>JAGDQO010001428.1:0-392258 GCA_018342035.1 Solanum appendiculatum
ATGATACTTGACTTTCAGCGTCCCCAAATGTTTGACGCCATTATATTTCCGTACACATTTCACATCCTTAGTTCACAAATAGTTAACTAGTCAGGATTTCCGGTTTTAACATGTTTTTGCAGCCATCTTTTTTTGTACTGTCACTAATAAATACCTCCATCGTTTCAATTTGTTGTCTTACTTTTTTAAAAAAGTGCCTTTTTTTGGCTAACTCTTTAATTTCAACTTTCCATATGACCTGTTTAAAATCAAGAGAGTAAAGGACATTTTGGTATATTTCACGTATTTCTTAAAGATCACAAGATTCAAAAGTTTCTTTATTTTGTTAAACTCTGAGCCAAGTCAAAACCAGATAATCAAATTGAAAAGGAGGGAGTATGATATATGTAATGAATGTAACACGTATACACGTGTCCAGACAAATATACCCTCATGGACGGAGGGAGGGAGTAGTATTTTTTTTCTTGAGAAGGTAAGTAGATTATGTATTGAAAATGCAACAACTTAGCACCAGGTTGGTGCTAGGGTAGTACACGAGATACTAATCCTGCTGTATGGAAACATGAAGGGAGTAGTATTTTCATGGAACATTAGTGAGTACTACGCTCTAAAATTTGAAATATTGGGTCAAAGGACACTCTATAAAATAGGTCAAGATGTCAAGTCGACCTCACAATCATCTTAGGTCACTGAAAGTGGGATAAAGGATTTCACAATGTGGAAGTGAGTAAAAAAACTGCATTAAAGTGTTGTTCAGAGAAGTGGGAGAGAGTACAAGATAAGTGAGACTCGAGGTCTTCAAGGCATCAATAGATTGAAAAGAGAATCAGGTCCCATTCATTTGCTTTTTAAATTGCTCAGAACAGATCTAGTCACAAGTTTAAAGCTTAATATAGGGAGAACCGGAGAAGTAAGCAACCTTTTGATGGACCTTTATTTTCAAGATAATATTTTCTGGTCTTCTTTTAATTATGGGGGGTATATCCAGATGTGACAGTGTATACTCTAAACCAAATAAGTTTTTCATCAATTAAGTTTTCTGGTTTCAACTTAAACTATGGAACACTGCTTATGTGGGCAAAGAATAGCAGGCTGGAATGAAGGAGGAAGGTTACAGTAGGTTAACCACCATGGAAATAATTCTTGTGCGCACAAATTTGATTTCTGAACTGATGGTTTTCATTTCTTTATAAGAGGTCCATATAAAATGTTAATTGACTAGTCTAGAAAGGGCAGACAACCAAAATTTTGATGAATGCATATTTTTTCTGTATACTTACCTATAGTAGAGCGTTTGATTAACATTAATTATTTTTGTTCCAAATAATTGACCCAAAGAAAAAAACACATATATTCTTGTCGTTTTCTGATGGAATGCAAGAATCTTAATATTTTTATTTTTTCTCTGCAGTCCACACTAGGGAAATATTAAATAGATATATGTATGCATGTGTCTCACATACTAAAGCTAGGAACATCATCTTTTATTCACTGTCCATTGTATAAGCCTTGTATCCTTTTCTAGTAACATGAAGCTTGATACATCATTTAAGCTTTAACAAATAAACAGAGATAATGCACATCATTGGGGATGTACAACCATTTCTAGATTTTTTTCCTCTTTTATCTTGTTAATAGCAACATGCAAAACTATGTAACCTGAACCTATTAGCCTAAACTAGTTCGATTTGTGCTTCAGTTGACTACTAACTTTCTTTCCTGTGGAAGTTTTCTAGAATTGCTTTATACATGTATCTTGATGACTTTTTATGTGGCCAAAGTATTTAATAGTCAAGAAATTATAATTTGTTGTTTAATATAGCTGATTTGTCTTTCTATGACCTTTTTTCCTTTGGCTAATCTGGAGTTCTATTACTGTAGCTGCTAGGTAAAGAGTGCTATGATATTGATATTGCTCTTGACAACATGTATGGACGAGAATTCTGTGAGAAAGTGAACGAGTACTTATCAGCATCAGGTGAGGAAACCCAAGGAGTTGGTGTTATCCAGTGGTATGTTCCTGCATTCTTTCCTCGTGAGATGTCTGTTTTCAATTTTTTCCTATCACATTAGGGAAGAGGGGACAATGAGAATCAAACCCACATCTATTGTGGAAAACTCCCACTGGTACATTGGACTATAAGTCTTGGTTTTGGCAGATCACAGATGTTAAGCAACCAAAATAGAGGTAAAAGTTGGTATGTCTTTGATTTCGAGGGAGGATGGTTAAATCTGGTGAAAAATAATTGGCACAAATGACAAAATGATGAACAAGCATATTAGGGAACTTTTTGTCTCACTAAAATGGGGAGTCAGGCTATATTGTCTCATTGCAAGGCAATAATTTTAATGAAATAAACTTTATATCTATGAATGAATTGGGAAAACTAGTTATTTGCACAGATGGCAGAACCATGAACTAGCTATTAGTTAAATTTTTGTTTCTCTTAATCGGGAAGTGAAGCTGTATTGTCCCTCATTTAATGTAGGCCCAATTATTTTTACTCTTTGCTCTAGTAGATTTCTTAGTTTGGAAATTAGTATTGTAGTGAGGGTTCAGATCCCAACAAAAATATAAAACACTAGGTGGTTTCTTCCCATTTGCTTAAATCTTGGTGGCCAGAGTTATCTTGTACTTGTACTAGTGGAAGGTAGCAGGTGTACCCAATGGAATAGTCGAAGTGGAGGCTAGGTAGCTCGAAAACCAGTGTAACTAAAATAATAATAATGTAGTGTAGGACGTGCATTGTGTTATTGAGAACGATTGCCAAGTTGTCAACGACAACAATATACCTAATGTAATCATGCTAGTGGAGTCTAGGAGGGTAGGATGTATGCAAACCTAACCCTACCCTTGTGGGGTAGAGAGGTTTTTTTTTTTGAGAAAAGTAACAGTTAGTAGATTTATCCATAGGTATACTACCTCAAAAGTGTAGTTCCTCTCCAAAAGAGTTGTAATTACATAGAGTCCTATAACTACCAAGTTACAGCCAATCTATAGTAGTGCTGATTACTTCTGAGCTATCTAAAACTACTTGTTTACACCAAAAATAATACAGAGCTAAACAATTAAGCATAAATCTTTGTATGCTGCTCTGCTTTCCTTCAAAACATCTCTGGTTCCTTTCTAGCCATACTGTCCACCATATACATGATGGGACAATCTTCCATCTCTCCTCCTTTCTTCCTGCATTTCCATCCCTATTCCAGCACTTCAAAACCTCTTTGATCCTTCCTGGTTTCACCCATTTGATCTCTCTCATATTGGTGAACATTTGCCACAGCTGGTTTGTCCATTTGCAGTGTAAGAAGAGATGGTTGACTGGCTCTCCTTGCTCTTCACACAAAAAGCACCTATAACAAAGGTGAAAACATCTTTTGTTCACGTTCTCATGTGTCAAAACTGCCTCCTTAGCTAACAACCAAGTAAAACAGTTTACTTTATAGGGTATCTTAGTTTTCCATATCATCTTCCAAGGCCATTCTACTTCCTCAATGCCAATTGTGTTGAAATCTTCATATGCTGAGTTAACAGTGAAACACCCTTTGCTCCTCACATTCCATACCACTGAGTCCTCTTCCTAAGACAGGTTACTAAATTGTGCAAGGGTGACAAAAAACTCTGCTATTCTACACATATCCCAATCATTTAAGTTTCTCCTGAAGTGCAAATTCCACCCTTGATCATTCCATAACTCTGCTACAGTTGCTTGTTGCATTTGACATAGGTTTTAGAGGTCAGGAAGCCTTTGGCTTAGAGGAACCTGTCCACACCATTTGTCCATTTCCCACCTTACAATATGATCTTTCTAGCACCAGATCCCATAGAACACAGATCCCATAGAACACTGATAGATCTCCATACACTAGACCCATATGGAGAGGCCACCTCTGTTGTCATCCACTTATCCCTCATTCCATATTATGCAGCAATCACTTCCTTCCACAATGAGTTCTCAGCAGATGCAAACTTGCATAACCACTTCATCATAAGGCTTTGGTTCTGAAACTTCCATGTTTCTGATGCCCACACCCCCAATCTTCTTGCTTATGTTCATTTCTTCCCATTTGACAAGATGATACTTCCTCTTATCTTCATTTCCTTGCCAAAAGAAGGTTCTTCTGAGTACCTCTATTCTATTGATTACACCAGCTGGTGCTGGGAAAACAGACATCATGTATGTTGGTAAGGCATCCAACACACTGTTGATCATAGTAAGTCTCCCCCTGATAAGTATTGACTTTTCCAGTTTGCTAATTTCCTCTCACACTTCTCTATCACACCCACTCCAAATGCTCATTGACTTACTTTGTGCACCTAATGGCATGCGCAAGTAGATGGTGGGTAGCTTCCCTACTTGCGCCCCCCCCCCCCCCACTCCTCAATTTGTACCACTTCATTAATTGGGCAGATATAGCTTTTCCCCCAGTTTATGTGAAGGCCTGACACAACTTCAAAAATTATGAACATGGTCCTCAAAATCAGAAAATTGTTCCTCACTACTTCATAAAAAACTAAGGTATCATCTGCATACTGTAGGTGGGTGATTTCTAGGTTGTTTCTTGCCCTGTTTTGCACTTGGAAACCTCTGATCCAGTCTTTGGCTTTGCTGTGTTGATCAGACTGCTCATCCCCTCCATTGCTAGAATGAACAAGAAAGGTGAGAGTGGATCTCCCTGGCTCAAACCCCTTTGATAAGAGAAAAACCCAGTGGGGCTTCTATTAATCAGTACTGAAAATTTGACTGTACCTATACAATATTTGATCCACCTGATCCATTTAGACCCAAAACCCATCTTCTGTAACATGGTCACTAGGTAATTCCAATTCACATGATCGTATGCTTTCTGAATGTCCAGCTTACATAGTAGGCCTGGTTTCTTGCACTTCACTCTCGAATCCACCAGTTCATCATCCATGATCTGCCTACCCTTGATAAAGGCCATCTGTTGTCTATCAACAATTTTGTGAATGACTTTCTTCAATCTTTCTGCCAATAGTTTTGAGATGATCTTGTACACTCCCCCCACGGGTCTGAAGTCATTCAATTCAGTTGCCCCCACCTTTTTTGGAATAAGTGCAACAAAAGTGGCATTAAAACTCTTCTCAAAACATTCTCTAGCATGAATATTCTGGACAGCTGCCACCAATTCATGTTTGATTATGTCCCAACACTGACCGAAGAAAGCCATTGTATAGCCATCTGATCCAGGAGTTTTATCCCTTATCCCCTGCACATGCTTTGATACTTTCTAGTATTTCCTCAGCTTCAAAAGGAGCCTCCAAAGAGTTGCCATCAATTTCATCAATTCTGGGGCAATTTCTCATGTCTAATTGTGGCCTCCACTCTTCTGATTCTTTATACAACCTCTCATAGTATTCAACAATTTCTTTCTTATTATCTTCAGGTTCTGTAATCTCTACTCCATTGACTTTCAATTTATCAATGCTGTTGATTCTTCTGTGTTGGTTTGCTGTTCTATGGAAAAAACTTGTGTTTCTATCTCCCTGCTTAAGCCACAAAGCTCTGGACCTCTGTGTCCAGGCTATCTCTTCATGCTTGGCTATGTCCTCAAACTCCATAGTCAAAGCCAACCTAGAAGCTATTTACCCTTCCTCAAGAGCTCTTTGTTCTTGTATCTCTTCTAGATCAGCTAGTTGTTTCAGCACATTGGCTTTTTGCATTTTCAGATTTCCTTGAATGGGTTTTTCTCCATTCTTTCACCTTCCCCTTTAGAGCCTTTAACTTTGCCATTAGGTCATAATCAGGCCTGCCAGTGTAGTTAAAAGACTCCCACCAATCCCTGACCTTAGCATTGAACCCCTTTGTGTGGAGCCACCAGTTTTCAAACTTGAAATATGAGTTTGATTGCCCCCACTCTCCACATTGTAACAATAGAGGTGAATGATCCGACACTACTCTACTCTACTGAGAACAGACTGTTTAACGCAACTAAAATTGGTGTCCCATTCTTCTGATAACAAGAATATGTCCAATCTAGCAGCTGCTGTGTGTCTGTCCCCTTTTTTCCAAGTGTATTTCCCCCCAAATAAATCTATATCTATTAATTCCATGTCTTCAATGAAGTCAGAAAATTCTGTCATTGATCTATTTATTCTGATACCAACTCTTTTTTCTGTTGGATACCTGACTGTGTTGAAATCCTCGCACAAGACCCATGGCCCAGAAAACAGCCCCCTTGCAGCACCTAGCTCCCACCAGGTTTCCTCCCTCTCCACTCTATCATTTGGTGCATAAACTCCAGTTAAGTGCCATTTGAAATCTTGGTCTTTTCGGGACAGAGAACATGAAACAGAGTATGCCCCAACACTACTCAGTTCCCCTTCCCAGAATCTCTTGTCCCATAGGATCACTACTCCCCCCCTTGTTCCACTAGCCTCCAATTGTACATAGTCTGCCCATCTATTGCCCCATACCTTCTTTACCATATTGGAGATATCCCCCTCTAGTTTTGTCTCTTGTAGGCAAACAACATCAGCTTTCCAGTTTAACAACATGTTCCTTATCAAACCTCTCCTCCTTTCACAGTTTAGCCCCCTCACATTCCATGAAACTATGTTTAACTTCATTGATCTTTGATAGCTAAAAATCCCCCTTTGCTTCTTGTGCCATAACTCATGAAATTGGTGTCCAGTTCTAGACTCTTCAGCTCATTCAACCCTTTTCTTTTCTGAACTTTTTGCTCATTCTGGATGACTTTACTTGCCTGCTTGTTACTGTCGATTTTTTGAAATAATTCTGCCGCTTTCTCCTCACAGCCTTTGAAATCAACCCCGAACTCTCTACTCAGGCGAATAATGTGTTGTTGTATCCAGACCGGCGTCATTTCTTGTGTGTTGTTCTCCTCTGGGAATTGAATACCCAGAGGTGTTACCTATTCTGTTATAGTGTTGTAGTCTGCCCCTTGAACTCCTTGGTTGAGCTCAACTTCTCTTGCCATACGACATACCTCCATATCTTTGACACTGGTAGTTACTTCTTGAACTTCGCTGATCTGCAAAATTTCTTTCCCTTCAATTGATTTCCTCAGCTGACTTATTTTGTCGAGAGTACCAGCTTTGGTAAAAGCTTTTACTTCGATGTTAACTAAGTCCAGGGATTGGATGGGGTCATTACAAATTTGGGCCTTTTCTGAAATTAAAGGGTCCAGAAAAGGGCCCAATTTATTTTTCCTTCTAGAGTGACCCATTAGGTCATTACTTTTTCCCTTGCCTTTTAAATCTCTGTCACGTGCCCCCCCATTAAAAAAACCCTTCCTTCGAGGTTCCCACATGCCCATCCTTAATCATCTGCTGCCATAAGCTCAGAATAGGCCTGTCTCCCTTCATTACCTGCTGGTAATGGCATTGAATTTCTTTTTCCATCTCCACCTTTCTGACGGTGATCGGAATCTCGCACCACACTAGAATGGTGTATACGAAATCCCTCTCCACCACTTCGATTTCTTTCGGCACCTTTCTCCCATCACCCTTCACCTTTATTCTAGCCCAATGGAGATGGTTCTTAAGGGAAGTCTCCTCCTCCGTCTCAATAAAGCCACCGCACTGGTCTCCAATCTTCTTGAACATCTCCTTCGACCACAAACACAACGGTAGGCCCAGAACTCTAATTATTTCTGCCGGCCAGCATCCTGTCGTTGGGCTCCACCACTAGAGGTCTAGAGTCATATTTTTCCAAGACCAATGTCTTGAGAGTACATGCTCTGCCGCTGTCCTTGATGGGAGCTCGAAAAGGAACTCACCATCATTCATTGCAAAAACGTTGACACCTACGGCTGACTTCCCGTTGTTGCATGCCCATTTCCTAACATCATTCAGATTAGGGGACTCTTGGAGATGGTTCCTGAACCTGCCGACAATGCATCTCTTCAGCAATTCATTTTCTGACTTCGAGAGATCCCCCCAACTTTGATGCTACCTTCCTGAGATCCCACTGCCTTTGCCTCCGCCGTCCACCTGCTTCTACTGACAGCCTCCTTATATGAAACTTCCGTTCTTTTCAGACTGGAGGTCTGTGTACTCTGTTCCTTTGTTGGTTCATAAATGAACCTTGCAATTTTGTATGCAATGTTTCCCCATCCTTCCTTGTGCTTGGATTCCGGTGTAATAATGACTGACTTGCTTTGCCCCTGGATAGCAATAAAACTGATGTATCTACCGCTATCGTTGTATTTCAGAGTACAGAAGAATTCTGAGTAGTGATCCTTCATTTTCCATCTTTTCACAACATTCCCCTGTAACTTTGAAGCTTCAATAAATGTTGCAACTAACCATCTCAAGACTTTAATGCTAACTTTAACACTTCTCATTAAGTTTTGGCTGCGTTCTATCCATTCAAACCAACTTTCAGTATCATAGTATTGTACTTGCATCTGACTATCTCATATGATTTGAAACCTGCATTGTAATAAATATTCTTCTCCTATTTATCATGAAATCTTGCCATGATGCCGGACACTCGTTGTGAACAAGAAAAGACTGGCCAAGAAACCACCGGAGAAAAGCCCCCCCGAGAGGATGGAAGGGAAGGTTTCCTTGGGAATGGTGCCTGAGAAAATTTCAAATGGATCTTTTTTTCAACCTTCCCAATTAGAGAGGTTGTTGATAAGGTATCATTTAATTAAACCATGACTTGAGAAGATATGTTTAACTCTAGTGCAGCTGGGTTGTTTTTTTGTAGTCCTCATTTATGTTTAGTGTAAGAGTGTTGTAATAAAGATCTAGCTAAAAACTATCTGGGCGTAAAGTATAACTCTTTTTGCAGGTCTGTGCCCTTTGAGTGGAGTTTGGAACTTGAGGAATGAGGGCTAATATTGGTTTTCCTACGTATTAAAAAGATGCAAGTTCTTAGTTTTGGTGCTAAAAAAGGGAAAAAGAAGAAAATTATAATTTGCTCTGCTATAAGTAGGGGTGGGTATGGTACAATATTGAAAATTTTGGTTTTTAAAAATGCTACACCGTTGCCATACCAAATTAATTTGATATGGTTTGGTATTTGAAGTTTGGTTCAGATATTTTGCGGTACGGTAAATCGGTAACCATAGTTTGGTCACCTTCAACTTACATATACTCATATAATAGAGAACTATGTCTTCGACTTATCAAGAAACGTCTCAATTATATCATACATGCACCTTACACTTGTAGAAATATTTAAATAAAAGTTCAAACAATTTCCTTCATTAATCAATCTCCCAAAAGGACATTTCAATCAAGATAGAATAGTCAAAGTTCATAATTAATTTTGTATTAATACTATTTTATATATTTGCTTGCATTATGATATATATGAATTTTAGATGTAATATATACTTTAGCGTGGTATTTGGTATTTCGATTTTTTTGTTATAAATACCGAATACCTTATTGAATACCAAATACCATATTTCTGAAACTGTGGTATAAAAAATTTCAGTTTCAATATGGTATACGGTATCTACTGTACCATGCCCACTTCTAACTATAAGGGGTCGTTTGGTTGGGAACAAGTTATTCCCAAATTAATTATCTCGGGATAAGTTATTCCACCCTGTATATGGGATAACTTATCCCATCACTAAGGCATAAATGGTGGGATAAATAATCCTAGGACTGCCTAATACCTCCAACCAAACGCAGGATAAAATAGTCTTGCATTTTATCCCTGGGATTATTATACCTTATACCTCGCACCAAACGACTCCTAAGTGTTCTATCTTCTATCCTAGTTGGAGTACTTTAAGATCTTACGACTATCTATTTTGATTGTGACATGCCACTTTCATATTTTTGTTGTAGAGTAATTTGTCACTAACTAAATACTGTTCTTCAATTTTTACAGCAATCCCGATCAGTCAAAGCACTTGGAAACAGCAAGGATGCGCCTTTTTGATGTATGGATTGATTTCGTCAACTTAAGAGCAGAAGACTACAGTGAGAACAGTCGTATTCCAACAATGGTATGTAAATGTGAATTGGTAATCAAATGTATATCTTCTCTTTGATGTTTAAATTTGTCGTGTTTTTTTACTTTAAATGTGAGGGATGAAGGCCAAGTAGATTCCACCAAACCTAGCTTTGAAAAATTAACAAAAGGGAGTAAAGGAAGGAATAAGTAAATCTAGAACCTTTGCATGAGTGTCCTTTAATGCATTCGGTATCAAAGACCTCAGTTAAGAGAGTGCAATGCTTAGTTTCATCCTTCCAATTAAGAATGACCTAGTCCTAAGTGAGGTTACTAAGTGGGCACAATTGGGGTGGCTATTTACTGAATGAGAATGCTGAATCATGTTACCAGTTCCAGTCCACCGCTTGCTCAAGATCAATGAAAGTCTCCTATTTAATACGTTGGAATAGTTTAATTACCAAGACCTAATTTCTTCTAAATGTTCCTTTATTCATGAACTTAATCAGCCATTGTTGCAATAGTATGAAGTCTTCATATATTTACCATTGATATCTATTCTGATTAAATTCCTTACCATTAACTTAATGTTGTCATCCTAACTGTTATATCAAAAAACTAAAATGTCAAAGTTTCAACACTCAAGCGTGTGTGTTCAGTGTACCATGTACGCTAGTTTCTTCATTAAACTCTTTCTCATCTGTTGTTCCTTAGAAATTTGGCACTGCAAAACAGGATGCAGATCGCAGGGATTTGACCATTAATAGGTACTTTGTTATATCTTTACTTTCTAGCACCTTAATTTTTATTTTTACCACACCTTCACACTTGTAGGCAGCAACTTGGTTTAGTTGATCTACTTATTTCCCCTTCATCCCAGCCCAAAGTCCCAAACAACAAAAAAGAGTAAATGAGGAAACAAAAGCACCTTGATCATGTTAGTGTAAGAGCACAAACTCCAGTGGAGCTTTTAGTTTCTTTTTCTTCTTCCTTTTTTCCTAATATATTTATTCATTTTCTCTGCATCTTTTTGGTTTGTTTTATTTTTTCTCTTAGAGAGGGGTGGGGGGTGTTTTAATATCATTTCATTTAGTTTGGAGAATCTAGCCTTTGGATGCATTAATGTATTAGTCCAACTTTATTTTAAGTTAGCTTTTTGTTTTGAAAAGATAGAATATGATTTTCCTTGTTTAATCAGTTAATCCTTCACTAAAGATTATGTTTACAGCTTGTTTTACAACATTAACACCAGATCAGTCGAAGATCTTACAGAAAGAGGTTAGCATGACCTCTGTTTCTTTTGCCCAGATTCAGTTAAGCGTACCAATAAAGATAGGTTAAACTACAAGTGGCTCTGACTAATTAATTGATTTCATGTTTCTCAGGCATTGCAGATCTGAAGTCTGGAAAAATTGTCACCCCACTACCTCCAAAACAGACCTTTTTGGATGATCCCCTAAGAGTTCTTCGAGCTATTCGTTTTGGTAATGCATTAGACGACCTCTGATTTGCCTCCCTCCCTCTTCTTATGACCGCCTTGTTTATCCTATATGTGGCATAGATGTTGAGTGTTACAGTTGACCAGTGTTATCAAAAGCAAAAAATGCAAAAAAGCTCTAAGGTCTCCATTGGGGCTTTAAGCGCAAATATAGCACGGACTTTAATGAAAAAAAGCTCAAAGGAAGATACAATACAAATATATATGTTTAGTCCAAGACTAATATTTATAAGCACGAGTAACAATTTTTTTATTTTTTTTATTTTTTATGAAGTAAGGTATTTCATTAAAAAGCATCAAGCAGATGCAGTATTACATAATAGACAAAAGGGCTCACAGTGAGCATAAAAGTTGTTAGCTCCTTTACAATCTTCAAATTAGTATTAGAGAGCTAACAAAGTCAAGAAATTGTTTAGTGCTAAATACAGGGGTTAAATTAACCCAACTGAACAGCATACGTAAACATCTAGCTTTAAGAGAGTGGTTTGGAGTTGAGATCCCATTAAAACATCTATGGTTCCTTTCAGTCCATAAACACCAAAAAATAACTCCAGGGATCATCAGCCAGACTTTCTTGATGGACTTATCAACTATCCGTGTATTCCAACTTGCGTAGGCTTCTTTCACATTTTGTGGCATGACCCATTGTAAGCCAAAAATGCAGCAGAACATATTCCATAGAACCTTGGCCCCTGCACAGTGAAGGAGCACGAGTAACAAATATATGAACAAAGAGATTGAAAACAATTACGATAAAGTGAAATATCAATTGTTTAGTGTCACCTCTTCAGAAGAGGCTCGTTGAAAAGTAAGAGTATGCTTTAGGACCTTGATGACGACACTGAAGCGCTCAACACACTTTAAGCCTAGCTTCAGGGCTTAAACGCGCCTTTGACAACACTGCTGTTAACATTATGATATTGGATGATTTGCAGCCTGTGAAGTTTCAAGCATGGATTTATAATCCATTGAGTTATAGGTAAAACTTTAAACAGGACAGGTGGAGCTCTTTCTACTTAGAGCTGAGGTGCAAATATTAGAATGACTATTGCCATCCCAGTCAAATTCAAGATTGAGACCTTTTCCATGTTCAGCCTTGACTATTTTACAGGCTTAGGAATATCATTCCCAAACTTAACAATGTTTATGAATAAACTCGAAATTCTAGCTTTAAGCACAAAAGGATATAAGGTTTTGGTCTTGGTGTATACAGAATTAGGGATTTTAATACTGTTAGATTCAATATGTGATTATCACCCAAATCAACATGTATGATTGATTTGGAGGTATTTCTTCGAAGTCATAAGCAAATTGAATATTTCTAAGCATTTTGAGATTGAGCTAAGTGGGGCATCTAAATTAGGATTATTTCTTTTTTAGGAGTTCTATCCTCACCCTTCAAAATTACTTATAGAAGTAAAACATAAGATAAGGAATTTCTCAGAGAGAGAACTAAATTGTGTTGATGGCTGGCTGGATAAGGATAGGTTTACGTTCCGCTATACAAGTGGTGTACAGGCAGCAGAGAGACTACACCAGTATACTGTTCTCTACAAAGAGCACACCAAAGTTTGAAGAGAATCAGAAACAAGCCCTACCTGTACCAAGGTTAAGTCATTAAATTCAAGACATTTTGATCAACATGGCTGCAAGTGGCTCCCTGTCCATCTGCTTCGGCTATTGGTCTAGAATTGGCTGCAAGAGACTGCTCTATGAGCCTATCATTTTCTACCCCTCAAAGGCTCTCTTATTCCCTTTTCCTCAGAAGTAACTGTACCAACCAATCTTCGTTTTGTCTTGAATTCTTGATCTTTGGTGCTAGCGGAACAAATGAAGCAGGAACAAACTCTATGTAACCTAAAATGGGCTGGATCTACTGCAGGGGGCTCTTGCATTACCTCCAACGTGATCTAGCACGAAGTTAGCAATTCTTTTGCTCCCAGAACTGGTTCAAATCCAGTTCGCTGAAGAGTTGCATATTTTATGTGTGTACATGTCTTTTGAGTCGACTTAAGTCAAATGTAATGGTTAACTTCTTTGTATCTCTTTCAATCACTTTAGGTTCCAATGAAGTTGGTTGGGACATAACTTTGTTGTGCTGTTAGCTAGATGACACTCATGATCTCCATATGATTTGGTGATTTTAGGTGCAAGGTTTGGGTTTATATTAGATGAAGAACTAAAGAAGACAGCTGCAGATGAGGATGTGAGGGTTGCTATTGCTGATAAAATTAGCAGAGAACGCATAGGACATGAAGTATGTTTATCTTTTCTCTAAAGTGAAATTTTATGTGATTGAAATTAATTTGGAGCTCTAGATGGTCTGTCTCTTAGAAGGAAATCTGTAAATGCCCATTGCAAAAGGTTGTTGTCTGCTTCTAATCTTCATTTCACTTCCTTTATTTTATAGATTGATCTTATGATGTCTGGCGATCAACCAGTCAAAGCAATGACTTATATTGCTGACTTGAAGTTATTTTCAGCTGTATTTAGTCTTCCTTCTGATTTTGAGCCATCAATTCCTGATGGATGTGAGAGGTATTGCTTACTGTCTTCCACATCTTCTTTATTTTCGAGAAATCATTAGTTGTGTGCTTGTTGAGATGCTCCTTACAAAGAAAATGTGTATATTGCTGTGTTCTTCATACGGACCATATATCCGACAAGCCTAGTTCATTCACTGTTCCCTATACTGTATGTTATTGTCTAGTGAGAAGGTTGGTAGTAGAAGTAAAGGGATGATCTTGTTTGCCCTTGGAGAGAGAAATATTAAACCCGATTGCTCGGTACCAGAGCTAGGATAGAAGGAGCATCGCCTAAACTGGACATTATTTTCTAGGGAGAAGGGTGGTAGTAGACGTAAGACATGATCTTGTTTGCTTTTGGTGATGGAAATATGGATTTGATTGCTTGGAGGTAGATATGTGGAAAACCTAACAGGGAGTAGTTCTGAACATTCCCCTATGTGATGGTTTCTCTGGTCTAAATCCACTAGTTGGTGAGCTAGATTATTTCTAATTGCTTTTAGCAGTGTCATCTCTGGGGTGTTCTCTCATTTTTAGTTTTGTTGGAAACACTTGATCATGTTTTGTTTTTGAGCAAGTAACAAAGTTTGTATTATTGATCAGTACTTGAAAATCCCAATTTACAAGAGAAGTAAAAAGAAAAAAAAAACTAATGAAAATACAATCCTAACAGGAATCAAACTCTTCTAGGATTGTCTTTGTATCTTTAAAGTAGGAACTTTGTACACCAAAACAAAATAACAGAATACAGTTGGGTTTGATCTCCTATATTGTGTTACTTCTATCCTCAAAATAACTGATCAAAAAAGAACTTCTATCCTCAAAACATCTGGCATTTCCTTCTTTCCAGATGGTCCACCATATACATGCAGGAATGATCCTCCAATTGTTTATGTCCCTGACCTCAATTCCAGCTTTCACCTAGCTAAAAAGAGTATGAACAATCTAGCTAGGCATTGTTCAAGATACCTCTGGGATTGATAAAATTCTTCCATAGCTGATCTTTGACTTTGCAATGTAGGAATAAGTGGCTTACAATCTCAACTTCATTCCCACATAATAAACACCTTGAGCATAAAGAGATGCCTCTCTTTATCACACATTCATATGTCAACACAGCCTCATTGGCTAACAACCATGTGAAACAAGCAACCTTGTAAGGTATCTTGACCCTCTAGATATGTTTCCATGGCCAGTTAGAGATTTGAGGCTCTGGCAAATTCATAATCTTATATCCTGCATTCACCATGTAAAGGCCCTTTATATTACAAGTCAACTACAAACAGTTTACTCCTTGCAATCCGTTGAAGGATTCCCGGTGTTTGTAGAGTTCAGCTAGTCTAGAAATCTCCCAATCATTCATCATTCATCTAAGCAACAGCTTCCAGCCTTGAGGAGACCACATCACTATCACTGTCCTGTTTTGGTGTTGAGCAAGAGCATACAGTTGAGCAAAAGACTACTGCAAACTCCTCATTGCCTATCCACTTATCTTTCCAAAGATGGTCTTGTTGCCATTGTGAACTCTGATAATAGAATGGCTCTTAGTGAATGGCCCTAAAACTCTGATGGACCTCCATAGACTCAATCCATATGGGGTATTGACCTCCTTGGTAACCTAATTTATCTTTCTCCCCATAATTGTTCTTGATAACACTTCCCCAAATAGTCTGTAATTCCTGGGAATATCTCCATAACCACTTTGATTTCAAAGCTTTGCTCTGATTCTTCAAATTCGTGATTATTGTTAAATGGGCTAAATGGGCATTATATTGTATTAACCAAAAAGGGTTGTTAAGGGGCAGAGAGAGGCGTGAGAGAGGTGGAAGAGAGAGGACGGAGGCAACCGAGAGAGTAAAGAGTGAGAGTGAGAGAGGGCTAAATGGGCATTATATTGTAACATATTGTATTAACCAAAAAGGGTTGTTACGGGGCAGAGAGAGGCGTGAGAGAGGTGGCAGAGAGAGGACGGAGGCAACCGAGAGAGTGTATATATATATATAGAGAGAGAGAGAGAGAGGAGAGAGGAGGCGAGGGAGAGAGAAGAGAGGAGAGAGAAAATTGTTATATTCTTTTCATGAGTCAGAACTTTTTCTTTTGCTGAGAGCCACGTGAAAAAAAACTACCTTTTAAGGTACTTTCACTTTCCAAACCATCTTCCATGGCCAACAACCCACCTGAATGTTGGAGGAATTAAGATCTCTGTAAGCAGAATTAACTGTGAATTTTCCTTTACTGTCACACTGCCAAACTAAACTGTCTTCTTCTTCTGTTAAACCATTGAACTGGTTAGAGTGTTGTAGGAATCAACAATCCTGCCCATTTCCTAGTCATTCAGATATCTTCTTAGATTGAGATTCCATCCTTGTCCTGTCCATACTTCAGCTACAGTTGCTTGTTGTTGACTTAAAGTGTAGATCTCTGGAAATACATGCTTTAGTGTGTCCTGCTCCATCCGTTGTCATTCCAAAAGGATATTTTCTTCCCCCCATTTTGAAGCCTACCTTTGGTTGGAAGATTGGTCATAGTTTTTGATGGATCTGCGGATACTGCAACCATAAGGAGTGGTTACCACCTGTGTTATCCAGTTGTCCTCTTCCCCATATCTAGCTCCAATAACTTTTTTCTAGAGCGGGTGATCTTCTGCACTGTACCTCCATAACCATTTCATCAGTAAGTTTAGTTTGAATCGTCATGCTACTGACTCCCAACCCCCTTCTATATGCTTTTTGTCAGAATTTCCCATTTGGCTTAGTGAAATTTCTTCTTATCATCATTGCCTTAAATTTCTCCTTAAAGTATATATCTTCTGTAATACATTATCAAGAGCAAGGAAGATAGACATCATATATGTAGGTAGTGCATCAAGCACACTGTTGATCCAGGTCAATCTTCCTCTTTGGGAGATGTATTGACTCTTCCAGTTGGTCAACCTCTTTCCACACTTTTCTAGTACCTCATTGCATACCACTCTTGATTTGCTCTTTTCCCCCAAAGGCATAGCCATGTAGTTAGTAGGTAGAGCTCCTATTCTCCCCCCCAAAGCATGAACAAGTGTTTGGATATCTTCCACCTCATTAATGGGATATATATAGCTCTTGTTCTAGTTTATGTGTAGGCCTAAAAGTATTAAAAGAGGATGAATATAACTCTTAAGTATTGGACTTGCTCTTTAGAGGCCTCACAGAAAATTAAGGTATCATTTTCATATTGAAGATGTGTAATTTCTAAGCTATTCATGGTGCTGGGATTTGCCTGGAACCCTCTGACCCTCCCATTTATTTTAGCTGTTGGTATCGTGTTGCTCATGCCTTCCATAGCTAGCATGAAGAGGAAAGGGGAAAGGGGGTCTCCCTGTCTCAAGCCTCTAGCCTCTGTAGGAGAAGAAACCAATAGGAGATTTGTTAACCAAAACTGAAAACTTGACTGTGCTAATACACTGTTTAATCCACTTCAACCACCTAGCACCATAGCCTATATTGTGTAGGAGGTCTAGCAAGTACTTCCAATTTAGGTGATCAAAAACCTTTTGGATATCTAATTTGCATAGAATACCTGGTAAATTGTTCCTGTCTGCTATCAACACATTCATTTGCTATCATTGTAGCGTCCATGATTTGCCTCCCTTTGATTAATGACATCAATTGACAACTCACCAATTTGTGGATCATTTTCTTCTATCTTTCAGTCAAAAAATCTTTTGTATATACTACCTCCAATTACTCAATTGGTCTGAAGTCTGACGATTCAACAACATCCCCTTTTTTGGTATTAGGGCTACAAATGTAGCATTGTAGCTCTTTTCAAAGAAACCTTCACTGTGGAAATTTTCCCCTGTGGCTATTACATCTGGACCGATCACTTGCCAACATAAAGAGAAGAATACCATGATGTATCCATCTGGTGATGATTGCTTTGTCTCCTGCACATCTTTGACACAATCCATGATCTCCTGTGGCTCAAAAGGTTCATATTGTCCTCTGTATTATCATGGGGCAATCCCTCATGTTGAAATGTGGTCTCCATTCCTCAGTCTCAGAGTAAAGTTCTTCATAGTAGGAGACCATTTCCTCCAGGCCAAATTGGGGCACCACTTGGGATGGGATTGACTCAGCCACATGCATCATTTAATGAAAGCACTCTAGTCGCCTCTGGTCGCCTCTGATGATTGGTTTGTCAACCACACTCTCTCTTTCTTAATGTTAGCTGGGTCTGTCAGTTTCTCCTCCTACTGTTAGCTTATCATTGTCTTGACTCTCCTGTGTGCATTGGCTGTTCTGTGAAAAAATTAGTATTCCTATCACCTTGTTTCAGCCATAGTGTCCTAGATCTTTGTCTCCAAGCAATCTCCCCATGTCTTGCAATAACTTGAAATTCCATTGATAAAGTCAATCTTTCAGTTATTTCATCTTCTGTTAAAAGCTTCTGATCTGGGATTTCATTCAGTTTGTAAACTAGTTTAATACACATTGCTTCTGTAGTCACAATTTACACTTTACCTTAGATTGTTTTACTCCATTCCTTCAACTTCTTCAGAGCTGTCAATTTGAAGGCCAGAATGTAATCAGACCTTCCAGTGCAATAGAAGGATTTCCACCAGTTCTTTATTCTGTTACTAAAGTCTTCTGTTTGAAGCCACCAATTCTCAAATCTGAAGTAAGAATTGTTATGTTCCAGTTACCACGTTGTAGCATCAATGGTGAGTGGTCGTAAGCCACTCTGTGCATGATGGACTGCCTTATGTTCCTGAAGCTTGTATCCCATTCTTCTGAAATTAAGAACCTATCCAATCTTGGTGATACTGTCTGGTCTATCCCCTTATTTCCATGTTCTCCCCCTGTACTTCTAAGTGATCAATATGGTTGTTTCTCTTATGAACATTGGTAGTGTGATGAAAGAACTTAGTATTTCTGTCCCTCTTTCATCCATAAGGTCCTACACCTTTGTCTCCGTGCAATCTTCTCATGAATATGTAGTTCTTCATAATCCATGAGAACAACCGACTTTTGACCAATTCTTCCTCTGTCAGTGCTCTACTGTCAAGTAAAGAGTCCAAGCTTCCATTTGGCTGAGCAACTTAGACCTTTGGATCTTCAGGTTCCCTTGTTCATTCTTACTCCATTCCTTAAGCTTGCCTTTGAGGGCTTTGAGTTTGCAAGCTAATATGTAGTCAAGTCTTCCAGTGAAGACAAAAAGAGTTCCACCAAGTTTTAACTTATCTACAAAACCTTCTGTGTTCAACCACCAATTTTCAAAGTTGAAACAAGATTTTGAATGTTCCTAGGACCCACAAAGAGTGCTAAAGGAACATGATAAAATTGTAGAAGTATTTGTTTTATGTTGTTGAAGTGCTCATTCCATTCTAAGGAAATCAAAATTCTCTGTTCTGGATGTACTGGTTTTTGATGTATAATTTTCTAATTCTTGCTCCTTGATGGTATTTACCTCTTACATGTTAATCACTTGTGACTTTTACAGGCTGTGTGTTGCTTGCTTGGGTTCAGCTTGGGAGCTTTTAAACCTTATTGGACGCTCCTCATTTTCTGTGAGTGTTGCTTCATGGTTGTCCTTCTGCCTGAACTTGTTATCTGTTTATGAAATTACTACTGGGTGATACGTATGAAAGTCCTTGTGAGTTGTATATCCTATTCAAGATTCTAATGCATACAGAGGTGCTCGATATATTTATGTCCTGTTCGTTAGTATTAGGGTGGTTCTTTAACTTATCGTCTCATGTTTTCAACAGTTTTCTCCTCCTCTTCTTATACCTTATAAAGGAATGTTTGGTTGTACATATTCTGAGAGTTTGATTTATATCTACTTCTGGTTCTAGGATGATCAAAGGAGACTTTGCCTGTATGCTGCTTTATTTTTGCCATTCAGAGAGACCATTTATAGAGATAACAAAGCCAAAAAGGTAAACTCTGGACCATCAAAGACTCCATGCAGGTAGTGGTTTGCATTGATCGATTCCACTCTGCTTCTTTTATGTGACTTGAACAGTTCTTATGATCACATCTAGGGTGTGTTTTTCTTATGATTGATGTTATTGGACATTTTGTTTCTAAGCAGAAGAAAAATCATGGCCTAAAGATGCTAATTTTAATGTAGTTGTAACTAACCTCTTTCTGTGAACTTGATAGTGTCTATACATGTTGAGGATTTGCGATTTTTTTTTGTCAATAAATACTAACTTTGGCTGATGCTGATCAGATTCCAGTTGTCAATTATATTTTTCGCAATTCTCTCAAGTTGAAGGCCAGTGATGCAGAAACAGTGAGTGATTCTTCATGTGACTGTTTCATGGATTTGATTGAACCTTGAACATTAAACCTAGTTTTTCTTGTGACTCTCTACTTCAAGAAATGTTATATTCACCAAATTATGATCCATTTGCAGGTCATAAGCTTGCATACTGTAACTAAGAAGTTTGTCACCTTAATTCCACTACTCATTTCTAAAGAAGAGATCCAAGTTCTTGAAGTTGATTGGAAAAGAGATACCATTGAGGTTCCTATTGCTTCAAAACTTAGAATATTGACCGGTAACAATATCTTTCTTCTGCATGACTAGTGCTCTACCTGTTAGTGTCATCTTGCAAATTGATAGTAAATGTTTGTTCACAAACAGGTTTGCTACTTCGGGAAATTAAAGAATCTTGGCGCGTCGCTCTTCTTCTATCTATGCAGCTACATCCTGTTGACATTGTGTCCTCTACAAGTTTCTCAAATGAGAACTTTGAACTGGACAAGAGAAGCGGATTATTTAAGACAGTAGAGAATGCAGTAAGAACACTAGGTATTATCATTTGTCCTCTTTGCTTCTAACTTTGTGTTCCCTTTGCGATTGTGAAACTGGACGAATCAATCATCTCACATAACTACTGAGCATGAATTTTAAGACATGAGGTTACAATTGCCTCCCTTTTATATATTATTTTTCTTGCTAAATGCTCCTGTCTTTCTGCTCTTTTCCCCTTAAGCCCTTATCTTCAGTGTTGCTTCAGAGCTCGGATCAATTTGGTCGAATGCAGCCATAAAAGATAAAAATAACTTAGCCTTGTTCAAATTCCTTTGTTTATATCCCATATCAAATTCTCTTCTCACTTTCACACTTAGTATGTTTCTGTAATGAATAAAGCGTTATCATGGAGTACGACTCCCAGCAAAATGCTTCACTAGACAGTAATATTAGAACAGTAACCTTTACATGCATCGTGTGTGATGTGCATGTTGCATTTTGTAGAAACCACATTTGATTGAATTGTAGATCTTTGTAACCTATGAGCTTACCGTAATTTCCAGGTCTGGAGAAGGTTTGGGAAATGAAACCACTGGTTAATGGAAAGGAAATTATGAACATTTTGCAGATTAAAAGTGGAGGGCCAGTTGTTAGAGAATGGGTATGCCACTAATACTATCTTCTTAGCCACGGGTTAATTGGTTTGAAGTCTCATTGTTTGATTTTCATCTGCAGCAACAAAAATTGCTGGAGTGGCAGCTCGCACATCCTTCTGGTTCTGCTGAAGAATGCCTTGATTGGATGAAGGAAACACAATCAAAACGAGCAAGAACTGAGTAGTTTTCAACTAGTTCATTGAGGGTTGGGGTTAGGGGATAGTTTTCCTTTGGGATTGTAGTATGAAAGTTCAATCATATACAATGGGTGATGCCAGGCACAGTAAGAGAAGTATTGTGTTGCTGGTTTTTACTAAACAGAAGAGAAGACGCAGGGTCGTATGCAAAGACAGAAATAGGAGAGCACTTGATTGAACATAAAAGGATTTTGTTTATTTGAGGAACAGCCCCATATCTCTTATTTCTGTTTGCTGCACGCACCCATATGAGGTTTTGGTAGGTATAGAATATTGGGTGCCATTTGTAGAAAATGATATCATTTTTCTTTTTGTTGGTATACTCTTTACATACGGGTGTTTTTGTGACCATTGTTAATATCATCTTATTTATTTGATTAAAAAAATGAAAGTTCAATTCACATTCAAGTGTTACTGCTCCCAATATTACTACTATTTGGGCAGTGTGCATATCAAAATGTTGATAGCAGTTGAAAATTGAGATTTTCATTTTTCCCCATCCTCCTCTCTGTTGTCCAATGATTGTTATGTATCTTAGAATAGCTGAAGAGGACAAGTGAAAGTAGTACCGGGCACTGCCTGTGATTAGTGCAGAAGTGAGATGAAATTGGTATATAAATTTTTAATTCTGATTTCCCCTTTGCTTGAAAACCTAGATCTTGCCCAATCCAGTTTAGCATGCATTCGGAAATGCAATTCATATTACTATTTGGATATGTAATTTGAAATTATGATTTCATATTTCAAATTCTTCAAAAATACATGATATGGCATGAGGAGATTATTCGTAAACATGTGAAATGATTATATTAAAGAATAACTAGTTCCTACTTACTCTTCTTGATTAGTGAATTTTTATAAAAAAATTATGTCTATTTAGAAGTTTGTAATTGCAAGTACTTATTTATAATTAAAAGGAACATGGAGATGTGCGATTTATCAATGTGGTGTCTTAAGATATTTTGATATTTTGTTTATGAACTATAGTTTACTCATCTTGTAAGATTGTATAATAATTGAGAAAAAATTGATAGTTTTCATGTTTATGAGAGAAAAAAAATACAGTCTAGGGGAGTATTTATTCCATTTTAAAATAGTTTAGGAGGAGAGGGAGGGATAATAGGACCCTAGTTAAGTTTAGTTGCGTCGCTGAGTTTTGGATATAATTTTTTTTCATGCCTTATCCCTTTATTATATGATACAATCAAGCAAACAACAAAAGTATTACTAGTACAGTTTCTAATGAGCTTTTACTTCTTTATCATGTCAGCATTTGTTAAGATCCAATAATCAGGTGTGATTACCCAGTCACAGATTAACCCATGAATCAAATTTGAACCGAAACTCTCTAAACCACAACATACCCATCGGGGCCAATCTTTTTCCATATAACCATGAGAAATTCTGAACTAATACCTGCTAAAACCAAGAGTGAAGCCAAAACCAACCACCTAACACTCATAATGCACAAAACTGTCACTGATCTTAATAAATTTTCATGCTCTTGACATAATCCTCCCACGAGCTTTAAGTTGCAAAAATCTGATGTATATATACCATATCGTCTAATAAATGATACATGTTTATCCTTTCATTAACAGACCTATATTTACTGAAATTAAAAAGAAATCCTATTTACCTTTTTCATTAGCAGACCTATATTTACTGAAATTAAAAAGAAATCCTAAAACTTAGTTTTTAATTCCAAAAAGATATAGGTTAATTACCTCAACTATATTTTTTACCTCAACTATATTTTTTACCTAGGCGCGACCTAAATAAAAAGGATAAATCCTTTGTTTAAATAGATGTACCAGAAAAACTAGAGAAATATGCTCGAATGTTTTTCAATGTTCTTCCATGAGATGTGATTAGATGGTTGAGATTCTCCACCCTTGAATAAAGATCTCGGGTTCAAAGTCCCATAAAACGTAAAAAAAATTATGTTGGGAGTATCGTCCCCTAAAATAAACTCTTCAACGTATGAACCCAAATTAAGTCGAGCTCTAATAAGAATACCAGATACCAAATGAAAAAATAAACCCAAAATATAAAAATAGAGAAAATACTAATTTTGAATTATAGGGTGATATTTAAGAGTCTATAACAACAAAATATATAGTAGTGGAAGTTAAAACCGTTTACTAATTAGTTTTATTATTATATAAATGGCGGTTAGGCTAACCATCTTCTTCAGTCACTTGATATTGGAAAAAAAGTGTAAAATCTCTACTCATTTCATCTTTCTGCAAAAAAAAGAAAAAAGAAGGCAAATGGAGATTGATGGACAGAATGAAGAAAGAGAGCATGGAAATCAAGAATCTGAAGAAAGAATGGAAGAAACAGAGGAATTGGATGGAAATAGAGGACGAAAAAGAAAACGCCAAAATGAATATAAAATTGGCGACAAAGAGGAAGAAGAAAGAAGAAGAAGAGCTGCTGAAAAAGAAAAAGAAGAACGAGAAGAAAGAAGAAGAAGAGCTGCTGAAAAAGCAAAACAACCTGTTGGTTCTGATAACTGGTTACGATACTAATTTTCACATTCATTTTAGTATAAACTTTACAGAAGCATTACGATATTTCTTATTAAAAGATCAGAAAAACTTGATTTGATGTATGTGCTATTTTTGCCAAACTGTTTGATATAGAATATGAGAAACTGGAGTGCTGATCTATTAATTCTGCCATTTCTTTTTTGTAATGTTTTGTTGTAATCTAATCCATATCGCTTCGTTAATGCCATAACTGCTTACGGAAAATGGGATACAATATTCTTGGATTTTGGTTTCAGAGATGATATCTTTGTCAATTTTACTGATAGTTTTATCACTTTGATAATCATTATTTGTTTGCATTGTTTACAAGAAAGAAAATGCAGATTGTTTGTTTCGCCACAGAAAATTATTTGAATTCGTCTTTTGAAAAGTTCCCCAAATTTTTTCTCACATCCTCCCTCAGATAAACTACTCAAGTACATCTTGTTCTCAATCCCCAATTTTAAACTCCTCAAAGTCTAATTTCAAGAATGTTATTCAAATGGAAGGAGATAATCCCGAGACGAACCAGCCTATTGATAGAGAAACTTTCCACTTGTGTAACCTACTATGGGGTAATCAGCAACAGCAACAGCGACTACGTGGTAATCAGCAACAGCAACTAGGCGGTAATCAACAACAGCGACTACGTGGTAATCAGCAACAACAACTAGGCGGTAATCAGCAACAGTGACTACGTGGTAATCAGCAACAGACACCCCATTTCTGTTTGGTATATTATCAGCAGGGAGATGATCTTAGTATAGCTCTGATGATTTTGAGATAAACTTTACAGCAGCATTAGGATATTTCTGACTAAAAGTTTTTCAACTCATTACAATGTTGATTTTGTGAGTGAATCTGATATGGAGTGTTTCGATAATGACGGTTAGCATATTTTAGCTAATACACATTGTACAAAGTCAGTGGAAAAGACTGATATCAGAAAGGAAGTTATTTGTCGAAAATAGGTTCCGATCTATCTTCTACGTGGTCGATCAACAATGTCACTCGCATTTGAACTGAAACTAGTAGTATACCTTCGGGATTTATGTATTCGATCCCTTATTTAATCTTACCATTGACTTTAAAGATTATGAAGCATATATAAAAGGGGCATTCGTGAGTTCATTTGGTGTTTGGTTGAAAATGAACTCCATGGATCTTTGTTTCCACAGTTCTATCCAAACACTAGGCCTAAGAGCAGAAGTGTGGGATTTCAATGTATAGAAAAGAGTTGAAAACTAATTAGTGTCTCATGTAAAGAAGGTTTTATCAATCAAATTCTTACCTCTCTAAAAAAAAAGAAGCTTTTGTTAATTATTTTTAAGTTCCACACAGAAAAGGATAAGGAGGAAGTTCTCAAATATGGACCTTCCTACTTAAATAATAGGCAGGTGATCCTTAAGCAGTGGGAGATTGATTTTGACTTTGCTCAGGAGAAGTTGAGCTTGATTCCAATATGGAGGGCAATAAAAGATAATAGACTCATTCCGGTACCTAATATCACTACCGTGATTGCTGATATAACTGTGGAAAAAATGAAACTCGCAGGTCCTGGGAAGGAGCAGCTGACACAGAAGCAGAGGAAGAGAACAAGTGATAGCTAACGCAGAGTTTGTTGTGCTGAATCAAAGGAGTGGTAAACAAAAGATGATTGAACATGACAGTGCTGGCAACTTCATGCCATTCAACCCACCATGATTATCACAGCTTGGAACATTAGGGGCCTCAATCAGGCCCATAAACAGAAGGAGATTAAGCTCCTTCCGGCTAGGAGGAAGATTGATATTTTTGGATGCTTGGAAACAAGAGTAAAGGAACTTGGTGCTCAAAAAATTATGCAGACCATGACAAAGGATTGGAAAGCTTACTTTAATTATTCAGTCACACCAAATGGTAGAATCTGGTTATTGTGGAGAAGCAACATAAATATGATTATCATTGTCTGCTAGGATCAGTATATTCATTGTAGTGTAGAGGATCTGAGCAACCAAACTATTCTCTATCTCACTATTGTTTATGCTATGAATGACACTCAACATAAGGACAAGTTATGGGATGCACTGACTAAGATTGACTTACAGCATAACTATCCTTGGTTACTGAGTGGGGACTTTAATAGTGTCCTAGGTACAGGAGATAGAATGGGCTCAATGGTCACAGCTACTGAGGTGAAGAGGTTCAAAGGCTTGTTAGATACCGTGCAATTGTCCCTCTTAAGAAGTACTGGGTGGCACTATACCTGGTGCAACAAACAGGAGATTGGGAGAAGAGTTTATAGCAAGATAGGCTGCGCACTTGGAAACTACAACTGGATACAACAGTTTGGACATGTGGAGGCTGACTTTCTGAATCCTGCAGTTTCAGACCACTCACCTATTCTCATTTGATGTTTTCCTCAACTGAATTTGCACCCGAGGCCATTTAGACTTTATATGAAAGTTATGGAGCACCCTCAATTTCATCAAATCACAAAGAAGGCCTGGACAAGTGTTCACATGGAGTTGCCTTTACAGAGAGTATGGGCTAAATTGAAAACACTGAAGAGCATGCTGCACGAGGTAAATGATTATATGGCTTTCTTATAAATAAAGGCTGAATCTAGCTAGGGAGAAACTGGAATTTGTCCAAGGGAAAATGAAAGGGCAAGTACTGGATAACATGTTGATTGAACAGGAGAAAGAGCTAATACTTGAGGTGGAGAAATGCATGGAGCTCTATCTAGGAGCAGGTGCTTAGACAGAAATCTAGAGCAACTTGGATAGAGGGTGGTGATTCTAATACCAAATACTTCCATG
The DNA here is from genome assembly GCA_018342035.1 of Solanum appendiculatum. NCBI lineage: Eukaryota > Viridiplantae > Streptophyta > Magnoliopsida > Solanales > Solanaceae > Solanum > Solanum appendiculatum. The sequence goes on from JAGDQO010001428.1 coordinate 26,858, forward strand.
CACAATGGAAAATTAGATCCAACCACAATGCTATTACTTCTGTGTATACAGAGTGCAATACTAAACTTACTGAGCCACTAGCTGTTGAAAGGGAGTTTATTAAGGTGTTTTCAAACTTAATGGGGGATAGTGCAACTGAATTACCCTGTGTTAACTCAGAAGTGGTTAAGACAGGTCAGTGTCTCAACCTACAACAAAAACATGAGCTGATCAAACAAGTAACTTATGAAGAAATTTATGAAGCTATCAACAGTATGCCAAAAGAGAAAGCCCCAGGGGTGGATGGGTTCCCTGTTAAGTTTGTCACTAGGAACTGGGAGATAGTTAAGGAATATGTGGTAGAGGCTGTGCAATATTTCTTCAGAACAGGTGTTATGTACCCTTCAATTAACACCACTGCCATTACTTTGATACCAAAGGTGCCAACCCCCACCCATGTCAAAGATTATAGGCCTATAGCATGCTGTTCTACAGTGTACAAGATTATATCTAAGGTCTTGACTGTTAGGAGATTGAAGACAGTCATTGCTGACTTAGTGGGGCCAGCACAATCTGCTTTTGTTGAGGGAAGAAGTTCATAGATAATATTTTGTTTAGCTGTGAAATCTTTAAGTGCTACACTAGGAAGTGGATCTCCCCAAGATGTGTTTTAAAAGTTGATCTAAGGAAGGCATATGATACCTTAGAATGGAGCTTTTTAAGAAAGCTACTAGTGGCTATGGGGATTCCTGATAAATGTATACATTAGATTATGACATATGTGTCTACTGTGTCTTACTCCTAGCTGATTAATGGGGGTTTTACTTCACCTGTAAAGGCTAAAAGAGGCTTGAGACAAGAAAGGTTGAAAACAACGCAAAATCGACAGAAATCCTATACAGATGTTTGAAGGAGAAGTTTGGAGTTTGAGGTTGATGGTTGGGTCTATTTGAAGGTTTCACTCATGAAGGTTGTTATGAAGTTTGGTAAGAAAGGGAAACTCAGTCCCCGATATATTGGTCCTTACAAGATATCAAAGAGGATTGGTAATGTAGCTTATGAATTGGAGCTACCACCAGAGTTAGTGGTTGTCCATCCGATATTCCACATCTCCATGCTAAAGAAATGCTTGATCGATCCTTCTCTTGTTTTGCCTACAGAAAGTATTAGTGTGAAAGATAGTCTGTCCTATGAGGAAGTTTTGGTCCAGATCCTTGATCGTCAGATTCGCAAGTTAAGAACCAAAGAGGTAACATTAGTCAAAGTATTGTGGAGGAATCAGTTTGTTGAAGAGGCTACATGAGAAGCCAAAAAGGATATGAAAACTAGATATCCTCATCTCTTTTCCTCCGATTTAGTTCCAGTCCAAGGCATTAACTCTTCCTAAAGTACTCATTCAATTTAGTCACTCCTTTCTTATTTTGAGTTCATAAGTTTTTATATGTATTTTGCATTAAATTGGGTTGGTAAACCTTTCCCTACCCCTTTCATTCTCAGTTCAGCCATCATTCGAGGACGAATTTTTCTAAGGGGGAGATATTGTAACATCCCGAAAATTTCTAAGCTAAGACTCGAACCATTCTTCATTTGCGTATAAGGTCGTATTGAATGATTCTTAAATTGTTCTTAGGTGTTAAGGTCAATTCTTTAGAGTGGGAATGGATTTGGATATGAATTAAGGTCACTAGAATACCCTAGCACAAAGTTGAGTTGAAAGCTTCCTTACCGATTAAGTTTTGATATAAGATTCTACTTAGATCAACTTTAAACGATCATATCTCTCAGCACATAATGAATTATATTTCCCCATGACCTATCAAATTGAAGGTCTATGAGTTCTCTTTCCAAATCTATAAAGTTTGTCTCATTTCGAGTTCGGCATATAAAGTTATGACCATTTTACTAGAGACTACCATAACAGAGTTTTCTGAGTCAGTGACCTACGAATCACTTCTACGAGCCATAGAAGTTCCTAGGACCTGTACTGTTCACTCATGAAAAAAGTACAGGGATTCAAAATTTTGGGTTTAATTCTTACGGATTGGATCTATGATCTGTAGAAATTTCTTCGGGTCGTAGTTTGGACCCGTATAATGAACTTCTGAGCCTTAAAATTTCAATAAGAATTTTACGGATTGGATTTACGGTCCATAAAAACTTCTACAAGTCGTAGTTTGGACATGTAGAATGAACTTCTGAGCCTTAAAATTTCAATGTGAATTCCATGGATGGGATCTACAGTTCGTAGATCAAACCACGAGCCATAGATGGTCTCGTGGAAGGTTTTCAACAATTTCTTTTAGAGGGGTAGTTCAGTCTTTTCCCACCCCTTCTAAGCCTAAACCCCAATATATTTACACCTAAATAAGGTTCTAAATAGTATTAATTGATCCTATTGCTCTCATTAACGCTTCCAAAGTTTTAGAGCAAGGATCCAAGAGGAGAAAGGTAGGGTTTTCAAACGTTCTTCTAGTTTCGTCAAGATCTTTGTTCTTCTAGGTATGTAAGGCTATTCATAGTGTTGGACTAGTTCTTCCTCACACTTTACATCTAAATTCAATCAATAGTAAGTTGAATCTAGGGTTCTGCCCTCAGTTTTATGAAAGTCCTACCTTATGAGATTTTGATACTTTATGCATTGAACTTCTTGAATTATTGTTCATGCTTGTCATTCCACATGAATCGTATATATTGAATTTTGCTAAAAATATTTTGAACTAGTTATTTCCTTACATTGATTTTGAAAACTAAAGAGAGTTTAAGAGAAAAATTTTAAGCATTGTTTTCAAAGAGAATTTAAGGGGAGTTGCGTGGTTCTAAAAGTGTCATTTTTACCTTGAAAAGTGAACACTATTTTTAGAACAGTACAGAGAGTTTTCAGAGTAATTCAGAAGTACTTAGTACAACTTTAGTCACTTCTTAAAGAAGTCTTTGAGAAATTATCTCAACTAAGAGAATATTTTACGTGAGTATTTCAGTTATATATATATATATAGGGAGTTATATTTGAGCACCGATATGGGGTAAGAGTTCAGACAACTCAAATCCCATAACTACGTAGCCAACGTAGGATAGGGTCGTACCGACATTCGGATGACTCTTCACTGCCTCAAGAAGGCCTTTTAGTAGATCCATCAGTTCAGTTGCATTCTATACTCTGGCAAGAAATAGGGAGGCTTTAGTAATGTGGGAAAGACGTTGAATCATCACGAGGCTCATAGTGATGGTTGTTGGTTAGAGAAACTCCCATCTAAGTAAAGATCATTTTATTATACATTCTTTATTCAGTTCAGTGGCTTACCCTATTTATTTTAATGTGAGGCTTAGATGATCTTTACTTCATGACTTGCTTTACATTCAGTTGAGTTGTTATCAACCCTTTTCAGTTCAGTTATTGTTGCATTCAACTATATTACATACTCGTACATTCAATCTTATGATGCAGATACAAGTGTTCAAGATCATCAATAGGTGGATCATTGATATCACCCAGCTTCTTACCAGCTTTTGATGAGGTCTCCTTGCTTTCGGAGGATTCAAGTCATTTATTTGCTTTAGTAGCTTTTTTTAAGGTCGTCGTGGGTCTGTCTTGACACCTATCTGAGGCAGTAGAGGTTTCATAGATAGATAGTGTTAGAGAGTCTCTCGATATTCATTTTCAGATATTTTGCTAAACTATTACTGTTTACATTCAGTATTCTCAAACAATTCAGACAATAGTTGACTTAAATGTTTTCCCTTCAGTTATTTAAAACTAAAAATGCTTCAACAAGTCTTCCGCTAAGTAGTCAGCCAAGTCAAGAGTTCGCTTGAGAATCAACAATGGTTCTGGAATTTCGGTCACGTCCAGGATGTAGGCTCGGGACGTGATACGGCGCCTCCCATCATATATTGACATTTAATAATAATCTAAAATTATACTTTTGTTACATAAAATTTAGTAACCAATTTAGAAAAAAGATAATTGAGTAACCAAAATGTACTCCCTCGGGTCTATTTTACTTGTCATGTTTTTCTTTGTACTTCTCTTAAGAAAATATTACCAACTAAAAGAGACTAAATTATCCTTATTTACTCTGACCTCAATTTAATACTATTCCTCTTTTCACCACATTAATCATTCTCTATATTTATTATAGGAAAAATGGATAAATATACTCTTAACTTTGCGATGTAGAGGAGGTATGCCCTCGTTAAAAAAAAAGATGTATATATACCATGTTGTCTAATAAATGATGTATATTTACCCATTTCATTAACATACTTATATTTACTGAAGTAAAAATAAATCCTAAAACTTATTTTTTAATTCCAAAAAGGTTATGTGACTTTTAAAAATTACCTCAACTATACATTTTACCCCTCAAGGCGTGTCCTAAAATATAAATGATAAATCCTTTGTTTAAAAAGATGTACCAAAATGAAAAACTAGAGAAATATGCTCGAATGTTTTCCAATGTTCCTTCATGAAAAATTTTTTCGTTGGAAGTGCCATCCTCTAAAATGGACTCCTCAATGCGCGAATCCAAATTAAGTCGAGCTCCGAATAGTGGATACCAAATGACCCCCAAAATATAAAAATACAGAAAATACTAATTCTGAATCATAGGATAAAATTTAAGTTAAAACCGTTTTTTAAATAGACAATCTTTTCACTAATTAGTTTTATTATATAAACGGCGGTTAACTATCTTCTTCAGTCACTTCATATTGGAAAAAAGTGTAAAATCTCTACTCATTTCATCTTTTTGCAAAAAAAGAAGGAGAAGCAGTTCCTGAAAACGAAGAAGAAGAAGAAGAAGAAGGGCAAATGGAGATTGGTGGACAGAATGAAAATGAAGAAAGAGAGCATAGAAATCAAGAACCTGATGAAAAAATGGAAGAAGCAAAGGATGGAAAAACAGAGGTATTGGATCGAAACAGAGAAAGAAAAAGAAAACGCCAAAATGAAGATATAAGTCGCAACAACAAAGAGGAAGAAGAAAGAAGAAGAGCTGCTGAAAAAGAAAAAGAATCAATAAATAAAGAAGGAGAACCATCACATGATTACCACAAAGAGGAAGCAGAAAAAGAAAGAAGAAGAGCTGCTGAAAAAGAAAAACAATCAATAAATAAAGAAGGAGAACCATCACATGATTACCACAAAGAGGAAGCAGAAAAAGAAAGAAGAAGAACTGCTGAAAAAGGAAAACAAACTTTTGAGTTTGATGACTGGAGCTGGAAATAGGTTACGATATTATTTTAGTATAAGCTTTACAGAAGCATTATAATATTTCTGACTAAGAGATCAGAAACTTGATTTGATATGATCTATGTGCTATTTTTGCCATTCTGTTTGATGCAGTTTATGAGAATGTGAGAAACTGGAGTTGCTGATCCATTAATTCTGCCATTTCTTGTTTGTAATGTTTTGCTGTAATCTAATCCATATCCTTCATTTATGCTTGTCTGAGTCTGATAACTGCTTAGGGAAGAAAATAGGATACAATATTCTTGCATTTTAGAACCCCAGGTATGGTAGATCGAAACTCTGAAGAGATTGATTCATTGCTTGGTAGGCTAATTTGAGCGGAACAGAGTCCGGACAAAAGTTACCAAGAAAATCATTCTTTGTGTTCTTTTTTTTTTGTAAATTTTGCTCATATTTTTGTCACTTTGATGATCATTATTTATTCGCGTTGTTTACAAGAAAGAAAATGTAGATTGTTTGTTCTGCCAAAGAAAATTATTTGAAATCGTCTTTTAAAAAGTTGAAATTTTTTTCTTCCCAATTTTCTTGTCTTCTCTACTGTGTTTTGGGTGTTTAAAAGAGTTAATGTACACTTCCTCATTTTCATGTTCTTCACTTAGGAGTACTTAATTAATTTATGAGATTTGCACAAATAACATTTTAAAAGTTTATCCCTTTTAAAAGCAAATTGAGAACATAACCTACAGCTAACATATGTTATTTTGAAGTTCTGGTTAAAATTATTTTATCAAGTTGTCGGATTTATGGGGTTAATTTCGGAGACTAATATCAAGTTGACAAGGAGATAGACGTAACTGATGACAATTTGAGAAATTGGAGTTGTTGATCAATTCTTAATTTTTAAGGTCCAAGTCTTTATAGCGGCATTTTGAATTGTTTATGCTTTTGCTTGTGTTTTTCAATTTACATGAAAATTTATTGTGGGATTAGGGATCGTGAAAGGTTATTTTGATTTGATATGAAAATGTTTCCTTTTTCCAAGTTTGATATCTTGTGTTCACAATGAAAAGACTTTAAAATCTCCAAATGATAAGGCTGACAATTGAATAAGTTTTTCATAGGGAGGGTGGGGGCTGGGAAAGGAAGAGGAACACTTGTGTGTCGTTTGGTTCTTGGCTAGAAGTGAATTATTCATGTATTGAAGCAAGCATAACTAGTACCATGTGTATAAGATTAGACACACCAATTACGTTGCTTAGTTATCGGTTTATAATCCCGCGCATAACTAAAATCCTAGGGTCAGAAGATTAGTAATTCCACGTTCTCCTTTAAGTGATTAGCTATTGAAAGTATAAACAAAACCTACATTACGTTACATACTGAATTAGCAAGACCGGATTCCTCAATAGTTATGTTGTTATCGTACTCCAAAAACTTTGATGCACCTGGAATAGTTTGCGTGAATTTGAATGGCCTTGACTCAGCTTCCTCGAACTGACTAGAACAGAAGGACCATAGCAGCTTAATTGAGTCAGACTATCCAAGCCCTATAAAGAGACCACCCATCTCATTAACCACCAATGTGGAACTTCCTTTCATTCTCTAACACAAACTTTGTTGCCCTCCTCAGTATCATCATACACCTGCCAGAAGATGAAGTTACTTTTGATGGTCGGAGCAACAACCTCATTAGCCCAAACTGTATAACATTTGTTTTGCACTCTAGCAGCCTTCTCAAAAGACCCCCGGTATGTATCAAGGCAAAAGGAGGACAATACAAAGAATCAATATTGTCTTGAGCAGAATCTGCTGTAGAAGTAGCACGTTTCTCTGCCTCGCAGATGCTACATTTCCTCCTCAAAGTTGCAGAAGGGAACTACTAGACGAGGTTCACGAGATGAACCTCCCATTCCGGAAGAACTATATAGAACCGCATTGTCATAAAGAACTTCCCATTTTACCGGTAAAGGTGGACGTATATCTAATATCATCTCCATCACTTTGTACCAAATTGTTGTCTGCGGAGTCCTTCACAGCTCCACTCAAGCTCGGATCGCCTAGAAGTGCATCATTTCCTGATTTGATATCTACCAAAGAAGGTGGTGTGGGAGGGGGAGAAAGAGTCCGTTCTTCCCTTCTCCGGCTCAGAAATTAAGTGTCTTTTCTGATCCTCATTGACCGACATATTTAGAATGTTCTAATGGGCACAATTCTTGACTTCTTCAAAGACTTTTTGTTGAACTTCCCAAGCCTCTTTGTTCCCAATAAATGCATTCACATTGCACAATCGATGATTAGTTATCTGGAAATAAATGTATACACAAATAACAAAGTAACGAGGTGTGTACAGTTACTTGCTTTTTTGAATGATCCATGGATTCAACCTAATCATACTATCAGAAAGCTTATAAATGGTCCTCTTAGGCAATAAGAAGTGATATGTACCCTCTCATATTATCGATCTCAAACTACTTGGGATCTGTCAAATATATTCTTTGACTATCAGTTTAAGTCAGTCCTCCGATGATCCAAGTGTTTGGTTACCTAGAATGCTCAATAGTACGAGTAACAACTTCAGAATGCAATAGTTTAAGAGAGAACAACATAGTGGTCATAAATAACAAGTGATTTTGACTAGGCATAATACATAAATGTGCCCTTTAACTTCGCCTCATTTCACATTTATGCCCTTCAACTTTTGGCATGCACAGTAGACTCTTAAACTTGTATAAAGTTGAACAAGTAGACACATGAATCCTATGTGGCATAATACACGTAGGACACCATGTAGGCCGCAAATTGCCATGTAGGATGTTATGATCTCATGAATTGATCTGATGTTTTTTTGAGGTTGTGGTTAAAAGTCTAAGTTATTTGATGGAGATCTGAGCTATTTGGTGATGCTTTTGATCCATTTCGGATGGAGTTTCGTGGGCTGAAGTTCAGAAAATAGATAAATGGATCATCTAGTAGTTTGCCTTGTAAAAAGTTATTTTATATTATCCAAATATAAAAGTTAATCTAGTAGCTACTATTTTAGTCTGTCCGCAAGAACTCAGAGGAATAGCACATAACTCTGGAATAGCAGGCTGTTTCATGAGGCTTTTTTTAAAATTGGTAATCGGATGAACGATGGAACGTTTCGTGGTGGTGCATAAGCATTTAAGCTTGACACGGTTATGAAATTATAAGATATAACAGGAATATGAGGGAAATAATCCGCTTTGAAGGTATACGAGTTGCCTGTGCTGCCAGGGATCAACGAAGATTGTATAGCATCAAGTCCGATGATCTGCTCGAGGATTTGCCTCAGGATTCAGAAGATCAGTATCAAAATACTGGTTTACAAGTCGTCTCCACTTTGAGTTGTGATCTTGGAAATGTGATGAAGATGGGTTTCAATAGACCATGAAGAATCATTTCATTCCACGGAAACGCTAATTAAGAGGGATGAAGGTTAGCGATTGTTAGTGATTTTCTGGTCATTTTGGATAAGGTATGCGGAGAGGTAAAAAATGCTCCAATGAGGGAATGTAACCGTTACAACTTCAAAATCCATCCTTTCATCGCGACTTGATCAGCGTCAGAAGCTTTTCCCGGCTATTGCAAAGAGGTGCATTCAGACGACGACCCTCCTTATAGACATGTTTCCCGGCTAGCTCTTACTATTTGTTTCCCTTTTGTTACTTCTATTTTGCCTAGCTATAGGATGTTGTGGTTATAATATTCGATCAATGTCGGACTTTAACAGTTTTCATGTTATTTTTTTGCAGAGATCTGAGTAAAACAACAACTATTTGCCTCAATCTCAAGCTTGTTGCGGTTGGCTAAATGAACCCTTACTGTCCATATCGCTCCATTTAAGCCTCGTCTAAGTTTGATAAATGCTTAGGGAATTTAGTGAACGAAGAAAATGGGATACAATGTAAATGGGGTACAATGTTCTTTCATTTTAGAACCCCAGGCATGGTAGATAGAAACACGAAGAGATTAACTCGCTGTTTGATAGGCTAACTTGAGCGGAGCCGAGGCCTGACAAAAGCTGCGGTTTCAGAGATGATCTGCTACATATGTGTCACTTCTTGCAGCTCCACTTGAACTTAAAAAGTAGTAGCAAGAAATCATTCTTTTTGTTCTTTGTTATTATTTTTGTAAATTTTGTTGATGTTTCATTGTTCGAATGAAAGTATCTCTGTGTATTATTTATTCACGATGTTTATAAGAAAGAAAAATATTTGTTCAGAAAACTTGTTTTTTAATTCCAGAAAGGTCATATGGCTTTAGAAAGTTACTTCACCATTTTTTTACCCCTCTAAACATGACCTAAATTACAAATGATAAATCCTTTGTTTAAACAAACGTACCAAAATGAAAAACTAGAGAAAGATCCTCGAATGTATTTCATGGGTTGTAATGGGATGGTTGAGATCCCTTCACCCAGGGGCGAATTTAAGTATAAAAAATGGGTCATCGGAACCCGTGGTCATCTGACAAAACTCGATATATTACTTGTATGATTTAAAAAAAATATCAAATAGCAATTGAAGGAACCCATAATCACAAATGACTGGATGGTTCATTGGTTTGAGTGTTCATTTTCCTCGATGAGGCATTGCTTTTTTGTTTTAAAAAAATTCTCTAAAAGTAGGTGACATTGAGCATTTTATTTCACAAAAAAGTTGTTGCATTTGGATTTAAAAATAATAATTAAAAAGCCACCATTCTTAGTAAGCAAACTAGTAAAATCAATTATAATATTTTTGATCTTATCTTACGTGCAATGGTCAGCGGCGACTCAAACACATAAGTGGTTTGAGGCAAAATCAAATGGAGGCCTTAAATTTTAAAGAAAAATTAATATTCTTTTTATAAAATCTACTTTTTAAATTACTTGAGATGCAAAATTATATATTTTTTACTATCAATTTCTTTTAATATTTTTTTTTTCAATCAATAATTCATAAAACCAATGCATTTAATCTTTCTTGCGGCATAGTACTCTAGATATACTATCAAACTTCTTCTCATAACCTTTTCCTTTTAATATAATTTTTTTTTTTGGAAATTGTATTTAATATTTTCCTTATGAAAAACCTATATATATATATTATTGCTAAAATAAATGAGGCCCCTCAAATTTGGAAGTCTAAAGTAGTTGCCTTTTTCTTAAAGGGGCAAAGCCGCCCCTGACAATGGTGCACCCGTCTTCTTGAAATCCTAGATTCGCCTCTGCCTTCACCCTTAACCAAAGAACTCCAATACGAGTACCGAATACCAAACGGAAAATCCCAAAAAAAATAAAAATACAGAAAATAATCTTTTGCCACTAGTTTTGCCTAAGAATAAGTGCAAAGAAATTGAAAAAACGTAAAAGTAAAATACTAATTTTGAATTAGGGTGTAAAATTCAAGTGTATATCTATAATATATATAGCAGTGGAAGTTATAACTGTTTTTTCCACTGATTAGTTGTTATTTGTTAACCCCACTTCATTTTTTCTTTCTGTTTTGATTTTCTCTGCAAAAGAGAAAAAAATGCTTACTGCAGGAGAATCATCTAACACACCTGAAGATGAAACTCATAGTGATATTGATGATCATCGGGATTTGGCGATTTTAAGATCCATGTGGAATTTCAAGAACATCAATGGAAATTTCCCACATCCTCCCTCAGATAAATTACTCAAGTACATCTTGTTCTCAATCCCCAATTTTAAACTCCTCAAAGAGTATTTAAAGATGAAGATCATGGAATTTGAGTCTAATTTCAAGGATATTATTCAAATGGAAGGAGATAATCCCGAGACGAACCGGCCTATTGATAGAGAAACTTTCCACTTGTGTAACCTACTATGGGGTAATAAGCAACAGCAACAACAACTAGGCGGTAATCAGCAACAGCAACAGCAACTAGGCGATAATCAACAACAACGACTACGTGGTAATCAACAACAGCAACTAGGCGGTAATCAACAACAGCAATTACGTGGTAATCAGCAACAGCAACTAGGCGGTAATCAGCAACAGCGACTACGTGGTAATCAGCAATAGACAACCCATCTGTTTGGTATATTATCAGCAGGGAGATGATCTTAGTATATGTCTGATGATTTTGAGATAAACTTTACAGCAGCATTAGGATATTTCTGACTAAAAGTTTTTCAACTCATTACGATGTTGATTTTGTGAGTGAATCTGATGTATGGAGTGTTTTGGTAATGACAGTTACTGTTAGCATGAGTTAGGAAAAGTAGTTAATGAGTAGATTTCTTCCTAATTATAGTAGATCAATTAGAATATCTTGTGGATTGTGTACCATATCATTTGTGATTGTAGTAGCATATTCTTTGGGATTGTAAATATCTTCCCATATCTTTGTAATTCTATATAATGTATAGTTGATGCATAATGAAAGTGTCTTTTCCACCCATTTTGAGTTGGTTCTCTGATCATTACCTTTTCATTATCCTAAGTCTATAATTCTACCATGGGTAAATCCTCTAAAAATACAAACACCATTCTAGAACCTATAGCCATTCCTTTCGCCTTTCGGTGTAAAACTCAATAGCAAGAATTATTCTCTTTGGTCTCAAGTTGTTGAGATGTTTGTTGCAAGTCATGGAAAAATGGGATACTTATCGGGAACAATTAAAGAGCCTCTCACTCGTGATGCCACTTATGAAAAGTGGAGTATGGATAATGCTATTGTTAAGAGTTGGCTCGTCGGAGCCATGGAACCCGACATTATGAGCTTATTTGCACGTCTTTTGACGGCCAAGAGTATTTGGGACACCGTGTCTTAAATATATTATGAAGGGACAGATAGATCAGTTATTTACGATCTCTCTTGTCAAGCAATGCGTATGAAACAAGAAGGGAAAACAGTTTCTACATACTTTGCAGATTTGTGCAAAATATGGTAGGAACTGGATCATCGTAAGCCCATCTCTTTTACACAACCAGATGTTGTCCAGGCTCGACAAAAGGAAATTGAAGAAGAGCGTGTGTATATCTTCCTGGCTAGTTTGGATGATATTTATGATCGTGTTCGAAGTGATATTCTTCGCGCAAACCCTTTTCCCAATACAGATTCTACTTTTGCTATGGTTCGAAGTGAAGAACAATGGAGGAACACAATATTAAATAATGATACAAATTCCAGTATGGCTATGGCAGAAAAGGTTTCTTTTGTCCGGAATCGAAATTATCATTCAAAAGCTCATAGCAATGGTGAAAAAGGTTGTACTCATTGCGGTAATCCCAAACATTTAGTTGAAAATTGTTTTAAGTTGCATGGATATCCAGATTGGTGGGATGGTTTAAATGAAAAGAAGTCCAGGGAACGGAGAAGTCGAAAGGATGGTGATAAAAATGATGGGAAAGTTGCTGCTATGGTTTCAACTAGCACATCACTGCCAACTACTGGAACGGCTTTGGTTTCAACTAAAATTGGTGATTCTGATTTTGCTATACCTAGACACTCATCAGGTAATATTGAATCAACTTTGATTAAAATGGATTCTGATAAAGACACTAGATGGGTTATTGACTCTGGAGCTACTGATCATATGACCTTTGATCAGTCGCTGTTACAAGATCCTAATAAACCACATCGTTCACATGTGTCCATTGCAAATGGTGTATCATCCCCATTTACTAGCGTTGGAACTGTTGTTTTGACTCCCTCCTTGTCTTTAGAGCATATATTATTTGTTCCTTCACTATCTAATAATCTTTTATCTGTGTCTCAAGTAACTCAACAATTAAATTGTCTAGTATTAATGTATCCTCATTTATGCATCTTTCAGGACCTCAACAGCAAGGAGATTATTGGGCGTGGTAATAAAAGAAGGGGGCTCTATTATGTGGATGATGTATGCCATGGTATTCCTCTAACCAGCCAAGGTTCCTTTTCTACTAAAGAACACCAAATATGGATGTGGCATCGAAGATTTGGTCATGCTTCTTTTGGCTACATTAAACACTTATTCCCAACTTTGTTCTCAGAGTGCGATTTCTCTAATTTTCATTGTGATGTTTTTGTATTAGCTAAAAGTCATCGTACTACTTATCCTTCAAGTACTAGTAAGGTGATTGAGCCAATTGCATTTATTCACTTTGATGTGTGGGGTCTCTCTCCAGTTTCTAGTTCATCTGGCTATCGTTGGTTTGTAATCTTTGTTGATGATTTCAGTCGTATGCCATGGATTTATCTACTGAAGAATAAAAGTGATGTTTCTGAATGCCTCCGCTCATTTCATAAGATGATTCAAACTCAATTTTCAGCTAAAATAAAAGTTCTTAGGTCAGATAATGGTGGAGAGTATGTTAATCAAGTGTTGAAGTCGTATCTCCAAAATCATGGAATCATTCAGGAAAGTACATGCCCTTTTACACCTCAACAAAATGACGTAGCAGAGAGGAAAAATCGTCACATATTGGAAGTTACGCGTGCATGTTTGATTAGTTCTCATATGTAACCTTCATCTTGGGAGGATGCTATTATGTATGCTATAGTGTTCTTCATTTTAAGACTCCCTTAAATCACCTTTCCAGTTTTGTTAATCTCTCATCTACCTTAAAATTGGAACCTCGAGTTTTTGGTTGTGTTGTTTTTGTTCATCTCCCTAAACACAAATGTACCAAGCTTGATCCATGTGCATTACGGTGTGTCTTTGGTGGGTATTTTCCTCATAAAAGGGCTACAAATGTTATCATCCCCCTACCAAAAGATTGTACATTACAATGGATGTTACTTTTTCTAAGATAGAGATCTATTTCTCTCCAGAGTTATCCAGTTTTTCTCTTCAGGGGGAGAATAAGGTTGAAGAGCAAAATTGAATGGTGTTACTACCTGATAATAGTGGTACAAATTCAGATAATACATGGCTAAGCTCAATAACTCAAGACCAAGGCATTCTCAATCAAACAGTGCAACAAGAAAGTGAATAATCTCTCTCTCCAGTAGCTTTAGTACCCACCAATAATTCTCCTTCTGATGATGTTCCTGAGGTATGTGTTACTTATGAGGAAACTAATACTAATAATTTAATTGATGAAACTACACCAGTGGTTTCTAGTGATGATAACAGGAATAGGTACCAATTACCTCCTTGGACCAATCGAGGAAAAGCACCAGCAAGATACTCCCCTGATAATCCAAAGGAAGTCAAATATCCTATTGCTCATTATGTTTCCAGTGGACACTTACCAAGCTCTATCCAGGGCTTTGTGAATCAGATGTCATCAGTTATTATCCCTTCAAGATTTGAAGAAGCATTGGATGATCCTAAATGGGCAGAATCCATGAATGAGGAGATGCGAGCACTAGAGAAAAATCATACATGGGATATTGTGTCGTTACCAAAAGGGAAGAAGTTGTTGGATGCTGATGGGTTTTTCTAGTGAAACACTAGCCAGATGGTTCAATTGATCGATTCAAATCAAGACTAGTTGCTCGTGGATTTACACAAACCTATGGTGTTGATTATCAGGAGACTTTTGCGCCTGTGGAAAAGCTAAGTATTGTTCGTGTTCTATTATCAATAGCTGCTAATCTTGATTGGCCTCTACAACAATATGATTTGAAGAATGCTTTTTTGCACGGAGAATTATCTGAAGAAATATATACGAGCATACTTCCTGGTTACTATACCTCTGAAAATACATATTTAGTGTGCAAGCTAAAAAAAGCATTGTATGGTCTGAAACAATCGCCTAGAGCATGGTTTGGAAGGTTCCGACTAACAATGAAGGAATATGGCTATACTCAGAGCAATGCAGACCATTCCTTATTTTTGAAGAGACGAAATGGTAAGATAACTGTTTTTATCATTTATGTTGATGACATGATTGTTACTGGTGATGATGTTGATGAGATGACTAAATTGAAGACTTAGTTATCCTCTGAATTTGATATGAAATATCTAGGAGGATTGAAGTATTTCTTAGGTATTGAAGTTATTAGGTCCAAACAAGGAATATTTTTGTCTAAGCGCAAATATGTTCTTGATTTGTTAAAGGAGACGGGTATGTTAGGTTGTCAACCTATTGATACACCGATTGAACAAAATCATAGCTTGGAGGAACTTCCTGATCAAGTTCCTACCAACAAAGTGAGATATCAAAGATTAGTGGGACGCTTGATATACTTATCACATACCCGACCAGATATTGCTTATGCGGTTAGTGTGGTAAGTCACGTTATGCATATTCTAAGTGAAGTTCATATGAATGGAGTCATTAGAGTCTTGAGATACTTGAAGTCAGCACCAGGGAGAGGCCTCATGTTCTATAAGAATCACCATACAAAAATTATGGGTTATTGTGATTCAGATTGGGGTGCAAAAGGAGAATGATGACGCTCAACAACAGGGTATTTAACTTTTGTTGGAGGTAACCTGGTTACTTGGAAAAGTAAAAAATGAAAGGTTGTCTCATTGTCTAGTGCAGAAGCTGTATATAGAGCAATAGTTAAAGGTATCCAAGAATTACTATGGTTGAAACGACTTATGGGGGGAGTTCGATTTTTCACTCGATGAACCTATGAAGTTATTTTGCGACAACTAGTCTGATAATAAAATTGCAGAAAACCCAATTCAACATGATCGTACTAAACATGTGGAGATTGATCGTAATTTCATCTATGAGAAGTTTGAGGATAAGACAATTGAAGTTTCATATGTGAAGACCTTAGAGCAGTTGGCTGATGTTCTAACTAAATTTGTATTCAGAAAAGCTTTTAATAACTCACTTGTCAAGATGGGCATACATGATATCTATGCTCCATCTTGAGGGGGAGTGTTAGCATGAGTTAGGAAAAGTAGTTAATGGGTAGATTTCTTCCTAATTATTGTAGATCAATTAGAATATCTTGTGGATTGTATAGCATATCATTTGGGATTGTAGCAGCATATTCTTTGGGATTGTAAATATCTTTCCATATCTTTGTAATTCTATCTAATGTATAGTTGATTGCATAATGAAAGTGTCTTTTCCACCCATTTTGAGTGTTAGCATATTTTAGCAAATTCATTCCAATTATTTTCATTGTACAAAGTCTGTGGAAAAGATTGATATTAGAAATAAAGTTATTGGTCAAAAATAGGTTCTGACATAAGTGTCACTCGCATTTGAACTGAAACTAGTAGTCTGACTCAATGCTTGATTTGCTTGACTGGGACTACCTAGATCCTTTCCTGAATTCCAGCTATTTGACTCTGAAGAAACCTTACCCCGATACAAGAACATGGTTCTTGTATGTTTGCCTAAAAACACAGTAACACAATAAAACAGAAATTCTATTGTGAAAACCTTCCTCAATCAAGGAAGGGAAAACCACAGTTTTATTTTTTCAAACTCAATTCAAGATTACAACTCAATAATCGATGAATTAACTCTAACTCTCTAACTCTATAACGATTAACTATAATCGTATACTCTATTCTCCAAGAAGCCAAACCCACTACTTGTTACAATTCTCTCAACTCTCGAACACAACTCTCCAAGAAGTCAAACCCTCTTCTTGGAATAACTCACACACGACTCTTCTCTAAGAACAAACTCTAAACACTGATTCAAGACGAATCAATGCAATTCTAAAACACAAAAGAAATCCTAACTCTAAAACTTCTTTCTTCAACTTTCTTGATCTCGTTGGGCTTCGCTTAGAACAATTCTCTCGATTTGAGCTTGACCAAATTCTATATGGAAAGGAATTGGTTTTTCTTGGAATACTAATCCTTTTTTGTATCGAATTTGTCTTCCTTCTTTCTTAGTGCTCGTTGAACTCTTCTTCTTTTATTACTTTCCTTCTGTAACTTGGATTGATGCTTTTAAGACATGCTTTTTCTTTTCCTTATTTGTATTGGAATAGGTAGCGTCTTTCCGCCTTCGTTCTTTTAGATCTGATATGTGGTATGTGAACTTGGTTCATATTATCATCATCAAAAACATTTTGAGGGTGGTTGCCAAACCATCAATTTCCCCCTTTTTGATGATGAAAAATATACTCTCTCTGTACCTATTTTACATAGCATAGGAATATATCTTCCCCCTTTTGGCATATCAAAAAAGACAAAGTAATCACACAAACACAGGACAACATATAAACATCACATTCTAAGGATATTAGCCATCCTAACACGGCATAAACAGAGTAGTACTAGGCAAAAAAAGACAATCAAACATAATAGGATGCACCAGTTTGAAGCTCAAAAGAAGCTCCACCAAAATATCCAAATAAAAGCAAAACACAACAGTATACGATTAAGTAGCAAAAGAAGCAAAAGGAATTGGAACGAAGAAATTTAGGAACGGGATGTAGGAGGGTTCGATGGGGTGTGAGATACGACTAAGAGTTGTAGCACACGATCCACTCGAGCATTGCCTTCAAGTTGTTGCTGGATCAACTGGTCCTTTAACCTTGCCACTTCCCCCTGAGAATCAGCCAACATGGTTCGAAGAGTCTCGTTTTTTGTTCTGAGTGTATCATTTGAGCCCGAGCAACATGAAGTTCATTAAGAATACTAGCAACTGGTCCAGCAGCACGTGGAGGGGCAGCAAGAACCTGGTCTACCTCCTCAAGAAGTTGGCATTCAGAAAGAGAGGACTTGGTAAACATATCAAGCCTATTCAGCACTCTGCCTTCCCCCAAAGGCACACTAAATGCCTTGAATACAGTAGTGAGGAGATTTCCAAATGCTAACTGATGAGGGCGTTTGGGATCAATTACACGAGCCATGTGCCTGATCATAAGAGAGGGCCAGTCAATTGGTTCTTTGTTTTCCAAGGCATGTGCTATCCCCATGTACCTAAATGATGCTTTACGACGTCTTTCTCCCCTAGGCAGTATTCCCTTATGTACCATTTCAAACAATAATTTGTGAAAGGGTGACATCTCCCCTTTCAAAACCATTTGTGGTCTAGAAGTGAACCTTCCCTGTGTAAATTTGGATGTAAGCAAGCAATTTTCGTCTTTAGGCCACACCTATTCTGCCAACCCAGTAGTAGGAATATGGAAGATTTCACCAAGACGGAACTTATCAAAAACCAGTTCCATACCATTTACAGAGGATGTAGCCACATTGTCCTCCAACACATTCAAATTTACATAAAACTTAACCACTTCATTTTCATGAACCATCAATCGAGTATCTAGGAACATATCTGCCCAACCCTGAAAGTTTAACAACTCAAGCACCCTTGTAACAACTTCATCATTCCGAATTTCTAGATGAAAAGTCCTACCCCTCAAGACAGCCTTAGATCCAAAGTAGTTCCTTTCCCATAGCCAAAAACTTGGCCTCATTCTTTGTAATTTTATGTGGGGGAAGAGACGAGTCAGATTCTTCATTTGCCTCATCAGGATCAGAATCGAGAATTACAGGAGACTAAGGAGGTCGAACTGGAGACTTACAAGTGCGATGACATTTCTTGCTTGCTTCAGCAGCCTCCTTGAGTTGAGCTTGACTGGCACTCCTTGTAAACGGAGGACGCAGAGTTGTCTGTTTGACTTCAATGTGCTTGCGTGGTTTCCTGGGACCAGTTCGCTAGAGTTGATTTAGCGGTATCTCATCAATGTATCGAGTTGGAGAATCGACACTTGGTGTGTGGGTAGAGATGGGAGTGAAAGGTTCGCTAGAGGCGTATGGTGGTAAGGGGGAAGGTGGTTTAGTCGGAGAGGTCAACTGGGGATGAGGATATGGTGATTGGTGGGTAGTGATTTCTTTCCCCTGAGATGATGCCCTTGGTGATTCGGGCAACGGTGAAATTATTTGGGAGGAGGAGAAGTCCTTATCATCCGAGTATTCGACCAAGGTGGGAAGAGCAGCCATGGTGATGGTCTTTCTGGGAAAAAATAATTTGGGATTAGATGGTGAGTGATAAGTAATGGGTTTGTGTTAAGAAGGAGTTAATGATGGGTTCTGACATTTTGATTGAAAGGATTAAAAGACGGTTGAGTTTTCGTATGGGAGATGTGACTGAGTATCATTGAGAACATGGATTTCCCGCGTAAAGTAATTATTTTCAATAGATAGGGTGGCAATATTTGGATGAACCAGTTTCTTAAGTTTCTTTAAACACTAGATCACACACTTAAGTGAAATGCTTGTTTGAATAAATTGAGGATTAGTGCATACCTAGTATGATGAGAGCCCGATCCTTGAGTGCACTTTTATACCATAGTTATAGGAAACTAAGGGTAATATCATTAGACCAGATTGACACAGTTATTGATAACGACACGGATATCATGGATCACATGAAAGCTTTAGATGAGCATGATGGACACAAAGTAATGACATACAATGTGTGGAAGGTCCATCAAAGTGAAGAGAAAGAAGAAAGAGGCCATTTGTGTAAATGGTCATCTCATAAATTCAAGAATTCACAAAAGAAGGCAACCAAAAAAGACCCTTATCTCATTAAGGGTAAAATTGTAAAGAAAATGTCTTCTTTATTTTATTAGTATAAATAGTAGTCTTTTTCATTTTGGAAGTTAGATTATAAAGATTTTGAATGTTGAATGAATAAACTCTTTCAAGAGTGTAGTCTAAGGGTGGAATCCCTTTAGTTTAGTGTAGCTAAATCTAGATTAGTGATGGGTGGATTCCCATTATTGATTTAGGACTTCTTAACCTTGATTTCACTTGAGATTGTTCATTTATGGTTCAATTTGAGTTGTTTCTTTTTGAATTCAAGTTTCTCTTCTGCCTTGGTTGATTGTTTATTCAATTAGTCTTTCTTTCTTCTCTTCTCATCTCTTATTTCTCATCTATCTTACTTTTGTGTTGTTTAATTCCGCATTTTCTTTCAATTGTCCTTTTTTTCCTTATCAGTTATCCCGTCTTTGTGTGTACCTGTTACAAGATAAGTGAGTTAAAAACATGTGCTGAGAGTATGTTGTACATCACTTCATACAAGAGAAGAGTTATTCTTGATACACCAATCCCAGAGCTAGTTGATTCCATTGAAATTGTTCTCTCCCAAGTGCTTTTGTGAAGATATCAACAACCTGGTCCTCAGTTTTGCAGAAGGTCATAATGATGAGTCCCTTCTCCACATTGTCTCTAAGAAAGTGGTGACGTACATCAATGTGCTTTGTTCTCTTGTGTCGGAACGGGTTCTTTGCCATGTTCACCGCACTGGTGTTGTCACATCTTATGGGTATGCATCCTATTTTAATTCCAAAGTCTTCAAGCTGCTGTTTTATCCATAGTAGTTGAGCGAGTAGGATGCAGCAATGAAATATTCAGCTTCCGCAGTGGACAGTGCGACTGAGTTCTGTTTCTTCGTAGCCCAAGACACTAGGCATTGTCCAAAAAAGTGAGCCATTCCAGATGTGCTTTTTCTATCTACCAAGTATCCAGCATAATATGCATCAGCGAATCCTATCAGTTCAAACGAGTCTCCCACTGGATACCATAGCACCAGGTTATGTGTCCCTTTAAGGTATCTTAGAATTCTTTTTACAGCTTTTAAATGGGATTCCTTTGGGCAGGATTGAAATCGTGCACATAACCAAACGCTGAATACAATGTCAGGTCTGCTAGCAATTAAGTATATGAGAGATCCGATCATCACTTTGTACTTTGTGTCGTTCACTGAAGCACTAGGTTCATCTTTCTCAATCTTTGTTGTTGTTCCAATTGGAGTATCATTTGTCTTGGACTCATTCATTTCAAACTTCTTGAGCAACTCCTTGATATATTTTTGTTGATGAATTGAAATGCCCAATGGGGATTGCTAATCTGAAGTCCTAGGAAGAAGTTGAGTTCTCTCATCATACTCATTTCAAATTCACTGTTCAAATTCACTGTTCATTAGTTGTGAAAATTTGACTCCGAGTTCTGCATCAGTTCCTCCAAATATGATATCATCTATGTGTACCTGCACTATGAGTAGGTCTTTACCTTGTTTTTGAAGGATCAGTGTATTATCAATCTTTCCTCTTGAATATCCATGTGTGAGAAGAAAACTTGACAGTCAATCATACCACGCTCTTGGAGCTTGTTTTAAGCCTTATAGTGCTTTGTCCAGCTTGTAAAAGTCATGATGATCAGGATCTTCAAAGCCAGGTGGTTGTTTTACGTATGCCTCTTCTTAAAGATAACCATTTAGAAAGGCGCTCTTGACATCCATCTGGTAAAGTTTGAACTCCATATGGGCTGCAAAGACAATTAACATCCCGATTGCTTCCATTCTAGCTAACGGTGCGAATGTTTCGTCATAGTCTATGCCTTCCTCCTGATTGTATCCATGTACTACTAGTCTAGCCTTGTTCTTGGTAACTTGTCCTTGATCATCAAGCTTGTTCCTGAAAACCCATCTAGTTCCTATGACAGTTCTATCTGGGGTCGGGGAACTAGGTTCCAGACCTTGCTTCGTTCGAACTGATCAGTTTTTCTTACATAACAATAATCCAATCTGGATCTAGGAGAACTTCTTTGATGTTTTTCGGTTCAATAAGGGATAAGTAACCGGAGAAGGCACACATATTTCAAAGTTTGGATCTGGCATGAATTCCCGAGTCTAAAGGGGTGAGAATATTTTGCACTGGATGAGAGCTCTGATGTTTCTAGTTGTTTGGTTGAATTGTAGAGGTCGATGGACCAGGTTCCAGAGGTCTTTCTTCTTCAACTATTTCTTCCCTCTCAAGATTGTTTGGAGTCTTTTCAGGATCCAGTTCTTCTGGTGATTCATCGTTAGACTTGTTTTCTCCATGTTGCTGTGAACTTGTCATGCCTATATCATGCTGATCATTTCTGGAATTTTCTTTGATTGAATTATTTCCCTCATCAAAGATGACATGGATACTTTCCTCGACACGATTTGTTCTTTTGTTGAGTACTTTATAGGCCTTACTCTGTGATGAGTATCTTAGAAAGACTCCTTCATCACTTTTGGCGTCGAACTTTCCCAGAGCATCTTTCCCGTTGTTGTGCACATAGCAGATGCACCCAAAAGCTCGGAGGTGTGCCAAATTTTGTTTCCTGCATTTTAACAATTCATAGGGAGTTTTGTTTAATACTGACCTGATCATACATCTGTTGATAAGGTAGCACGAAGTATTCACTGCCTCAGCCCAGTAGGATTTTGGGAAATTGCTCGATATTAGCATGGTTCATGCGATATCTTCGAGCATTCTGTTTTTATGTTCAACTACTCCATTCTGTTGTGGTGTTCTAGGTGCTGAGAAGTTGTGATCAACACCATTTTTGGCAAAAAATTCCAGGAACCTTGAATTTTCAAACTTTAATCCATGGTCTGAACGAATGCTAGTAATTTCGCTATTGGATTTCTTTTGGACCAGTTTCACAAAGATTTCAAACATGTCATATGTCTCAAATTTTTTGTTGCAAGGAATATGATCCAAGTAAATCTGCTGTAGTCATCCACTATCACAAAGATATACCTTTTCCTTCCTCTGCTTTGTACACGCATTGGTCCACATAGATCCATATGAAGTAATTCAAGGGGTTTTGTTGTACTTACCATTGCTTTTGGCTTAGAGGAGAACATCACATGTTTTCCTCTGGCACATGCTCCGCACACTTGATCGTCATTGAATGTTCTTGAGGGTATCCCTTGACCAAGTCTTTCGAGATGAGCTTGTTTATTGTTGTGAAGCTGATGTGTCCCATCCTCTTATGCCAGAGAAGAGAGCTGTTAGTAACCGCATTAAGGCATTTGAGTGATTTTTCTTCAGGACTCATGATATCAATTTTGTATACATTCTTGTGCCTTTTTCCAACAAGAACCAGTTTCCCAGAGATTGAGTTTAACACTCTGCATTCATCCTTGGAAAGCACGCTATTTCCTTTGTCGCACATTTGGGATATGCTCAGCAAATTATGTTGTAGTCCCTTCACATAGTACATATTATCTATTGCTTGAGTATGTCCTAGACCTACCTTTCCAATTCCTTGTATTTCTCCATTTTTCCCATTTCCAAAGGCTACGTTTCCACCTTTGAAATTGCTCAGCGAGAGAAAATTATCTTTGTCACCAGTCATGTGTCTGGAGCATACGCTGTCCAAGTACCATTGCTTCAGCTTTCCTCCCACCGATTCCTGTATCAACATTCAAGGGTTAGTTTTGGGCACCCAGATCCACTTGGGTCCCTGTTTGTTAGAAAAAGGATAAATAAGATTCTTTTTAGCCCAGTTTGGGAGAGGCTTTGATTTAGGAACCGGATTCATGATTTCTTCCTTACATGGTTTTTTTAGAAAATTCAGATTATTCTCATTAGCTACTAGTTTTTTATGGCATATGTGACTTTTATGCCCTGTTAGTCCACAGTGAGAATATAAGCAATCTATGTTAGGATTCTTAGCCTGAGAAGAATTATTGTCGAATCCTATTCCATGTCTTGTAAGGGATTGACTCTTTTGGAGGTTATCGAGTAGAATGGAGGATCTGGTCCATCTCATACTGTGCTCTACTTCCATTTTAGTTCGATGAAGTTCTTCATGCAGATCTTCATTCTTTTTAGTTAAGGAGTGTAAATTACTGCTTAGGTATTTCAGCTTGTTCTGAAGGAGGTGGTTTTATTCCTCCAGGTTCTCACTTTATTCTCTTAAGGATGCATAGTCCTCCATTATATGCTCTTTCTTAGAGCTGGCTGACTGATATGCATCTATGAGAGTATATAGTAGAGATTCCAGTTCATTTTTAGAGTAGGAGCTAAGATTATCTTTAATATCAGAAAAACTTACCTTGAAGTGTTGGTCCTCTTCTTCATCATCCTCCAAGTCTGTTCCAGCCATCAGTGCTTGAATTATTTCATGCAATTTGCAGGTGCTTCTTTTCTCATTAGGTTCTATTGAGGCAACCAGTGCTAGAAAATCATATTTGTTTGCCTTTTCAATTGCGAGCAGTGATCAATTTTTGAATTCTCCATCCTCAGACTCTTCTTCTGATGAATTCCCCATTGCCGCGAAGGCTTTCTTCATTGATATATCTGCTTATTGATTTGTCATTCTTCTATTTGTGGAAATGAACTTATCATTATTGGTCTCCTTTCCTTTTTCTGAGCTGTTCCTCTTATGTTCCATAGCCCATAAAGGACATAACTTAATGAAGTGATCTGGACTTCTACACTTGTGACAAACCTGTTCCCTTTGATTTTCTGCTGCTTTTTGAGAATTCCTTCTTTGAAACACTTGTCCCCTTTTTAATATTTAGGAGAACCTTTAAGTCATTAAAGCAATATTTTCGTCCTCAAAATTTTCTGGAGTTGTGGCCTTGAGAATCAGGTTCTTCTCTTTTCTCTTCCCTCCGTTTTTCTTTTCTTGGTTTTTCTTGAGTTCATATGTTATGAGATTTCCAATGAGCTCATCCATTTTCAGTGTATCCAGGTCACGTGCTTCGGTAATAGCTTCTACCTACCTTACTTTCCCATGATTCTGGGAGCACACTTAAGAGTTTCCTAACTGCCTTCCCAGTGGGAATTATTTCTCCTAGTGAATAAATTTCATTGATAATGGTGGTGAACATGGTGTGCATGTCTTGAATTGTTTCACCCTCCATCATTCGAAATAGCTCATACTGTCTATCTACGTTATCAAATTTTGACTTCTTCACTTGAGTTGTTCCTTCATGGGCGGTTTGCAGAGTTTCCCAAATCGCTTTTGCATTTTGACATGATGAGATCCGATTGTATTCGTTTGGACCTATGCCACCTATTAGAATCTTTTTTGCTTTGGCATTGTTCTGAATTACTAGTTTATATGCTACTTCCCATTCCTTTCTTTCTTTTGGGACCTGAGTGGTTGCATCTGTTCTATTCTTCATGGGTATAATTGGACCATCCAAGACTACTCCCCATAGGTCTAGGTTTTCTCCTATCAGGTAATCCATCATGCAATTTTTTCACCATCCATAGTATTTTTCATTGAACAGTGGTGGTCGTGTTTGGGAAGTTCCTTCTTGTGGGGTAGGTGGTGCAGTCATTGATCTTTTTCAAAGTGTAAATCTTTTAACGAAAAAGCCTGCTCTGATACCAATTGAAGAAACCTTACCCCGATACAAGAGCCTGATTCTTGTATATTTGCCCAAAAACACAGTGACACAATAAAATAGAAATTCTATTGTGAAAACCTTCCTATCTCAAGGAAGGGAAAACCACAGTTTTATTTCTTTCAAACTCAATTTAAGATTACAACGCAATAATCGATGAATTAACTCTAACTCTCTAACTCTATAACGATTAACTATAATCGTATACTCTACTCTCTAAGAAGCCAAACTCACTTCTTGTTACAATTCTCTCAACTCTCGAACACAACTCTCCAAGAAGTCAAACCCTCTTCTTGGAATAACTCACACTCGACTCTTCTCTAAGAACAAACTCTAAACACTGATTCAAGACGAATCAATGCAATTCTAAAACACAAAAGAAATCCTAACTCTAAAACTTCTTTCTTCAACTTTCTTGATCTCATTGGGCTTCGCTTAGAACAATTCTCTCGATTTGTGATTTTTGCAAAGACACCTTTTTTTTCTTCTACAGCCTTGTCCTTTTATAGAGATTGATTTGAGCTTGACCAAATTCTATATGGAAAGGAACTAGTTTTTCTTGGAATACTAATCCTTTTTCGTATCGAATTTGTTTTCCTTCTTTTCTAGTGCTCGTTGAACTCTTCTTCTTTTGTTACTTTCTTTCTATAACTTGGATTGCTTCTTTTAAGGCATGCTTTTGCTTTTCCTTTTTTGTATTGGAATAGGTAGCGTCTTCCCGCCTTCTTTCTTTTATATCTGATATGTGGTATGTGAACCTGGTTCATATTGTCATCATCAAAAGCATTTTGAGGGTGGTTGCCAGACCATCAAACTCGAGTAATTGGGAAACTGGACTTGGTGAATGGTGTAGGCATCCGATCCATCGCTCCTGGGTTGCTCGAGCGGCTTGGCATTTGCTAGCTCTCCCAATTCCTTGGCCTACTAATTAAGTGTTCATTTATTTTAATGGTTTGATTTCAGAGGCAGTAAAGTGTTTACAAAGTGATATCCCTTCGTTAAAAAGGTGATGTATATATACCATATCGTCTAATAAATGATGAATATTTATCCTTTTCATTAACAGACATATATTTACTGAAATTAAAAAGAAATCCTAAAACTTAAGTAGTTTTTAATTCCAAAAAGGTTATGTGGCTTTAAAAAATTACCTCAACTATATTTTTTACCCCTCAAGGCGCGACCTAAATATAAAGGATAAATCCTTTGTTTGAATATGTTCGAACGTTTTCCAATGTTCTTCCATGAGTTGTGATTAGAAGGTTGAGATTCTCCACCCTTAACTAAAAATCCGTGTTCAAAGTCCCATAAAACATAAAAAAATTATGTTGGGAGTGTCGTCCCCTAAAATGAACTCTTCAACGCACGAACCCAAATTAAGTGGAGCTCTATTATGAATACCGAATGTCAAATGAAGAAAAACCCAAAATATAAAAATAGAGAAAATACTAATTTTGAATTACATAGGGTGATATTTAAGTGTCTATAACTACAAAATATAAAACAGTGGAAGTTAAAACTGTTTTTTTATTATATAAAAGGCAGTTAGGCTAACCATCTTCTTCAGTCACTTCAGATTGGAAAAAAAGTGTAAAATCTCTACTCATTTCATCTTTCTGTTTTGATTCTTTCTGCAAAAAAAGAAGGAGATGCAGTTCTTGAAAACGAAGAAGAAGAAGAAGAAGAAGAAGAAGAAGAAGAAGAAGAAGGGCAAATGGAGATTGATGCACAGAATGAAAATGAAGAAAGAGAATATAGAAATCAAGAATCTGATGAAAAAATGGAAGAAGCAGAGGATGGAAAAACAGAGGAATTGGATCCAAATAGAGGACGAAAAAGAAAACGCCAAAATGAAGATATAATTCGCAACAACAAAGAGGAAGAAGAAAGAAGAAGAGCTTCTGAAAAAGAAAATCAATCAATGAATAAAGGAGGAGGACCATCACATGATTACGACAAAGAGGAAGAAGAAAAAGAAAGAAGAAGAGCTGCTGAAAAAGGAAAACAAACTTTTGATTTTGATGTGATATAGAATAAAAGATGCAGTTTATGAGAACGTGAGAAACTGGAGTTGCTGATCCATTAATTCTGCCATTTCTTATTTGTAATGTTTTGCTGTAATCTATTCCATATCGCTTCGTTTATGCTGTAATCTTGTCTGAGTCTGATAACTGCTTAGGGAAGAAAATAGGATACAATATTATTGCATTTTAGAACCCCAGGTATGGTAGATCGAAAATCGGAAGAGATTGATTCGTTGCTTGGTAGGCTAACTTGAGCGGAACAGAGTCCGGACAAAAGTTACGGTTTCAGAGATGATCATTCTTTGTGTTCTTTGTTATTATTTTTGTAAATTTTGCTGATATTTTTGTCACTTTGGTGATCAGTATTTATTTGCGATGTTTACAAGAAAGAAAATATAGATTGTTTGTTCCGACACCGAAAATTATTTGAAATCGTCTTTTAAAAATTTCCCAAAGTTTTCTTCCCAATTTTCATGTCTCTACGGAGTTTTGGGTGTCTAAAATAGTTAATGTACACTTCCTCATTTTCATGTTCTTCACTTAGGAGTACTTAATTAATTTCTGTGATTTGCACAAATAACATTTTAATAGTTTATCCCTTTTAAAAACAAATTGAGAACATAACCTACAGCTAACATATGTTATTTTGAAGTTCTGGTTAAAATTATTTTATCAAGTTGTGGGTTTATGGGTTAATTTTGGAGACTATTATCAAGTTGACAAGGAGATAGACGTAACTGATGACAATTTAAGAAATTGGAGTTTTTGATCAATTCTTAATTTTAAAGGTCCAAGTCTTCATAGCGGCATTTTGAAATATTTATGCTTTTGCTTGTGTTTTTCAATTTACATGAAAAATTTATTGTGGGATTAGGGATTGTGAAAGGTTATTTTGATTTGATATGAAAATGTTTCCTTTTTCCAAGTTTGATATCTTGTGTTCACAATGAAAAGACTTTAAAATCTCCAAATGATAAGGCTGACAATTGAATAAGTTTTTTGTAGGGAGGGTGGGGGCTGGGAAAGGACGAGGAACACTTGTGTGTCGTTTGGTTCTTGGCTAGAAGTGAACTATTCATGTATTGAAACAAGCATAACTAGTACCATATGTATAAAATTCAACACACCAATTACGTTGTTTATTTATCGGTATATAATCCCACGCATAACTAAAATCCAAGGGTCAGAAGATTAGTAATTCCCCTTTCTCCTTGAAGTGATTAGCTATTGACAAAACCTAAATTAAGTTACATACTGAATTGGCAAGACCGAATTCCTCAAAGGTTATGTTGTAATCGTACTCCAAAAACTTTGATGCACCTGGAATAGTTTGCGTGAATTTGAATAGCCTTGACTCAGCTTCCTCAAACTGAGTAGAACAGAAGGACCATAGCAGCTTAATTGAGTCAGTTTGTAAGAAATTCCTTTGAAGCCTGTGTCCATCAGGAAAGCGAAATGCTCAAGGAATTGCCCAAGCCTTATAAAGAGACCACCCATCTCATTAACTACCAATGTGGGACTTCTTTTCATTCTCTAACATAAACTTTGTTGCCCTCCTTAGTATCAGCGTACACCTGCCAGAAGATGAAGTTGCTTTTGATGGTCTGAGCAACAACCTCATTAGCCCAAACTATCTCGGTTAAGCATATGTGAGCTGAATTCTCAAGAGCCATTTGTTTTGCGTTCTAGCAGCCTTCTCAAAAGACCCCCGGTACATATCAAGGCAAAAGGAGGGAACTACTAGATGAGGTTCACGAGATAAACCTCCCATTCCCGAAGAACCACATAGAACCGCATTGTCATAAAGAACTTCCCTTTTTACCAGTAAAGGTGGACGTATATCTAATATCATCTCCATCACTTTGTACCAAATTGTTGTCTGCGGAGTCCTTCACAGCTCCACTCAAGCTCGGATCGCCTAGAAGTGCATCATTTCCTGATTTGATATCTACCAAAGAAGGTGGTGTGGGAGGGGGAGAAAGAGTCCGTTCTTCCCTTCTCCGGCTCAGAAATTAAGTGTCTTTTCTGATCCTCATTGACCGACATATTTAGAATGTTCTAATGGGCACAATTCTTGACTTCTTCAAAGACTTTTTGTTGAACTTCCCAAGCCTCTTTGTTCCCAATAAATGCATTCACATTGCACAATCGATGATTAGTTATCTGGAAATAAATGTATACACAAATAACAAAGTAACGAGGTGTGTACAGTTACTTGCTTTTTTGAATGATCCATGGATTCAACCTAATCATACTATCAGAAAGCTTATAAATGGTCCTCTTAGGCAATAAGAAGTGATATGTACCCTCTCATATTATCGATCTCAAACTACTTGGGATCTGTCAAATATATTCTTTGACTATCAGTTTAAGTCAGTTTTACGATGATCCAACTGTTTGGTTACCTAGAATTCTCTATAGTACGAGTAACAACTTCAGAATGCAATAGTTTAAGAGAGAACAACATAGTGGTCATAAATAACAAGTGATTTTGACTAGGCATAATACATAAATGTGCCCTTTAACTTCGCCTCATTTCACATTTATGCCCTTCAGCTTTGGGTGTGCACAAGTAGACTCTTAAGCTTGTATAAAGTTGAACAAGTAAACACATGAATCCTATGTGGCATAATATAGGTAGGACACCATGTAGGCTGCAAATTGCCATGTAGGATGTTATGATCTCATGAATTGATCTGATGTTGTTTTGAAGTTGTGGTTAAAATTTGAAGTTATTTGATTGAGATCTGAGCTATTTGGTGATGCTTTTGATCCATTTCGGATGGAGTTTCATGGGCTGAAGTTCAGAAAATAGATAAATGGATCATCTAGTAGTTTGCTTTGTAAAAAGTTATTTTATATTATCCAAATATAAAAGTTAATCTAGTAGCAACTATGAAAGTATAAGATATAAAAGGAATATGAGGGAAATAATCTGCTTTGAAGGTATACGGGTTGCCTGTGCTGCCAGGGATCAACGGAGCTTGTATAGCATTAAGTCCGATGATCTGCTTGAGGATTTGCCTCAGGATTCAGAAGATCAGTATCGAAATACTGGCTTACAAGTCGTCCCCACTTTGAGTTGTGATCTTGGAAATGTGATGAAAGATGGGTTTCAATAGACCATGAATGATCATTTCATTCCATGGAAGTGCTAATTAAGAGGGATGAAGGTTTGCGATTCTTAGTGATTTTCTGGTCATTTTGGATAAGGCATGCAGAGAGGTAAAAAATGAGGGGAAGTAACCGTTAAAAGTTCAGAATCCATCCTTTCATCGCGACCTGATCAGTGTCAGAAGCTTTTCCCGGCTATCTCAAACAGGCTTATTGATGATTTTAGACGATGACCCTCCTTATAGACATGTTTTCTCATCATGCAGGACTTTAACAGTTTTCAGGTTATTTTTGTCTTAGGGATCTGAGTACAACAAAAACTATTTGCCTTAATTCCAAGCTTGTTGGGGTTGGCTAAATGAACCCTTACTGTCCATATCACTCCATTTAAGCCTCGTCTGAGTTTGATAAATGCTTAGGGAACTTAGTGAACGAAGAAAATGGGATACAATGTTTTTTCATTTTAGAACCCCAGGCATGGTAGATAGAAACCGAAAGAGATTAACTCGCTGTTTGGTAGGCTAACTTGAGCGGAGCCGAGGCCTAACAAAAGCTGTGGTTTCAGAGATGATCAACTACATATGTGTCACTTCTTGCAGCTCCACTTGTACTTAAAAAGTAGTAGCTAGGGATCATTGTTTTTGTTCTTTGTTATTTTTTTTTAAATTTTGCTGATATTTCTTTGTTCGAATGAAAATATCCCTGTGCATTATTTATTCACGATGTTTACAAGAAAGAAAATTATTTGATTCGTCCGTTCAATGGAGGGAGCAAGTTATCAAGGGAGTTTTTAGGAGGACATAAGGTGTTGCCTCCGGTCTATTTGACTTATCATGAAAATATTAGCAATAAAGTGTAATTTGTCTAAAGTATCCTTATTTGTCTTGGATCTTAATCTAATACTACTTTTTTTTCACAACACTAACGAAGTGGTTCACACCTACCAATCGTCTAACAAATGATGCATATTTACCATTTTCGTTAACAAACTTATATTTAGAATTAAATAAAAAACTAAAACTTGTTTTTTAATTCCACAACTAAAACTTTTAGGTGCATAGTTTCGAGGTTTCTTTTCTAGTATTGGGGATGAGTTGGCTAGCCTTAGTAGGATGGCCGACTTATGAATCACCATAGGATTGGAGGTAAGGTTTATACCCCCCCTTTTTTTTTTGACGAATTTATTCCATTAGACAGAGTGTCTCTGTCTAATGGCCTTTTATTAATAATAAAATAAAATCCTCAACGTGGATAAGTACAAGCAAGGGGGGCTAGACCTTACCTTACAAATCCTAATGAGGTGACAAACCTCTACTAATTAACAAGAATGAAGAAAATAAGAGCTAGAGAAAACTGGGCATTCTATGATCATCATAGAGTTTATAATACACTCTATGATGATATTACATATGAGGATGCTTAAATAATGTAAGGGGTCGTTTGGTGTGAAGGATTACACCAAATAGTCATGGGATTAAATTATAGTGCCACTTAATTTGTTGTTTGGTTGGCATGTCCGGGATAACTTATCCCGGGATTAATAATTAGTACTGGGATAAGTTATCCCTCCCTTTGGGTGGTATAATAATCCCGGGATAAAATAAGTAAATGACAAAAATGTCCTTTTAAACCCTTTTTATACTTCACTTTTCACATTCATTAAGGGTACTTTTGTAAATAAATAAATTGTTTTTTAAATTTATGCAATGCCTATTATTTTGAATAAAACAAACCAAACACTCAATAAAAAATAATCTCATCATAACTAATCCATCATAATTTATCCCATCATAACTAATCCCATCATAACTTGAATTCAAACCAAACGACTCCTAAGAGTATAAACGTCAAGAAGAAGGTTGAGTTATCAATCTCAAACTTCCTTGTATATATGTATAAACTAAAAAAGATAGTTTGCCCGTCTAAAGTAACTTGAAGTATTTTCCGCTTGTCTTCTTCTTCAAATCTGTCCAATAACACCTGATAGTTCATCACTTCCTCTTGAATTTATTGGATCTTGTTGAAATTGGTGGCACTGTCATATGATTTTGCTTGGCCATTCGCATCGGTAGATGCCTTGGAACAAATTCCTCAGTCATCTTACCATCCCAACTATGTTGCCTTCCATGTGTCTTCCTTTTGCTTTTATTGCTTCCACTTCTTTGTTCCCGCCTCCATGTACTTTTGCATATTTTATTTATGTTAAGGCCAGGGGTGTTGCTCAACTCCTGACCTCCCCAAGGGTCATTAAAAAAAAAAAGGTCATGTGGCTTTAGAAAGTTACTTTACCTTTTTTTTTTACCCCTCAAAACATGACCTAAATTACAAATGATAAATCCTTTGTTTAAACAAACTTACCAAAATGAAAAACTAGATAAATATGCTCAAGTGTATTTCATGGGTTGTAATAGGATGGTTGAGATCCCTTCACCCTTAACCAAATAACTCCAATACGAGTACCGAATACCAAATGGAAAATCCCCAAAAAATAAAAATACAGAAAATAATCTTTTGCCATTAGTTTTGCCTTAGAATAAGTGCAAAGAAATTGAAAAAAACTTAAAAGTAAAATACTAATTTTGAATTAGTGTAAAATTCAAGTGTATATCGATAATATATACATATCAGTGGAAGTTATAACTGTTTTTTTAAACCACTGATTAGTTTTATTATATAATAGCGGTTGTTATTTGTTGATCATCTTCTTCAGTCACTTCATTTTTTCTTTCTCTTTTGATTTTCTCTGGAAAAAAAATGTTTACTGCAGGAGAAGCAGTTCCTGCAATTGGACGTAAGCGAATATGTACTGATGAAGAAGAAGATGGTAATGCAAATGAAAAATGTAGAATTCATGAAGAAGAAGCAGGGCAAAAAGAGCTTAATGGACAGAATGGATACCAAGAATCTGATAAAACAGAGGAGGAAAAAACAGAGGGATTGGATGAAGGAGAAGACGAAGAAGAAGCTGGAGGGAATCGATTAGGACGAAAAAGAAAACGCCAAGATGACGAAAAAGAAGAGCACATGCAGAATGCAGGATCGGGAAATAACGTCAATCATCAAAATTCTGAACAAAATGAAAGTGGAAATCAAGAATCAGGAGGAGATGAAAGCGAGGAAGAAAGAAGAGCTGTTGATAAAGGAAAACAACCAATGTCATGTGAATGTGAACCCATGGTGTGTGAATTTTTGATTTCGAACAAGGAAAATTATCTAACACACCTGAAGATGAAACTCATAGTGATATTGATGATCATCGGAATTTGGCGATTTTAAGATCCATGTGGAATTTCAAGAACATCAATGGAAATTTCCCACATCCTCCCTCAGATAAACTGCTCAAGTACATCTTGTTCTCAATCCCCAACTTTAAAATCTTCAAAGAGTATTTAAAGATGAAGATCATGGAATTTGAGTCCAATTTCAAGGATATTATTCAAAGGGAAGGAGATAATCCCGAGATGAACCGGCCTATTGATAGAGAAACTTTCCACTTGTGTAACCTACTATGGGGTAATCAGCAACAGCAACAGCAACATCAACTAGGCGGTAATCAGCAACAACGACTACGTGGTAATCCGCAACAGCAACTAGGCGGTATTCAGCAACAGCGACTACGTGGTAATCAGCAACAGACACCCCATTTCTGTTTGATAGATTATCAGCAGGGAGATGATCTTAGTATAGCTCTGATGATTTTGAGATAAACTTTACAGCAGCATTAGGATATTTCTGACTAAAAGTTTTTCAACTCATTACAATGTTGATTTTGTGAGTGAATCTGATGTTTTGGTAATGACAGTTAGCATATTTTAGCAAATTCTTTCTATTTTTTTTTTCAAGGTACAAAGTCTGTGGAAAAGACTGATATCAGAAAGAAAGTTGTTGGTCAAAAATAGGTTCTGATCTACCTTCTATTTGGTCGATCATCAATGGCACTCGCATTTGAACTGAAACTAGTAGTCTGACTCAATGCTTGATTTTCTTGACTGGGACTTCCTAAATCCTTTCCTGAATTCCAGCTATCCGACTCGAGTAACAGGGAAACTGGACTTGCCCACTGTTTCCTGGGTTGATCGAGTGGCTAGCTCTCCCAATTCCATGGCCTACTAATTAAGTGTTCATTTTATTTTAGTGGTTTGATTTAAGAGGAAGTGAAGTGTTTACAAAGAGATGTTCTTCTGCATACTAGCTGGTCCTTCTGATTGCACTTGCATTAATTTTCCAATTTGCATCAGTTAATAAACGATCAAACATATATAGGTTATTTTTTAGCCCGCATCGCAGGCACTATTATCAACCTTTTTTCTTTTGCTTTTTATAAATGTGATGGTTGAGTCAATTTATATGTTCCTCAGCTAATTCTTTTTTGGCCAAACTGTAAAAATTTTCGTTCAACCAAATAGCATATGTACACCGCTAGTTCATTTTGGACTCTAGAACTAGTCCTCGAGAGACCACCTATCTATCTATACTTAGTAATTACAGAAATTAGGCTAGGCAGGGATAAGTATTTAATTGATCAAGAATTGGTTTCCACTTCGGTATGAACTGTCCCCTGATGTGCAATTGGAGGCAGATTTCATTTAATCTCTTGGCAGTAGGTGTGCACTGTTGTGAGAATCATCTTGAGTTCATTTCATTCCAATATGGTATACACTTGCTGCATACAACCAGCCCAATATTTCTACGAGTGGTCCACTTCTATGGGCTCTATTCGATATCCATTGTAGTTCATCCTCCAGCTTCCTATCTGTCTAGGGCTTTACATTTACGTCAAGAGTGAACCCGATATCCTGGTAGAATATTCACACTAAAAAAAAAAGATGATTGAATAATTCTGTTGAGCCTGTGTTACACAGTACACAACTAGTAGGAGCAATTATATCTCATTTGCTTAATCTGTCAACTGTGGCAAGTCTTTGATGGACGGCGAGCCACAATATAAACTGATGTCTTGGCAACATACCTTTTCCCAGTGTGAGGAATTTCCAGGGAACTTTTGGGAATCGTGGTTGGAATGACTTGTACATTTACTTGATACTGAGCACCCCTTGATGTGAATACTTTTGTAGCTCGTCAACCATATTCATATTCATAAACCATTTTCGAGCCTCAAGGATCTTTCTAACAAGCCAACATGCTTGTTTAGGAATTGGTGCTTCATCCAGAGATCTGTCCTTGATGTAGAAGTTGTGAATCCAACGAACCCACAAATTGTCTTTCTTTAGAGCCATGGCCCACGAGATTTTACACAACTTGTTCCATAGGTGGTAGTCTATCAAACCCAGGCCTCTAGTAGATTTGGGCTTACATAAGGTTTCCCAAGCCACCAAAGCTCTTTTAGACGTCTCAGTGCTCCCAGTTCATAAGAAAGTCCGAGAAATACTAGTGAACAACTGGACCACTTTCTTTGGTAGGAGGAACACTTGAGCCCAATACGTCTGCATCTCGAATATCACACTTTTGATCAGTTGAACTCGACCACTGTAAGACAGAAATTTTGTTGTCCAACATTTTATCCTTGCTGTCATTCTCTCCACTAGTGGCATGCATTGCTGTATAGTGAATTTCATCTATTAGTTGATCTGCTAATTCTTGGGATTCCCTAGTGATATATAATGAGCTTTTTTCCAGATTGGCCTGCAACCCCAAAACCTCCGAAAAATGATTGAAAGCTTGTAGTAGTAGTTGGATAAAGGTTTTATCAGCCCCACAAAATATTAGAATATCATCGGAAAAACACACAGGTACAACTGTAGTTGTTTCAAGGATCTGTTCAGGTACTCCATTGCTAAGACAAGTAAGTACGAGGACATGGGGTCACCTTGCCGTAGACCTTTCTTTGCTTGGAATTTGGGAGTGAGCTCTCCATTCATCAACAGAGAGTAGTTTACAGTGGTAACACACTCCATTATGAGATTAACAAATGTGACCGGGAAACCAAACTCCAGCAATGCCATTTTCAAAAAATTCCACTCGAGTAAGTCATAGGCTTTCCTTATATCAATCTTAATTAGGAATCTAGGGGAGAGTCCTTTCTGGGAATAGCCTTTAACCATATGTTATCAAGGCTGTATTCCATTTCTGGCTTTCTTCCACAATACCCCTTGGGTTGAGTTTTGCCAGTTTCTGACTGAGAAATCCTATTGACTGAGAAATAGTAGTTATTTC
The DNA here is from genome assembly GCA_018342035.1 of Solanum appendiculatum. NCBI lineage: Eukaryota > Viridiplantae > Streptophyta > Magnoliopsida > Solanales > Solanaceae > Solanum > Solanum appendiculatum. The sequence goes on from JAGDQO010001428.1 coordinate 63,361, forward strand.
TCGAATCGACTGAAGGGGAGTCATAGTGGAAAGAGTTGTCATCCTATGACCAGGAAGTCATAGGTTTAAGCCATTGGAACAACCTCTATAATGGACTCCGTATTGTCCGACCCTTCATAGGACCCTGTGCACGTGAGAGTTCAGAGCATCGACCTAAAGTGGCAAGGAGAATCAATGAAGTTAATTTATATCCTGGATTTAGTTTAGCTGTTGAAATATCTGTTATTGCTTTTGGTAGCTTGGGACCTTTTGTCCAAGTAGACGAAACAGAGGAATTGAAGTGAGTTTCCAAAAGTTGAAGAAAAAGGAAAGTGTCCCATGTCTGAATTATATGAATTGAAGCTCATTAAAGTGCAATTTTTGTCTGAATTATATCTTGACTCCACAATACTCCTATTATAAATTAACATTTAATAATAATCTAAAATTATACTTTTGGTACATAAAATTTAGTAACCAATTTAGAAAAAGATAATTTAGTAACCAAAATGTACTCCCCCAAGCCTATTTTACTTGTTATGTTTTTCTTGTACATCCCTTAAGAAAATATTACCAACTAAGGGTGTGTTTGGTATGAAGGAAAATATTTTCCAATTTTCTCATGTTTGGTTGGCTTAAATGTTTTCTAAATCAACTTATTTTCCTCAAATTTAAGGAAAATGACATCCCTTAAAAAAGTAAGGAAAACATTTTCCAAAATCTTTTTTAACCTCACATCTCAACATTCCATCCTAACTTAAGTCTCAAGTATCGATTCTCAATACTAATCCTGGATCCAACTCCTGATTCTTGATTCAAGACCTGACTCTTGACCTTTGATTCAAGAACCAACTCCATATTTCCGGATTGAGTTAGGGTCAGGTCTCGGATCTTGGGTCTCGAGTCTCAGTTCGGGGTCTCAGGTCGAGTTTCGATTCAAGTGTCAGAGTTGGGGTCGTATCTCGGGTCGGGATTAGATCAGGATCGGGTGTTAAGGTCGGGGTCAAAGTCTCGAGTCTCAGATCTCGGTCTGATATCAGGGTCAGGGTCTGGATCAGGTCGAGGGTCGAGGTCGAGGTCGAATCTCGGGTCGAGGTTGGGTCTCGAATCTGGTCTCGTGGTCGGATCGCGATTTAAAAGTTGGATTCTAGATCGGATATTGGGGTCGGGAGTCGGGGTCAGGTCTCTGGTCAAGGTCGAATTCCGATTCAAAAGTTGGATCTTGAGTTGGGGTCGGGATCATGTCCCGGGTAGGGGTTGGGGTCGGTTCTCGTGTCTCAGGTCAGGTGTCGGGGTCAGGGTCAGGGTCAGGTGTCGAGGTTAGTATTTTTTTAAATTCCAAAAAGGTTATGTAGCTTTAAAAAAATTACCTCAACTATTTTGTTTACCCCTCAAGGCGTGACCTACAATATATATGATAAACCCTTTGTTTAAATAGATGTACCAAAATGAAAAACTAGAGAAATATGCTCGAATGATTTCCAATATTATTTCATGAATTGTGATGAGATGGTTGAGATTCTCGGGTTCAAAGTCCCATAAAATGTAAAAAATTCTGTTGGGAGTGTCGTGCCCTAAAATGGACTTTTCAATGCGCGAATTCAAATTAAGTCAAGCTCCAATATGAATTCGGGATACCAAATGAAAACCCCCCCAAAATATAAAAATAGAGAAAATACTAATTTTGAATTTTAGGATAAAATTTAAGTGTCTATAACTACAAAATATACAGCAAGTGAAAGTTAAAACCCTTTGTTTAACGGATAATCTTTTCACTAACTAGTTTTTTATTATATAAACGGCTGTTAACCATTTCTTCAGTCACTTCATATTGGAAAAAAAGTTTAAAATCTCTACTCATTTCATCTTTCTATTTTGATTCTTTCTGCAAAAAAAGAAAAGAAAATGTTACCTGAAGGAGAAGCTATTCCTGAAAATGAAGAAGAAGTAGGAGAAATGCAAATGGAGGTTGATGAACAGAATGAAAATCAAGAAATAGAGCATGGAAATCAAGAATCGGATGAAAAAATGGAAGAAGCAGAGGATGGAAAAACAGAGGAATTGAATCCAAATAGAGGACGAAAAAGAAAACGCCAAAATGAAGATAAAAATAGTGACAAAGAGGAATAAGAAAGAAGAGCTGCTGAAAAAGAAAAACAATCAATGAATAAAGAAGGAGGACCATCAGATAATTATGAAGAAGAAAATGGCGACCACAAAGAGGAAGAAGAAAGAAGAAGAGCTGCTGAAAAAGGAAAACAAATTTTTGATGTAGATGAGGATGACTGGAGCTGGATTGCAATACTATAATTTTCCGATTCATTTTAGTATAAACTTTACAGAAGCATTACGATATTTCTGATTAAAAGATCAAAAACTTGATTTGATATGATGTATGCTCTGTTTCTGCCAAACTGTTTGATAGAATAAAAGATGTAATTTATGAGAATGTGAGAAACTGGAGTTGCTGATCCATTAATTCTGCGATTTCTGGTGTAATCTGATCCATATTGCTTCGTTTATGCTCGTCTGAGTCTGATAACTGCTTAGGGGTGCAAATGGGATACAATATTCTTGCATTTTAGAACCCGAAAGAGATTGATTTGTTGCTTGGTAGGATAACTTGAGAGGAATAGAGACCGGACAAAGGCTACGATTTAGAGATGATCATTCTTTTTGCTCTTTGTTATTATTTTTGTAACTGCTTAGAAGGTATAGGAGCTGCCTGTGCTGCCAGGGATCAATGGAGCTTGTATAGCATCAAGTTCGATGATCTGTTCGAGGATTTGCCTCAGGATTCAGAAGATCGGTATCGAAATACTGGCTTACAAGTCGTCTCCGATTTGAGTTGTGATCTTCGAAATGTGACAAAGATGGGTTTCAATAGACCATGAAGAATCATTTCATTCCAATGCTTCAGAATCCAACCTTTCATCGCAACTTGATCAGCATCAGAAGCTTTTCCTTGCTATCGCAGATAGGCGATTGATGATTTTATTTCAGACGATGACCTTCCTTATATACCCATTCTGCCACCTCTTATTGTTTGTTTCTCTTTTGCTTACTTCTATTTTGCCTAGCTATTGGATGTTGAGGTTATGATATTCGCTCAATGCCGGACTTTAACCTATTCTAACAGTTTTCATGTTATGTTTTTCTTAGGGATCTGAGTACAACAACTATTTGCCTCAATCCCAAGCTCGTTGGGGTTGGCTAAATGAATCCTTATTGTCCATGTAGCTCCATTTAAGCTTCATCTGAGTTTGATAAATGCTTAGGGATCTTGTTACTTTGGTGCTTATGTGAAGTGTTGATGATTTAACAAACTTCGGGGATGAAGAAACAAGGGGACCAATGCCAGTTACTTGAAGAGTTATGCTGATAGGCGGAACTGGTGAAAGGGGAAAAGTTGAATAAGTTTGTCATTCATCAAAAAAAGGGGAAAATGTTATTTTGAAGCTAATTTGAAGTTTTGATGATTTAACAAACTTCCGGATCTAACAAGGGACCTGGTCGAGGAAAGACTCTGCGTACATGAAAAAGGTGGAAGACAGCTGTATAAAAGCTGATGTGGTTAGTGCACGCCTTTTCAGAACAGCAAACTCCCAACAAATGGCGTTGCCCCAAGGATTTGTGTCCATTTTAGATAAGCTTCTTCTCCAAAGACAACCCAAGATTTGGCAATCAAAGTTTTGAATTTCAGAAAATTCACAAGCTTACAAAGAAAAAGCCATCTCGGCCTGATATCAGGGTCAGGGTCGGGATCGGGTCGAGGTCGGGGTCGAATCTCGGGTCGAGGTTGGGTCTCGAATCGGGTCTCGAGGTCGGATCCCAATTTAAAAGTTGGATCTTAGATCGGATATTGGGGTCGGGAGTCGGGGTCAGGTCTCTGGTCAATGTCGAATTCCGATTCAAAAGTTGGAGCTTGAGTTGGGGTCGGGATCATGTCCCGGGTCGGGGTTGGGGTCGGTTCCGTGTCTCAAGTCAGGTGTCGAGGTCAGGGTCAGGTGTCAAGGTTAGTAGTTTTTTTAATTTCAAAAAGATTATGTAGCTTTCCTCAGATAAACTACTCAAGTACATCTTGTTCTCAATCTCCAATTTTATACTCCTCAAAGAGTCTTTAAAGATGAAGATCATGGAATTTGAGTCTAATTTCAAGGATATTATTCAAATGGATAGAGATAATCCCAAGATGAACCGGCCTATTGATAGAGAAAATTTCCGCTTGTGTAAGCTACTATGGGGTGGTAATCAGCAACAGGGACTACGTGGTAATCCACAATGGGTACACCATGGTAATTAGCAATAGCAACTAGGCGGTAATCATCAACATACAACAACGTTAGGATATTTCTGACTAAAAGTTTTTCAACTCGTTACAAAGTTGATTTTGTGAGTGAATCTGATGTATGGAGTGTTTTGGTAATGAAAGTTAGCATATTTTAGGAAATACAAATACACATTGTACAAAGTCAGTCGAAAAGCCTGATATCAAAAAGAAAGTTATTGGTCAAAAATAGGTTCCGATCATAAGTGTCACTCGCATTTGAACTGAAACTAGTAGTCCGACTCAATGCTTTATCTGCTTGATCAGGACTTCCTAAATCCTTTCCTGAATTCTAGCTATCCGACTCGAGTAACTGGGAAACTGGACTTGGTGAATGGTGAAGGCATCCGATCCATCACCATTGTTTCCTGTGCTGCTCGAGCGGCTTGGCATTTTCTAGCTCTCCCAATTCCTTGGCCTATTAATTAAGTGTTCATTTTATTTTAGTGGTTTGATTTAAGAGGCAGTAAACTCCGAGCATTTGAATTGAAGTGTGTGTTTCCAAAAGTTGAGGAAAACAGAAAGCGTCCAATGTCTGAATTATATGAATTGAAGCCCATTAAAGTGCTATTTTTGTCATAGATATTCAAACAGGAAGGTCCCCACTATAGTGAATTTATTTCTTAGTAGAGTGACAAATTGTATTAGAGTTAACTTTCCACATAATTGTGGAAGATTTTCTTTGACCTTATAGGACATTGCTTTTATATTTGTAGATTGTGAGGCATGGGGAAAGGGTGGAGCTACCTACTGGTACTGGAGAAGTTTATTCTCTCGTATTATCAAAAGGAGAGAATAAGGGCTCGTAAGATGCTAACCGCAACTTCCTTTGCCCTTCCCTCACTTGTCGATGGGGTCCACAGTTTGAGCAAGCTACTTACAAAATCGCCAGTGCCTCTACCTTACTGATTAGACTGATGGTAGCGTTCCAAATACTCTTGTCATAGCTAATTGTGAAATTCTAAAACCTAGGGCTGCAGCAGCACATCACACATCTCAGTTCAACGAAGAGGCACGTTTGCCTTTTGTAAAGAAGTTCAAGACTAATAGTTCATCCTAGTGAGGTGAATTGAATTAGGGAACTGCCTCAGGATAGCAAAATAGTGGCCACACACATTGACAGTCCTGAAGTTCTTATTTGGGATGTTGAGTCTCAGCCCAATCGTCATGCTACATTGGGAGTAAATAATTCTCGACCAGACTTGATATTGACTGGACATCAAGACAATGTTGAATTTACTCTCGCAATGTGCCTTCTCAGCCTTTTGTTCTCTCTGAAAGGAAGGATAAATCGAATGGTAAGATGGAGGACACTGCTGGTAGAAAATCTCCAACATCTCCTCCAGGCTTAATCTTTCGTCATGCTAGACATAGGGATTAGGTGGTCGACTTCCACAGGACGATTGTTAGTGTCTCAGATGACGGTGAAAGTAAATATTACAGATATGGCAAATGATAGACCTCATTTACAGACTAGAAGATGAGGTTATAAATGAACTGGACAAGTACAAATCTCACCTGCTTACTTGTTCTCAGTGTCTCCAATCTCCACATAGGCAATGTCACTTATGCTCAAGCCATGTGTTATTTTGGAGCTGATGTGAAGTTTTGATGATTTAACAAACTTCGGGAATGATGAAACAAGGGGACCAATGCCAGTTACTTGAAGAGTCATGCTGATAGGGGGAACTGGTGAAAGGGGTAAAGCTGAATAAAGTTTGTCATCATAAAAAAAGGGGCAAATATAATGTTATTTTGGAGCTGATGTGAAATTTTGATGATTTAACATACTTCCAGATCTCACAAGAGATTTGATCGAGGAAAGACTCCGTACATGAAAAAGACAAAAGATAGCTGTCTAAAAGCTGTCAAACCTGCTGTAGTTGGTGCACGTCTTTTTAGAGTAGTAGGCTCCCAACCAATGGCTTTTCTCCAAGGGTTTGTGTCCATATTATATTAGTCTCTTCTGAAAAGACACAACCCAAGTTTTGGCAAAACAAAGTTTTGAATTCTGAAAATTCATAGGCTTACAAAGAAAAAGTCATCTTCAAGGAAGAACACTGCTCATACTCAACAAGGGACCCGATGGAGTGCTGAAGCGTCTTTAGTTGTATTTTGAGCTTTGTATCTTGTGCTTTTATATTGTAAATCTACTCCTAAGATATAAAGGATAGTAGATCGGTTACTTGTCTAAGTATTTAGTCTGAGTCGTATTTACTAGAGTTAGTTAGTTGAATCATCTATATTTTAATCAAGCCTCTTTACATCATTGACTTGATGTTCTCTTGGGTAGAGTTGCCTAGGAGTGTCAACTAGAGTTAGTTGATGTGTGGGTACAGCAGAGTTACTGCTTGTTTCTTCTCTTATCTTTGAGTTATGAGTTGGTGGTTAGAGTTAGCCTAGCTGGGTCTTGAAGTCTAGATTAACTAGAGTTAGTGGTTTAGTGGGCAATAGAGTTATTGCTTAGTTTCCTTTGTAGTAGAGTTGCTACAGTAAGGGGAAAGGGATTAAGAGTTTAATTCTTAGGTTACAAGAGTTTGTAATCTGATTCTTTGCTCCGTTTTAAGTGAAATGGAGTTTGGGTTGAAATCATGTGAGATAGGTCGAGGTTTTCTCCTCCCTTGAGCAAGGGGTTTCCACGTAAAATCCTTGTGTTTGATTTACTTTGAGTTATTTATTTTCCGCACTGTTATTTTGTCAAGGGACCTGGTCCAGTGACCATTAGTGGACGCATCCATTCTATCACCATGTTAATGGAAAAACTAACACCAAGCTATTAGTTTGCTGAGTCGATCAAATGACTAGCTTTCGAGATTTATGTATTCAGTCCCTTCTTTAATCTTACCATTGACTTTAATGATTATGAAAACACATCCTTTTAGGGCATATATAAAAGGGGCATTCAGGAGTTCATTTGGCGTTTGGTTGAAAATGAATTCCACGGATCTTTGTTTCCACAGTTCTATCCAAACACTAGGCCTAAGAGCAGAAGTGTGGGATTTCAATGTATAGAAAAGACTTGAAAGCTAATTAGTGTGCCATGAATGAAGGTTTTATCAACCAAATTCTTACGTCTCAAAAAAAAGCTTTTGTTAGAAAACTTAGTTGTTGTTGTTGGAGTAAGAGGAGATATGAAGTTAAAACCTCATGCAAAATATCTTCTAGATGATGTTATTATTGTATATTAGTTCATGATATATGCATAAAAGCTTGGAAGAACTTATATGCTCAATGCACACTTAAGTGTACTAACTCAAGAAATGAAGTTTCTTCTTTTGCCATGCCAATGAAATTAACTTTTGTTTTAATTAAGGCATAATACATAAATATGCCCTTTAACTTGGTCTCAACTCACATTTATGTCCTCCAACTTTGGGTGTACACAAGTAGACACTTAAACACGTATAAAGTTAAGCAAATAGACACAAACGTCCTACATGGCATACTACATGGAAATTTGCATCCTCCATGTGGTGTCATACATGTATTATGTCACGTAGGATTCATGTGTCTACTTTTTGAACTTTGTTATTGGGATTTGAAAGGGGAAATTTAGGGTAGATTCTACTCAACTTTCCATGGAATTCATCGGTAAAGGTAAGTTTGTTACTCCTCAACCTTGTAAATTGATTCTTAAACCTTGAAATCTAAGATATTACTCTTGGAATGAGGGTTTTGACTTGATTTAATAGTGGAAAAAAGTCATGGGTTGGATAGAATGATTATGAATTTGCCTGAGGTTAGGATTTGGTTGTAATTCGAGAATTATTAGGCCACTGTTTGATTGAATGTTGTGTAGTATTATTATTTTAGACAAAGAACAAGCTAAAGTTTCACAAAGGGTTCAAGGTTCGCGATCAAATTTCTGCAATAGCTGCTTGGCGCCCAGGTAGGCTAGGTTTTCTTAACTGAGTAGTTTATACATGTTTCTAATTGCATGCTATATTATAGATTGACGGGAGGTTTCATGCCTAGGCCTTCAGACACGGAGTCTGGATGGTTAAAGGTTATTGTTTATTGTTGTTAAGGCGAGAAAGATGATGACTAGGGGGTGGTTATCGAGTTCTTGATTGTTAACATTGAGTTTTCTGTTGAGGTTGTTTGGTGTTAATTGTAACATTAAGTGTTATCAAGTTGCTGGGTTATAGACATTTCTGGGACTTGTGGTAATCAAGGGAATATAATGAGTCAGAAGAATATTAGTTGTGGGATTAGGAAGGTTATTTTTGAAAATGAATGTGTGCTCATAAAAGAGGTCCAGTGTTAGGCTATTGGTATTTGTATATAGGGGTATGTATGTATGTGTGTGTTCATGTTGGCCATTCTATGTGAAATGCTTGTGTAATGCATGCTCCGAAAATAATGGGTGAATGTGAAATGACTTCATTTGATAATCTCATGCAATGAATCTATTTTATTTACTTATGGTTTCAAGTGTGGTTGGTCATTATGATTGTAATTGTGCATGTTGTTTGTGATTGTTGGTAGGCTTGGTTACTACGCCTAGTACATGATATCTCCATGGTTGGCTTGGATACCACGCCTGGTATATACTAACGGTTGGCTCGGGTACCATGCCTGGTACGGGGATATTCATATATGGTTGGCTCGAGTACCAAGATGATACACTAATAACAGTTGGTTGGAGTACCACATCGGTTCAGTAACTAATTGTCATGATCCGATCTCTCGAGTCATGATGGTGCCTACCACTCCACCAATAGGCCAGCCAAAACCCTATCCCGGAACTTAACAGTAATCGGACTAAGGGTGGACCCTAACCTTAGCTAAGAGAAAACACACAATAAGAACACATAAGAGAAGGCGGAAATGAAACCAAACTATATATACAAGACACCTCCCAGAACCTGGAAGTCACAAGTACAGAACTACTAACAAGAGTACAAGTCCAAAGAGTGGACCACAGAAACAAACTGTCTCGAAGGCAAAAGACAAGTCAAAATATAAATACAGAAGGAGACAGGTAATCCCAGAACGCCATGTGCTCACCCTCGTCTCCTGAATAGACAGCTGCAAGCTCGAACTAAACGCTGAGAACTGGTGCTCGGACCTACATCACGAAAACAGATGTAGAGTGTAGCATGAGTACCAAAACAACAGGTACCAAGTAGGCATCATAGGCCGACTGAGCAAGAAAGGTAAAAACAAGCAGACAAGATAGAATTAAAACCACAGAGGTCAACATAACAGAAAAGGAGTAAACAGAGAGTAAAGCTACGAATATCACACTAAACCCAACTGCCCCCCATAAGACCCGCTAGGCACACTCAAGCACAGACAAACAAGAACCCGAACGGACCCCTATAAGCCCGATAGGGGCACATAGGGAATCTACGCTACATAAACAAGGGAACCCAACTCTAAAAGCCTTAACACTCATGGGCCTCGAACCCAATAAAGATAGCACCTGGGCCTCGATCCCAATAAAGATATCACCTGGGCCTCAAACCGAATAAAGATAGCACATGGGCCTTGAACCCAATAAAGATAGCACCTGGGCCTCGAACCCAATAAAGATAGCACCTGGGCCTCGAAATCATCAATCTCAAGCTGGAAAATAACATACTCTAACCGCGTAACGTCAGCCTCAAACTGGAAATAATGACCTCGAACCGTAAATAATAGAACCTGGGCCTCGAACCCAAACCTTTAGTCTCAAGCTGTAAATAACGGACTCTAACCGTGTCACGTCAGCCTCAAACTGGAAAATAACACCTCTCGCTCCACGGTCTCGAGCTGGAAATAACAGACTCTAATCGTGTAACTTCAGCCTCGGACTGGAAAATAACACATCTCGCTCAACGGTCTCGAGCTGGAAATAACGGACTCTAACCGTGTAATGTCAGCTGCGGACGAGAGCTAGCTGTCTACGCTCAATAGTCTCGCACTAGATATACCGAGCTCCACCCGGGTAACGTCAACTGCAGACTGGAGCTAGACACCTCAAACCGAATAAAGCCACCACCAACCAATTCAACACAAGGCTAGACACCGCGGGACGCCGCCCCCACAAGGATAACCACCGAAGGGTCCCAGCCTATCACAACTCAACCATCAATCGACGCAATAGCTAAATCTTTCGGTAGCACCCCAGAATCATAGAGATAAGAAGAGGAAGAATAGAAAATCTGAAAAGCACGAAAATGCCTAAACTAAGGCCCATACTATCAGACCCAAGTCTGCTATATCAGTCTACAAGGATCTAGTCCATCCGAATCGACGTCGGATACATACTCAGGTGCGTGGGACTAAGGCAACGCTACCCTAGCCTATTCTAAGGTCGAAACTTCACCGCAAACAACAAAACACAAGAAACTAACCTGAACCCACGCATGCAACAACAGATAACCACCCAACAAATAACCCACAACAAATCATCAACAAACCGAATCAACAATCCACCCTAAAACAATATGCTAACCCCGAACAGTCTAGAAATCAAATATAATGAAGAAAACGGAGAAGAAGAACAGAAGTAGTAACTACCAAATCCCAGATTCACTGAAGTGGACAAGTAATCACGCATTCAAGCTCAATCTAGGAAGAAGGGAAGCCGTAACCTACTAGAAGGCCGATCACGTGTGCTCCAAATCACTCTGCCGGAGCTTTACCCTTTCGAATGGCCTAAGACTGTTGCCACGCTGCCAAAAATAGAGTCACAGCGTCAATACGGTCGTTTAGACACTAAAAACATCAAAATCAGAGCCAGACCAAATTTGGAGTCAAAATTGGGAAATGTGGGACCCGCTCTGAAATTTACGGAATTGACTCCATGAAGAGGTCCTAAACCTTCCCCCGAGCTTGTGTTCCAAAACGGAGCACCTCTCGGGGCTCAGAACAGCTCCATGAAACAACAAACCAAAATGCAAAACTTTACACAAAAAGAGACTTGGGGCAGCCACTTAAAATGCAGATACACCAAAATCGGAGACTTTCCGACACTCTTCGGAGAGTCACCCACACATCCAACAAGATTCTGAGCACCTGAGACTTTGAATTACCCAAAATGGAGCTCTAGAACTCGAGATATCGAAGTTTTAAAATGAAGAAGAAATCATAAATTAATCACCAAAAATATGATGGGCAGCAGCTTCGAGCTGAAATTCACCTCAAACGAGGGTTCACCAACACAATCCAATCACTCCACCACGTAGCCACAATTTTCACGATCATACAGGACTTCGAATCACTCAAATAGGAGCTCGGGTGAGGGATAAATCGTCATTTGAAAATGAGCGCTGAAAGCTGTAATTTCTAGTTTATAAAACCCGAAACTAGTCGCTAAAAAATGCAATTCTGGTCGTTAAAAGGCTAAATTCTGGTCGCTAAAAGTTTGCACCAGCAACTAGGTTTTGCTATTTTTCAAAGTCTCCGAACAGATCCTCGAAATTCGTTCGGGACTCGATGAAAATAACCCAGATATGCTACACTACTAAATTTGATATTCTGGACTTAATGGCGTAGTGAAAATTTCCATATGAGGTCGTTTCGACAAAAAGTGGGTCCTACACCCAAAGCGCCAATTTAGCCAACTTCTCCGAGGGCCTCAGAATTAGATCGGAAGCCTCGGGAAGTGCACGAAAGGTCATTCTAGACCAAACTCAACATTCCGGAACTAACCGCGCTGACGAAATTCCTATCCAAGCGCGTTTACCAAGAATGTTGACCAAAGTCAACTTTAAGCCAAATTTCAAAGGCTAAAGAGCCAACTGGCTCCAAAATCACACCGGAAGCCTCGAGACTCAGGCCAAACATGCTTCTAGCCTAATTTGGCCGCTTCGGAGCTTATGAAACCCTCAGAATTCTCATCTAAGGTCGTTTAGCTGAAGTTATGATCGAAATCAACTTTTTTAGGTTCAAAAGCTCCAGAACAGGAAAACAAGCATAAAACCAAACGAGCGACCAGGCGATCGAACCTATAGTACCAGCAAGTCAGAAATGACTAGGGGTCACTATCGGAAAGCTCTAACCGACAGAAAAGAGGCACAAACACGCAAATGACCTGAAGGGTCATTACAACATCCACTACTAAAAGAACTTTCGTTCACAAAAGTAAGAGTCAAGAAGTACCTGAGGGCTCAAATAAGCCGGGGAACTGCACCCGCATCTCCCGTTCAGTCTCCCAAGTAGCCTCCTCAACTGGACGGTGCCTCCAATGGACCTTAACTATAGGAATGACTCTCGACCTCAGCTGCCTCACATATTTGGCCAAAATAGCAACTGGCTCCTCAATATAGGTCAGCCAATTATCCAACTCAATGGCATCATACTGGAGTACATCAGACTCATCTAGAACATACCGACGCAGCATCGAAACATGGAAAACTGGGTGAATAGCTGAGAATGCTAGAGGTAAAGCTAACTCATAGGCCACCTCACCAACTGCCCTCAAAATCTCAAAAGGCCCAATATACCTGGGGCTAAGATTGCCCCGCCTCCCAAATCTCATCACGCCCTTTATGGGCGATACTCGGAGGAATACTCTATCACCCACGGCAAATCTCAACGGTCGACGCCTATGATCTGCATAACTCTGTTGTCTACTCTGAGCCGTCCTGAGCCTATTCTGAATCAACCTCACATGCTCCAATGTCTCCTGGAACATATTTGTATCCCTCGACCTAGGCTCCGTAGAATCAAACCAACCAACTGGTGTGCGACAACGCCTACCATATAAGGCCTCAAATGGGGCCATCTGAATGCTGGAATGGTAGCTGTTGTTGTACGCAAACTCTGCCAAATGCAAGAACTAGTGCCACTGGCCTCCAAACTCCATAACACAGGTCCGCAACATATCCTCAAGGACCTGAATAGCACGCTCTGACTGGCCATCGGTCTGCGGGTGAAAAGTTATGCTAAGATCGACACGGGTGCCTAACTCCTCCTGAAGTACTCTCCAAAAGCTGGAAGTGAACTGTGAACCCCGGTCTAAAATGATAGAAACAGGCACACCATGTAGACAGACTATCTCTCGAATGTAGATACAGGCTAACCTCTCAGCAATGAAAGAAGAATGAACTGGGATGAAGTGTACTGACTTGGTCAATCAATCCACGATTACCCAAATATTGTCAACACCTTTAGAAGTTCGTAGCAACCCCACAACGAAGTCCATGGTGATGCACTCCCACTTCCACTCAGGAATGGGCAATCTCTACAACTCTCCATCAGGCCTCAAATGTTCGGCCTTCACCTACTGGCAACACATGCAATGGGACACATAGTCTGAGATGTCCCTCCTCATACTGCTCCACCAGTAGTGCTGCCTCAAATCGTGATACGTCTTAGCTGTACCCGGATGGATGGAATATCTGGAATCATAGACCTCGCTAAGGATCAGCTGGATCAAATCACCAACTCTAGGAACACACAAATGGCCAGCAAACCTCAAAACCCCATCTGAATCTAGGGTAACCTGTCCGGCATCACCTGCCAAAACCCTGCCTCTGAGTGCCACCAATGCCTGATCCTCAAATTGACGACTACGGATCTGACCAAGTAGAGATGACTGAACCCCCACATAAGCTAACACCCAGCTGGAATATGAAATATCAAGTCTAATCATCTGATTGGCTAAAGCCTGGATGTCCATAGCTAAGGGTCACTCCGAAACAGAAAGGAAGGCTAGACTACCCATACTCCCTGCCCTCCGACTTAAGGCGTCCGCTACTATATTCGCCTTGCCCGGGTGGTAGAGAATAGAGAGGTTATAGTCCTTCAGGAGCTCAATCCAATGGCGCTGCCTCGAAATAAGATCCCTCTGGCACATAATGTACTGGAGGCTCCGATGATCGGTATAGATCTTGCAATGAACTCCATAAAGGTAATGCCTCTAGATCTTAAGCGCAAAAATTACCGCTGCCAACTCCAGGTCATGAGTGGGGTAGTTGCGCTCATACAACTTAAGCTACCTCGACGCATAAGCAATAACCCGGCCCTACTGCATCAGAGCACAACCCAAACTAACGCTGGATGCATCACAATAAACCGTGAAGCCCTCGCCCTCAACTGGAAGAGTCAATATAGGAGCAGTGGTCAACAACTCCTTAAGCCTCAAAAAGCTCCTCCCACACTCCTCCGACCACACAAAGGGAACATCCTGGCGCATCAACCGAGTCAGAGGTGCTGCTATAGCGGAGAATCCCTCGACAAAGTGCCTGTAGTACCCTGCCAATGCGACGAAGCTCTGAACCTCAATCATAGAAATGGGCCTAGCCCAATCACGGATAACCTCAATCTCCGCCGGATCCACCATAATTCCATCCTTGGACAATACGTACCCCAAGAATGCTACAGACTCAAGCCAAAACTCGCAATTTGAGAACTTGGCATAAAGCCAATGATCGCTCAAAGTCTGGAGCACTATCCTCAGATGCTGCTCATGCTCCCCATGGCTCCGCGAGTATACCAAGATGTCATCAATAAAAACTATGACGAAGGAGTCCAAATACGGCCTGAATACACGAGTCATCAAATCCATGAAAGCGGCAGGGACATTAGTCAACCCAAAAGACATCACTAGGAGCTCATAATGGCCGTAACGAGTCCTAAATGCTGTCTTAGGGATGTCCGCTGCTCTAACCCTCAACTGATGGTAGCCAGATCTCAAGTCAATCTTCGAAAACACTGCGGCACCCTGAAGCTGGTCGAACAGATCATCAATACGAGGCATGGGGTAACGGTTCCTCACCGTCACCTTATTCAACTGCCTGTAGTCAATACATATCCGCATGGTGCCATCCTTCTTCTTCACAAACAGGACTGGGCATCCCAAGGTGATACACTAGGTCGAATGAATCCCTTACCCCAAGAGATCCTGAAGTTGAACACTGAGCTCCTTGAGCTTAGCGGGTGACATACGATATGGTGGGGTGGAAATAGGACGAGTACTAGGCTCCAAATCAATGGCAAAGTCCATATCTCGATCTGGGGGTAGGCTAGGAAGGTCTGTAGGAAACACAATAACAAACTCTCAGACTATAGGCATTGAATCAACTGTAGGGCCCTCCCTACTAACATCCCTAGCATATGCCAAGTATGCCAAACATCCGCCAACCACTAGTCTCCAAGCCTGAACATAAGAAATCACTCCGACTGGCGTGCGACTACGAGAGCCCTGCCATACCACCGGTGAAATACCAGGCATGGCTAAAGTGACGGTCTTGGCATAACAATCCAAGATGGCCCGGTGAGGGGATAGCCAATCCATGCCCAGAATCACATCAAAATCCACCATACAAAGTAAAATTAGATCGACCAAAGTGTCCTTCCCCCGAATAGTCACCACACAAGATCTACAAACCCGATCCATTACTAAGGAATCCTCTACTAGGGTCGAAACACGCAAAGGTACCACCAAGGGCTCAGGACTCACTCCCAATCGAGGCACACAATAAGACGACATATATGAATAAGTAGAACCAGGATCAAATAAGGCTGAAGCGGACTGATGACATAAAAGAACCGTACCTGTGATCACATCATCAAATGTCTTAGCCTCGGCTCTAGCTGGAGCTACATAGAAATGACCCTGGGCACCTCTACCCACGCATCCACTCTACCGCCTGTCCTGCCTCCCTGAGAACACCCCCGAGCACCCTGTTGCTGACCTCCTCCCCTAGCTGGAGGTGCTACCACTGAAACTAGTCTCGCCACCTGAGGAGCTGGTAAAGTTGATCTGGTGACAGGGCACTCCCTAGCCCAATGACCAAGCTCCCCACAAGTGAAGCAACCCTACGACGATCTGCCCACCGCTGAAGGTCGGCCACCCCGACTTGATGAACCTGCCTGGAAACCACATCAGCCTTGACTCGAGCCGACACTATGCCCACTCTGACGGTGCTGGTCACCCTCTGAGATCTGTAAGGAAGCCTGGAACGACCGACTGGACTGAACTGGCGGGAACCTCTGATGTTCTCGATCTCGATTATCCCTCGGCCTCCGATGGGTCCCACTGAAGCTGTCATCTGGCCTGGCCCTCTTGCCGCTGCCCCTGTGGGCCTCGTGACGGAGCTGCTCAATAGTGCGGGCATGGTCCACCACATCTAGAAAAGAACAGCCCGGTGATAACATAGATTGTGACTCAATTCTGAATTGCAGCTTCAAACCTTTAACAAAACATCGTACCCGCTCCTCCTTTGAAGGGAAAATCATGGTGGCATGTCGGGACAACTCCAGAAATCTGGCCTCGTACTCATATACAGTCATGGAGCCCTGCTCCAACCTCGAGAACTCATCACTAAGTCGATCCATGATGCTCCATGGAAAAAATCAAGCCAGAAAAGCCTTTGAAAACTTCGTCCATGATACCGGTGGTGACCCAGCTGGCCTGGTCTCGATAAATAAATGCCACCACTGTTTGGCCGGTACGTCTAACTGATATACCGTGAAGTCAGCTCCCCTCGACTCCCTGAGAACCTCTGCGGTGAGAGCCTGAGAAACACCCTGAGCATCTTCTGCTCTCGGAGTGGCATAACCCCATCCAAAGGGTCCGGCTGGACTGCGGTCGATGCTGGCGGCTGACGAATCACTACCGCAGGCTGGCCCTGCTGTGCTTGAACCGGCTCTAGGACTGGTGCTGGGGCCGGCTGTTGCTGCTGCATACCCCCGATAGTAGCTAGGATCTAGGCACACATGCCCTGAAGATCAGGGGCGGCAGCTGGTGCAGGCGGTGGCTGGGCTGGTCCCTTCCCTACCGGCTGAAGAGGAATCTACTCTCTACGAGGCTCCGGAGTCCTCACTCTATCGCGGTCTACTGCTGCGGCACCACCTCGACCTCGGGGTCGACATCTACTACTTGTGCGAGCCATCCTGCGACAGAGTGAAGCAAGTGAGATTTCATGAAACCAATCAGACAACGACGCATGAATAGGAATCAAAACAAGAAAACCTCCTACAGACACTCTGTAGCCTCCCGAAGATAGGTCACGGACGTCTCCGCGCCGATCCGCATGACTCTACTAGATGCTAGCTCTATAAGAGTGAGACCAGCGAACCTGGGGCTCTGATACCAACTTTTCACGACCCGATCTCTTGAGTCATGATGGCGCCTACCACCCCACCAATAGGCCAGCACAAACCCTATCCCGGAACTTAACAGTAATGGGACTAAGAGTGGAACCTAACCTCAGCTAAGCGGAAACACACAAAAAGAACACATAAGAGAAGGCGGAAACGAAACCAAACTATATATACAAGACACCTCCCAGAACCTGGAAGTCATAAGTACAGAACAACTAACAAGAGTACAAGTCCAAAAAGTAGACTACATAAACAAACTGTCTCGAAGACAAAAGACAAGTCAAAATATAAATACAGAAGGAGACAGGTAATCCTAGAACACCATGTGCTCACCCTCGTCTCCTGAATAGACAGCTGCTTGCTCAAACTCAATGTTGAGAACTGGTGCTCGAACTTGCATCACGAAAACTGATGTAAAGTGTAGCATGAGTACTAAAACAACAGGTACCAAGTAGGCATCATAGGCCGACTGAGCAAGAAAGGTAAAAACAAGCAGATAAGATAGAATGAACACCACAGAGGTCAACAGAATAAGAAAGGAGTAAACGGAGAGTAAAGCTACAAATATCACACTAAACCCAACTGGGCCCCCCATAAGACCCGCTAGGCACACTCAAGCACAGACAAACAAGAACCCGAACGGACCCCTATAAGCTCGACAGGAACAAACAGAGAATCTACGCTACGGAAACAAGGGAACCCAACTCCAAAAGCCTTAACACTCATGGGCCTCGAACCCAATAAAGATAGCACTTGGGCCTCGAACACAATAAAGATAACACTTGGGCCTCGAACCCAATAAATATAGCACCTGGGCCTCGAACCCAAATCATCAGTCTCAAGCTGGAAAATAACGAACTCTAACCGGGTAACGTTAGCCTCGGACTGGAAGGCTCCCATCAGTCTCAAGGATAACCACCGAAGGCTCCCAGCCTATCATAGCTCAACCATCAATCGGCGTAATAGCTAAACCTTCCAGTAGCACCCCAGAATCACAGAGATAAGAAGAGGAAGAATAGAAAATATGAAAAGCATGAAAATGCCTAAACTAAGGCCTATACTAGCAGACCCAAGTTTGCTATATCAGTCTACAAAGATCTAGTCCATCCGAATCGACGTCGAATACATACTCAGGTGCGTGGGACTAAGGCAACGCTACCCTAGCCTATTCTAAGGTTGAAACTTCACCGCAAACAACAAAACACAAGAAAATAACCTGAACCCACGCATGCAACAACAGATATCCACCCAACAGATAACCCACAACAAATCATCAATAACCCGAATCAGCAATCCACCCTAAAACAATATACTAACCCCGAACAGTCTAGAAATCAACTCTAAATGAAGAAAACGGAGAAGAAGAACATAAGTACTTACTACCCAATCCCAGATTCACACAAGTCGACAAGTAATCACGCATTCAAGCTCAATCTAGGAAGAAGGGAAGCCATAACCTACTAGAAGGCCGATCACGCGCGCTCCACGTCACTTTACAGAGCTTTCCCCTTCCGAATGGCCTCAGACTACTGCCACGCTGCCAAAAATAGAGTCACAACGTCAATACGATCGTTTAGACACTAAAAACATCAAAATCGAAGACAGACCAATTTTGGAGTCAAAATAGGGAAATGTGGGACCCGCTTCGGAATTTCCGGAATTGACTCCGTGAAGAGGTCCTAAACCTTCCCCCGAGCTTGTGTTCCAAAACGGAGCACCTCTCGGGGCTTGAAACAGCTCCATGCAACAACAAACCAAAATGCAAAACTTTACACAAAAAAGATACTTGGGGCAGCCACTTACAGCGCAGATACACCACAATCGGAGACTTTTTGAAACTAGTCGCTAAAAACTGCAATTCTGGTCGTTAAAAGTCTAAATTCTGGTCGCTAAAGGTTTGCACCAGCAACCAGGTTTTGCTATTTTTCAAAGTCTCCAAACGGATCCTCGAAATTCGTTCGCGACCCAATGAAAATAAACCAGATATGCTACCCCACTAAATTTGACATTCCGAACTCAATGGCGCAGTTGGAATTTCCATACGAGGTCGTTTTGACAAAAAGTGGGTCCCACACCCAAAGCGCCAATTTAGCCAACTTCTATCGAGGGCCTCAAAATTAGATCAGAAGCCTCAGAAAGCGCATGAAAGGTCATTATAGACCAAACTCGGCATTCTGGAACTAACTATGCTGACGGAATTCCCATCCGAGTGCGTTTACCAAGAATGTTGACCAAAGTCAACTTTAAGCCAAATTTCAAAGGCAAAGAGCTAACTGACTCCAAAATCACACCGGAAGCCCCGGGACTCAGGCCAACCATGCTTCTAGTCTAATTTGGCTGCTCCGGAGGTGATGAAACCGTCAGAATTCCCATCTGAGGTCGTTTACCTGAAGTTATGATCGAAATCAACTTTTCAAGGTTCAAAAGCTCTAGAACAGGAAATCAAGCATAAAAACCAAATGAGCGACCAGGCGACCGAACCTACAGTGCCAGCAAGTCAGAAATGACTTGGGATCGCTACAGGAAAGCTCTAACCGACAGAAAAGAGGCACAATCACGCAAATGACCTGAAGGGTCATTACACTAATTATGGCTCGGGTACTATGCCAAGACACCCACAGATTGAGTGTGGGTTCCATGAGAGGATCAGGTATGTGTTTATGGTTCCATGAGAGGATCAGGTATGTGCATTTGTGATCACGTGGGACATGTTTCATGCATTGGTTGATTCCAGGTATTGGTTGATTTCATAATATTGTGACTGGGAGTCTATGTATTCATGATTGTTGTTAAATGTGATTAGCATGTATTTATGGTATTGTGGGTTGTGCATGTGAATCCAAGGTGAGGACTGAGAGTCCGTACTATGTTATACTTGTGATTATAATTGTATGTTAATTATTTTGCTAAGTTATGGTTACTGGGTTGGGCTGATGACCGGGGGTCAGGTGCATAGCTTAAATGCGGGGACTGGTTATGGTTGTTCAGTGTTTAGAACATATCTTGGGGGGGGGGGGGATGTTAGTTGGTCTTTTGGAAGTATTTTGGAGGTTTTAAAGTAATTAAAGGTGTTTCCATATTTATATAGGGTGTTAGACTATGTTGTATTTATTTTCCGCATGGCCCAAATTAAGTTTAAGGTTGAGGGTTCTCCTATCTAGGTGTTAGAGTAGGTGCCCACATGACCCGTTGGATTGGATCGTGACATAAATGGGAAATGGAGGGAAGAGTGTTCTCTTATACTTTAGTGAAAAGCATTTCTCCTTCATTGGTGTTGAAAAAAAAAAAGTTCAAGAGTTTTAATAAGGAAACACTTCTACTTGTTAAAAGGGTTCAATAAAACCGTAAATTTTTATTGCAATAAATATTATTAGACCATTAAACATTTTATGATGAATTGTTTAGATGCGAAATTTTGTTGTAGGTTTTCTCAATTTCTTGGAGTTACCTTTCTATTTAATATACTTATCGTGAATATACAATATACTCTCTCTGTCCAACAATAGTTATCCACTATTGACTTGGCACACCCCTTAAGAAACAATAATTAATAGGGGTAATATTACTATTTTATCCTTTGACTTTATTAAATTTAATTCTTTGAGAAATGTGTTATATGATAAATAGTATTTAATAGTAAGGGTAAAATAGACACAAAAGGTAAATTATCTCTTGATTTTCTAAACTGGACAAGTATTGTTGGACATCTAATTTTTAGTATAGTGAACAACTATTGTTGGACGGAGGGAGTATTATGCTATTAAGTGTTTCCCATTCCAATTTCCAAAGATGATTCAAATGATGCATCACTCAATGAGAATGGAGGAAATAAGGGAGTATTATGCTATTAAGTGTTTCCCATTCCAATTTCCAAAGATGATTCAAATGATGCATCACTCAATGAGAATGGAGGAAATAAATGGCCTTTAAGTCCGTACCAAGAAAAATCATATGCATTAAACTCTATTTTCATCTAACGTAATTTTTTTCTTTCTGTTTTGTTATTTTTCTTTTATTTATATGATACTTTTGAAATCTTAAAATATGATGGAATACTCTTTAAGATCAAGAAGCATATTTATAACTTTTCTAGTATATTTTCTTTATTTCTTTATTAGTTTTGTTTCAAATAGCTCAAAAGTCCTGTTTTTTAACAATAAATGAAGTATTTATTTGTTTTAAATTTCATGTGCAAACTCTATTAATTACAATATCACTTGTGCTATACATTTTAGCAATTAAAGGGTATTTATTTGCTATAAAGTTCAATGGTGAGTGTGATATATTTATCTTCAAGTGAATTTGATTCTTTACATTTTCCTTTGATTCTTTTGCAATGCAATCTCTTTTCCTTTTGATTTATTCATCATAATTGTACTGATAACTAATTCTTATGCCTCTTAATATTATTCATTATGCACTATATATACCCCAAAGGTGAATTTTGTACATACTTTAATTTGCATGCCCAAACATACTTTTTGTCAATTTTTAGGAATAGGTTATTGAAAATGAAGAGCCAAAGTTGGTTTTCCAATCATGTAATGAGGTAATTTTCAAGGTTATAATCTCAGGGTATAGCTATTATATAGAAACTTCTTATTTGATGAACCTAGAAATTTGTCATTTAAACAAGTCTTTTCTTGTATATTATCTATTATATGTCCTTTCCCAGTACTTTCCTATTTAAGAGACAAACATGCAACGCACGTTTCCAGAGATTAGTATTTTTAAAAATATATACAAATAATATGGGAAATATGAGCGAAGCGCATCCATAGACTGCTTATTCATAAATATAAATAGTTAAAAAGATAAACACTAATAGTGCAGAATATAATCTTATTGGACAAGTTTTATATTTGAAAAATAATTATAATTTCAATTAATCCTACATTTAGGATAATTTGGAATTTGAAATTTGAAATTATAATTTGAAGTTGACATCCCTGAATGTATTCATACATAC
The DNA here is from genome assembly GCA_018342035.1 of Solanum appendiculatum. Classification (NCBI taxonomy): domain Eukaryota; kingdom Viridiplantae; phylum Streptophyta; class Magnoliopsida; order Solanales; family Solanaceae; genus Solanum; species Solanum appendiculatum. Next base: position 85,677 of record JAGDQO010001428.1, read on the forward strand.
ACATTTCAAGGCATATGAGTTGACTATCATCGCCTAACCATGATTTTGCTCCTGGAGACTCATATGACGCACCACCAATTAACATCTAGGAAATGAATTTAGCTTCATTGATATAACTATTGTTCCGGCGATTGGAGGTTCTTGAGGAATGACTTTAGTTTGGAAAAATGACTTTGTTGTTGTCGATGGACTTGCAATCAACAGTGAGGAGATATATTGCACCATTAAGGTACAATGACGTTATTTTATGTTATTTAGGTTAGTGCAATTATAATATTATAAGATTATTTTATCCTATTTATGCTAGGGCAATAATAATATTAATAAAGTTATTTTATGTTATTTATGCTAGTGCAATTAGGGGCCGTTTGGTTACTGGATAAGGGCAAAGTTAATACATGAATAACTTGGTTATTCATGTATTAATTTTTATACCATGTTTGGTTTGTAAATAGAATAAAAGTTATCCTTGTGTTAGTTTTATACAATGTTTGGTTATATTTTTGTAATTCTACATAACTAATACTCACATAAATATCGAAAACCGAAAAACCAAACCGAACCAAATTAATTCGGTTTTTCGGTGTCGGTTTTTCGGTTCGGTTTCGGTGTTTTTTTTTCGGAATTTCGATTTTTCGGTTCGGTATTCGGTGTCAGGGTAAGAAAAATTCGGTGCACCGAAAAACCGAAAATTTATTAACTAAATTTAAAATAATATTTTAATTTTATTAATTATATACTTGGTAACTTGTGTTTGTGAGTTGTGACTCCTATTGTTTTTTATTTGAATGAAGTTGAATATTAAGGCATTTTTAACTTTGTATTGTTTTAACTTTTAAATTTCAAGTGTTGAATTCTTGGTTTAAATTGTTGGCTGCTATTACAAAGAGTGTTTGTTGAAACAAAAAATTGGAAAGAGAAAAAAAAACTTCTTTAGTTCTTTGTTGGAAACTTTAACTATTAAATATGTTAATTGATTATTTCGAATTTTCAACTTTTATCTTTCGTTAAACGTTTTGATAATTTAATTTTCACTTTATTTTTTATTTGTTTGCAACGAAAAATCGTTTTAAAAACACCGAATTAAACCGAACCAAACCGAAATATTTTGGTTTGGTATTTGGTGCACATTTTTTCAAAACCGAACACCGAACCGAAATTTAAGAAAATCGAACCGAAGAACCGAATGCCCACCCCTAGTTGATAGGTTTTTAAATATTATATAAAAGTTATTTATGTATTAATTTTATACGGTGTTTGGTTGGTAAGTTTAAAATGTTGTATAAAAATTATTCCTGCATTAGTTTTATACAATGTTTGGTTGTGTTTTAGTGAATCCACATAATTAATACTTACATAACTTATGAGGAAATCTATGTATAATTTTATGCATGGTAGAAGGTGGAATAAGTTATGTGGGTATTAGTTATACATGGATTAAATAATATATTTACATATTTACCCTTATTAATTAACTTTTAATTTTTTTTAATTATGTGTGCTTTTAAAAAAGTTACTATTTATTTTTGTCTTGATAGTTGCTTAATTATTTTTAGTTTCTTTGCTTTATTTTTTATTAATTATTTTCTTTGGCGATAAGATAGTGCCGGTTAATTGTAATTAGTTCTTTACTTAGTTTCTTTGCTTTATTTTTTATTAATTATTTTCTTTGGCGATAAGATAGTGCCGGTTAATTGTAATTAGTTCTTTACTTAGTTTCTTTGCAACGCACGGCCAATACATGTATTATAATATTTTTAGTTATTTCTTATTTACTTAATTACTTATCCTATTCAATACAAATTACTTAACTGCTTTTAGTTATTTGTTATTTACTTTAGTGTTTTTAGCTATTGACATTTATTTAAATTTTAATGTGTTATTAAGATAGTTGTTTATTTTAATGGATATAATAAATATTAGCTCGCTAAACATTTTTGGAATTAAGAAATAAAAATTAGTTTACTGTATTGTAATTTGTACATAACTAAATCATGTATAACTAATACCTATATAATTAAACCCTGCATAACTAAACCATGCATAATTAATACCTGCATAACTAAACCCTGCATAACTAATTCCTGCATAACTAATACCCGCATAACTAAACCCTGCATAACTAATACCTGCATAATTAAACCCTGCATAACTAATACCTGCATAACTCTAACCAGTAACCAAACGGCTCCTTATAGTATTAGGTACCAATTTTATGATAATTTAATGATATTGTTATTTTCTGCTATTTAGGCTAAAGTTTCATGAAATGTTAGTGCTTGGGAAGGTAAGCCACTAAATAATAAGTATTCAGGCTAATATATGTGCTAATTGCACTAATCATTTCCAACTAGCCGACTTAGGGTTAAAAGGTCAAGCGACTATTTATGTTAGAAGTGTCTATATCGCGGACCTTTAAGTCCTAAGTCGACTAGTTGAAATGGTTAGTGCAATGAACACATGAATTGGTTTGAGTACTTATTATTTAGTACTTATCTCCCCAAGCAATAAAATTTCATGAAAATTTAGCTTAAATAGCAAATAATAAATATTCATTAAATTATCACAAAACTGTCACATAATATTATAATTGCACTAGCATAAATAGCATGAAATAAGTTTATAATTTATAATTGCACTAGCATAAATAGAATAAAATAACCTTATAATATTAAAATTGCACAAACATAAATAGCATAAAATAAAGTCATTGTACCTGAATGGTGCAATGTATCTCCTCGCTATTAGTTGCAACTCCATTGACTACAACGAAGTCCTTTTTCAAATCTAAAGTCATTCCTCCGCAACCTCCAATAGCCGGAACATTAGCTATATCTATGAAGCTAAATTCATGTGCTAGGAGTTGGTGGCATGTCATGTGAGTCTCTAGGAGCAAATCCATGGTTGGACAATGATAGTCAAACTTAGAGAAAAATATTTTATAAAAGTTGGATTGCTCGAAGCCACGATAATTCCATATCATTAGACTTGTTTCGGGGGTTCTTCATCGTCGCCATCATCATATCTACTCTTGAATGTTAGTACTAAAAAGACTGCAGAATTTTGAGGGCCCTATCTCAGGCCACGATTGGGGTGGTTGGTCAATAGAACCTGGAATTGTACTACTCAATATTAGCAGTTTAGGCATTGATCATAGTGACGGTGGTGCCGATGTGGTGGAATCATAAATGGTATCATTGAATATTAAAGATTGAGGCATTGGTGGTGGTGGTGGTGATGGGGTGGTGAAATCGTGAATGGTACTATTGAATATTATCGATTGAGGCATTGGTGGTGCCGATGTGGTGAAATTGGGAAAAGTTCCATTGAGTATAAGGGGTTGAGGCGTTGGTGGTGGTGGTGGTGGAATCGTGAATAGGACTGTTAAATATTAGCGGTTGAGGCATTTGTGGTGGTGTTGATGATGCCGGTGTGGTGAAATGGGGAATGGTACCACTGAATATTAGTGGTTGGGGCATTGGTGGTGGTGGTGGTGCTGGGGTGGTGGAATCATCATTGATACTGTTGAATAATAGAGGTTGAGTCATATGTGGTGGTAGTGGTGGTCCCGGTGTGGTGAAATCGGAAAGTTACCATTGAATATTAATGGTTAAGGCATTGGTGGTGGTGGTGGTGGTGGTGGTGGGGTGGTGAAATCGTGAATGGTACTGTTGAATATTACTGGTTGAGGCATTTAGTGGTGGTGGTGGTGGTGGTGGTGTATTCCTGGGGTTATGGAATCGGGAATGGTACTGTTGAATATTAGTGGTTGGGGCATTGGTGGTGGTGGTAGGGTGGTGTAATGTCGACGATGGCATAATGAGCGAGATGAAAGACAAGGCATGATTGTAAGTACAAATGAAATTGGTACTTATATGTGAGAGATGTTTTGTTTTCCTTCTTATAATTCAGTGGAGATACACATGAATAATGAGTTCCTTCTGCTTATTTATAGCTAATAACTTGTACATTTGGAATATGTTAATCTCTTTCAAATTATCTTAGTAGGATTAGTAAAGATATTTTAATATTGGTCAACTATATAATAATAAGGTGAAATAATTTACAGCATAAAGATCTTTTATACTTTGAATTTTCCTAGCTAGACATTGCATATTTTCACCTTCTTTTCCAAATAATTTAAAAGTAAATTGTAGTTAATATGCAAGATTTAGCAATAGGTCAATGACTCGGCAATGATTCAGCTAGATATCACACATTCACCTTCTTTTCCAAATAATTTAAAAGCAAATTGTAATTAATATGCAATATTTAGCAATAGGTCAATGACCTAGCAATGATTCAGCTAGATATTGCATATTTTCACCTTCTTTTTCAAATAATTTAAAAGCAAATTATAATCAATATACAGGATTTAGCAATAGGTCAATGACTAAATAATGATTCAGCTAGATATCACACATTTTCACCTTCTTCTTCAAATAATTTAAAAGAAAATTGTAATTAATATACAAGATTTAGCAATAGGCTAGTGACTCAGCAATGATTCAGCTAGATATTGCATATTTTTACCTTCTTTTTCAAATAATTTAAAAGAAAATTGTAATTTATATGCAAGATTTAGCAATAGGTCAATGACTCGGCAATAATTCAGCTAGATAACACATAATTAACCTTATTTTCCAAATAATTTAAAAGGCAAATTGCAATTAATATGCGAGATTTAGCAATAGGTCAATGATTATTACATATTCTCACCTTCTTTTCCAAATAATTTAAAAGCAAATTGTAATTAATATGCAAGATTTAGCAACATCTAAATGACTCAGCAATGATTCTTTTGTGTTTAGCTTACAAACATTTCTTGTAACGTCTTTTATTACACTAATTGTACTCCCATATTTTAAATTTTTTTGCAAAAGCACCTCTAAACTGCCTTCTCTCTTTTCTTAAAATATATATCTCATTGATCTAATAATAGAATTTGAATTAGTGTGGTAGCACAATGAATTTGAGTTTCATTAATGAGTAACTATCTATGTTAATGACTGGTATTTTCAAATACATTTGAGCTTTATTCGTTTTAAATTGAAGGAATTAATGATGAATTTCTCTAACGTGTTATACTTCATAAGTGTTTTTTAAGGGATAATACATAAGTACCCCCCCCCCCCCCAAAAAAAAAACTATTTTAAAATGGAATAAACACACCCCCAAAAATTGACATGGCATAGAGAGTATGCACTCTCTCTTAAAGGCAAGTGAAGATTGAAAAAATTGGACACATGTCCTTTTTTAATTAGTCTAGTAACAATTAGTTAGTACAAATATTTATTGACATTAATATATATATATATATAAGATGTTAAGATAAGATAATAGGACCTAGTTAAGTTAAGGTGCGTCGCTGGGATTTCGATCATAGTTCAGGGGTTACTTATGCATTATCCCTTTTAATTTCTTCCTTACTCTAAACCTTTTTTTTTCTCTTTCATTAATTTTTTATTTTTTCACTTTTAATTATTTTTTAAAAATTACCTTATAAAGCTCGCTAAGCCTCGCTTCCCGGTTCCACTGAAAACTCTCATTTGTTGAAGTGGAGCATAGTGCGCTTTAGGCGATGAGTGAGAAAGGTCTCTTATTTCCTTTTGGTTTATTCACTGGGGGAGATACATGCTAACTATGGGTAGGAAGTAGGAACCATTATGTATATTTTTTTAAAAAAATAAATTAAAAAGTGTTATCATTTTGAGTTTGTAACAATTAGAGTTAGTTGGTTGAGTTAGAGTGCAATAGAGTAATTCCCTTGTGAAGTCTTGTAATAGAGTTGTTGCAAGGAGGGAAGGGATTAAGTGATCGTTTAGTAGTTGGATAAGGAAGAAGTTATTTATGTATTACTTTTCATATAACTTATACGATGTTTGGTAGGTAGATAGAAAATAAGTTATTCATGTATAAATTAATATGACAATCTTAATTTAAAATGTGGTTATGAAATCCACATTTGGTTGACAATCTTGAAATCCACATGAATAATACATGTATAGGTTATGAAAGAATCTGTGTATTATTTTATGCAGGATAAAATGTGGAATAACTAATCCCTATATAACTAATATCTACATAAAATAATACATAAATTTACTCATAACTAATCCCTACATTACTAACATTTGTATAACCCTAACCAACTACCAAATGACATGGCTCAGTTGTTTTAGTGGGGAATTTAAGACTTATATTAGACTATTTTTGGGTTACTTTGATATTCCGAGTTGCCTGGCTAAATTAATCATATTTTATGTCTCCTCCTCATCCATTTCCGTCTTAATAAATGAATCACGAAATGATTTTTTAAACCTACCAATTGTATATACGTCAAACAACTTGCAAACAATTTTACTTTATTTGCATGCTAAAAGTTCGTTTCACGAAACTAATTTTAAACGTAAACTTAATTTGTGATGGTTTAAAAATGTATCTTAATTCTAAATAGTTCTTTCTTTTCCTAATACTTACTCATTTGAACTCGAAAAAACTAGTTCAACCTGTAACTTTTTTAAAAAAATTCTAACATTGGCATCAAAATAATAATTCTATTAAACACACCAAAAGAAAATGATTCCATTAAATGCACCAAAAACTAGAAGATGAGGGTATTCTTTACACCAAAAGCAAACAAAGGGTAAAATTAAGTTATATCTAATAGTTCGAGGGTAATTTTGCCTCTTTTTTTTTACCACGCTAGATTGTCATGTATAAATGACTTATGTAGATACCTATTGGTTTGGAGGGCATTGGTTGTCCAAAAAAATAGACGGGAAGGATATTTTTGGTACCAAAAACAGAGAGTAAATATGATCTATTTCGAATAGTTTGAGGATATTTTTAACCCTTTTCATAGAAAAAGAAAGGAATTCGTCATAATTTTAAACTTGCACAAGGTAGTTCAAAGATTTTCTCAATAAACACTTGAATAATTATTGAGTTTTCCTTTTATGAGATCCTAAAAGACAAAAATCCTCCATGACATCTCAAGAAAAAGAACTGATCTCTATCAAAATCACATTGTACACATTCTGTTTTTGCCTTCATCAATTTAAGATCTAGCCTCTGCAAAAACCTTATTACATCATTTGACCTATCAAAATTTCTTAGCAGCAAGAATGATGCCTACAAAATTTTAAAGACGCGATTATTTTCACTATGATACAATTAAATAACAAACTACATGACAGTAGGAAACAGAAAAGGAAGAAAAGAATAGAGTTTTACTGAACTCAGTAATCTCCTCTCCTACTAGTGACAAGGTCGCTAGTGATATCATCCTATTCATTTTCACATTGTTGTAGAAATTTTCTGTAAGACTCATCATAAGCAGTAGCCATTTGCAGATAATTAATTGCATCATTCTTGCGGCCAACATTGATCAACGTACTGGAAAATAATCATGTACCAGATTAATCAATTGTAAAACTGGAATAAACAAGAGGTCTTCCAGAACTAGCTTTGAGAATTTAAACCACGTATCAAGAATTAAAACAAACCTTTACCTTGACAGTAGTACTAATCCATCATAGTAATGAGCCTTGCTCTTTGGGTCATCTGTCTCTTTCAACGTGGCTATGCGTTCCAGGTGTGCAAGTCCCTCTCCCATCTTTCCCTATAAAGAAAAGGAATGGTGCAATATCACTATGAGAAACCTACTTCCAGTATATAACTCAAGACACAAACTATCCTAGATTTCAGCCTTGGCTCAAGAAAGGAGAGGCCTTGAGATATCTGCCACTGACCGAGCCCAAAAATATGGCAAGTCAAGCTCAAAACACCACAAGGAAAATAGAAGTTGGGTCCAACTAAGCTCAGCAGAGAGAGCAACTTAGACAGTCATCATATTTAGAGGGCATAAACATGTCTAGAATCCTTAATATGAAGATTCAAGAATCAAAAAAAAAAAAAAAAAGGAATTGAAGACTACATCAATCACTATTCTGGAGGTGTCAGCATCCTTTCAGCTTCATCCACCATCCACACAAACTCCAGGCTCTGAGAAATCAGCCGACAACAAACCCGTCGTCATATAATTTGTTCTATTCAATCTCAATTTGAGTCCAACAAGTGCGATGAGGAAAGGGAGTGAGGTTTAGCTAAAAAAGATTTTGAGAACCGATATTCTTCAGAATTCTTAATGCTGGAGATCTCCACAAACTTATGAACAAATTGTGGTCTAATACTGTTACAAAAAGTACATTGTCATATCTACTCATAATATTCATAGTATAATCATAGGTGGAGATCTTTAGGGATATTTTCTGATTTTATTTCCTTAGATAGATTTACTTGTACACTAGCTCTTATTCTTGGAATAATACAACAAGGAAATTGGTCCATTGTCTCTGTGTTTTACATGGTATCAGAGCATTATATGTTCTTTGTCAGTGTAGGCCAGAAAGCTCATCGGAGCTTGCCGGAATCCGTCAGTGTAAGTGAATGAAATTATTGAACTTGAATTTAGTTTCTGCCACCAACCTAAGAAGGATCGTCTTCCCTCGATCTACAAAACCATAGAAGTTGGTGTGCAGAGGAGAAGCGCGTGAGTGGACCAAGCTTGGTCCGGCTTTCTTTTCCAGCATCGGCTTGTCATTTCTGGCTGACTTTTGGTGATCTCCTTATTATAGGATCAACTTTTTCTGAGAAGAAACCCTCCAAACAGAATCTATGGACCCCTCTTTGGTCAGGTTTGAGACTTCTCTGTTTGTTGCTAATTATACTTGATTCTAGAAATTGTGTATGAGTGCAGCAGTGGAATTGTTGCTTGACCAACTTGTGACTTGATATTGTTTGTTGGAGGCTATTTTAAGCTTATTTGGGAAATTATTTCCAGAGTGCCATCAAGTTTGTCTACTGTCAGTTTCCTTTTTATTGTGTTATTAGGCTACTGTTTGTTTGTTTGGGGATTTTGAAACACTTTCAAATATAGTTGGGAAAATGACAGATCGGTTCAAAGTTGCTGCTTCACGTTCATTATCCGACAAAATGGTTTTGGTTTCGGTTGAGGAGTTTACCAAATTTTCTCAATATCAGAAATCTTTAAAGGAATCCATTTATGTTAACTCCTTTGTTAGGTCAGATAAAACATGTCTTATCAGCTCTTCTAATAAATGGGTGATCGATTCAGGTGCCACAAATCATATGATAGGGAATCCTAATATTTTCTCTAGCTTTAGATCACACAAAGCAGCCTCTCCTGTTACTGTAGCTGATGGATCAACTTGTAATAGCGTTGGATTCGGTACTGTTCAACCAACCTCGTCTATTACTCTGTCATCTGTACTAAGTCTACCAAAATTGGCATTTTGTCTGATTTCTGTTAGTAAAGGTACGAGAGAACTTAATTGTTATATCTCGTTCTTTCCCGATTATTGTTTGTTTCGTGATCTTATAACAAATCAGGTTAGTGCTAAAGGACATGTTTCTGATGATCTTTATATCCTTGATGAGTGGGAGTCTTCGTCTATTGCCTGCTCTAGTGTCGTATCTCCATTTGAGGCACATTGTCGACTGGGACATCCTTTGCTACCTTTGTTGAAAAAGCTTTGCCCTCAATTTCAGAATATTTCCTCATTAGAATGTGAGTCATGCCAATTTGCAAAACACCATCGCATCTCATTTGGTCTAAGGGTGAATAAGAGAGCTGAGTCAGCTTTTGAGTTAGTTAATTCTGATGTTTGGGGACCATGTCTCGTTGTTTCTAAAACTGGGCATAAATATTTTGTCACTTTTGTAGATGATTTTTCTCGAATGACTTGGATATACTTTATGAAGAGCAGATCTGAAGTGTTTACTCACTTTTTTGCCTTTTGTGCTGAAGTCAAAACTCAATTTGATGACACAGTGCGTATTCTAAGGAGTGATAATGCCAAAGAATATATGTCAGAATTATTTAGGTCTTACATCAGACAACATGGTATTCTCCATCAATATTCATGTGTTGATACTCCCTCTCAAAATGGAGTTGCTGAGAGAAAGAATAGGCATCTACTTGAGACAGCTTGGGCACTGCTGTTCCAAATGAAGGTTCATAAGGAATTTTCGGCTGATGCCATCTCTATTGCTTGTTTTCTGATCAATCGCATGCCATCAACTGTACTAGCCGGTAATATGCCTTATAATATTCATTTTCCAAACAAATCATTATTTTCGGTGGAACCTAAGGTGTTTGGAAGCACATGTTATGTTCGAGATGTTCGACCATCTGTTACCAAGTTGGGTCCTAAAGCATTGAAGTGTGTTTTCTTGGGCTATTCTCATCTTCAGAAGGGGTATCAGTGTTATTCTACTGAACTTGGTTAATATTTGGTATCAACTGATGTGGTATTTTCAGAGACTACACCATTCTTTTATGTACCTCCCAATTTTACTAGTCAGGGGGAGGAAGATGAGTGGTTAGCCTATCAGGTTACTCGTGTTGTAACAGAACAATCAGCTGATATTGTTCCTCTATCTCCTAGTTCTGTTATTGAGCATCAATCGACCATTGTGCCTTCACAACCTACTCAATCTGCACCAGCAAGACCACCAATTGTTCAAGTTTACTCAAGGAGGCGAGAGATTAATGATACATACCCTACATGTTTAATGTTTAATGTTTAACAACAACCTACTCAATCTGCACCAGCAATATGCTTAATGTTTTATTTTTTTAAAATCTGCAAAACTAATTTACTCTGTAATTTGATAGCCCATATCTATAGACAATATGCTTCAACATCATCACAAGCTAACAGCCCATATCTGATATATATATATATATATATATATATATATACACCTCAAATTCTTTACAAAGACATACATCCACTCATTAACTTTTGATGATCTTCAAGCAGAAACAAATATATATGTCTAAAAGTTAGACAAATTGAGCTGAGCAAACACTGCTACTCGTATTAGACATGAACTTCTCCGTCAAAACGAGCAACTTTTGATCCATTTTCATCTGTATACATGTTCAGATTGATCTAATGCTACTCCAATTCTTTTACTTTCCCATCAGAAGAAGGCAGTTTTTGGTTTATTTTCGGTTTAAATAACCTAAGACTGGGCTAGTAACTTGCATTAAAGACCCCCTGTTTATGAAGCTTGCAATGCAGCTTACAAGTCCGAACCACCCCTAGTTAGGCTTGTTTTCAGGGATAATAATCACTGATCTAGTTTGATCATTCATAATAACCAAAACAAATCTACCATACTTATTGTACTGAGGTTTAGCTAATTTAGAATAATGAAAAAGGAAAAGAGAGAACATGCAATGGCTAGGATTTCCTTCAATAAATGGACAAGGCAGAAATACAGGGAGGAAGAGTAATCAGTTTGTCTAGAATATGGAGAGGAGAGGGGGAAGAGCAGCTAGGTATTGGGAGAGGCCAGGTTGAATCTTCACTATCATTATATAGAAGAGCAGCAATCAGGCATCAGCAGGCCTTTAGGGGCATGTGAGGTCTATAAGAATAAAACATACTCCCTCCGTTTCAATTTGTTTGTCCTATTTTTACTTGGCATGGAGTATACAAAAGTAAAGAAGATTTTTGAATCTTGTGGTCTTAAATTTAAGATATGTCAAATGTACCATTTAATCTTGTGGTCTTAAACATGTCATGCAGAAAGTTGAAATTAAAGAGTTTTCAAAAACGAAAGAGGCATACTTCTTGAAATGGACTAAAAAGGAAAGTAGGACAAGCAAATTGAAACAGAGGTAGTCTATAAAAACGGAAGATGAATGATGGGAGGAATTTCAAGCTAAACATACTTCAAAATACTGTAGATACTGAGGAATTTAACAAAAAACATTTGAATAAATGATGAATTTCTCTAACGTGTTATACTTCATAAGTGTTAATTTCAAGGGATAATGCATAAGTACCCCCCCTAAACTATGACCGAAATCTCAGCGACACACCTAAATTTAACTAGGGGGTCCTATTACACCCCCACCCGCCAAACTATTTTAAAATGGAATAAACACACCCCAAGCCGATTCATACAGCCGATCCCAATATGGTATCTGAGATGAACTTGAATGGAGTGGTCAGTGAGAATTCATATAGCCGATCCCAATTTGCTTGGGATCGAGGCATAGTAGTTGTATTTATAAGTCAATCATCAAGCCAAGTTGTCAAAACACCATTGCAACAGTGTCTGGCCAATGATAAGCAAAGCTCGAGCATTCTAGGGATCCTTAGCAATAGCAAGTCTGTAACACATATATTAAAAAGAGGATGCTACAGAGAAGAAAGAAAGGAAATGAGGCAGTGATGATTGCTTTTATTAAAAGAGAGAAATACCGTAGAAAGGACATAGCTTCATCTTTACGTCCACCTGCTAAGAGTTTGACCGAAAGCTGATGGGGTTTCAACAAACAGATTTAGAAAGCAGCAAGAAAAATTCAACATTTCGAGTCTCAATATCAGGAAATGAAAAAAGTTACTAACATTAACCAGTTCATGAGGTGATAGGTTCTGGACAGATATTTTGCTCTGATCTTTTGATGAATCTATTTTGATTTCTCCAAGATTACCCAACTCTTTCTGATGTGCAGCTTCTAATTGAGGATCCTTCTGAGGTAGCCCCAGTTTCTTGCGAACATCTGGATGTTTTAGAGATAGTTACTGTATATAAAAAGGTAATGAGTTCTAAGAAATTAATTTTTCCAATTTTCACCACACCCATTGATTCATGAAGACGTGCGAAGTGCAACCTTAAGAAGGAACATTTTTCAACGACTGCTATTGGACGAGGAAAAATTTACAAAAGAGAACGCCAGCTATGTACAATCTGCTAGACAGACTGTGTCTAGAGGGAGCGAAAGTGAAAAAAAAGAGGAGATCATAGACATTTTCCAAGGGAAGTTTGAAGAAAAATTTCTATCTTCATTATCTAGTAGTTCATCTATCATGCTCTCTTTCCACGTTAGGAGGAGGAAAAAGCAAATTTGAAACTTAACTTCCAAAGCCTCAGCTTTCACCAATTTCAAACAACCATTAGATGTGCCACTTGTTCATCACTATATCAATTACATTAATTGTATCTCTTATTTCTAGTACAATCCATCTCTGAGGCTACAAAAAAGTGAACAGTTCACAAGAGAAACTAACCCTATCAAACAAAAACATTAAATCATGATATACTACTTGCAATCCATCCAATTATGATATGGTTTGAGTCTGTTAACTTTATAAAAGCAAGAGATAGGCCCATAGAGCTGCAAATTACAATGACAAAAATCTCCTACAATGACTGACAGACTGTAGACATATTCAAGCTAGACATGATGCAAACCACCTAGAAAAGCAAGAACATCTCGACTATTCCAATTCATAGCTCTAACATGATGAGTTGCTCGGGTACTGAGATACTCAGATTCAAAGAAGAAAAACCAGTATATTTACAATACCATAAACCCTTTTTTCCTTAAATGGAGAAAACAATGTTAACATAAAAAGGGGTCACAAAGAATGGACACAAAAGTCAAAAGTGTGCCTCTATTAACAACTTTCAAGAAAACAATGATTCCAGCTATTGTTGAGACATTTGAATTAACAGGACAAAAACAATTTTCCAGGGAAACCAACATAAACAGTTCAAAGGTCAAAAATCAGTTTCCTCCTTCAAAGTTAACTTAAAATTGGACCACAAAGCTCAAAATAATAAAGTAACATGGGATGCCAAGTTCAAACATAAAAATGGACAAATCCTACAGCACATATTTTTTGGAATCAAATGGTTGATTACATGGGGCATATTGAATGTAATAAATAAAATGGGTAATGTCAGGACTTCCAAGTACTTCTGGTAATACTATAACAAAAAAAAGCAAAAGTGTTAAGACTTACATCTCAAAGTTATCATCAGGAAAACAGAAAATTATTGACAACATACTAATGATCTATGTTGCTCGGACTCTCCAAAAATGATGCCGCACCCGTGCGGATCTTTCAAAAATACACTACTTTTGAAGGATCCAACACGCACCAGTCGACATTTTTGAAGAGTCTGAGCAACATAGCTAATGATCATTAGTTTCTTGAGAGGATTCCAGAATTTAGAGTAAATGGGTTTAAAGATGTACACCCAGTGTGATTAAAGTTGTCCTTTGTTCAGTGTTAAAGGTTTACGAGCCTAAATTTGAGAGTTTTCCCATAACATCTCACACGTCTGTGGACATCCGATTTGATTTATTAATATTTCAACAAAGATTTTTTTTTATGAAGTAAGATGTTGTATTTGAAAGGCATCGAGGAGATGCAAGTTACATACACAAAAACATAGTTAACTCCTGAGAACAAAAACACCTATTTTATAAGTTACCATTATAAAAAAAAAACACCTATTTTAATCAGGCAGTTAGCCACAACCAAAAGAATGGTCGCTAAGCCATATTGAGGGAGCTAATGAAATCTAAGAGGGGTAATATATCATTAACAGGGGATAATGTTAGATCACATAAATGAGAATTTTGAGGATTGACAAACATAGAACAAATGCAGGAAACGAGTTGTGTAAACGTGTACCTTATTAACCAAATTGGTTTAAGAAAAGGTAAAGACGGTGACATAATTAAACCGTGTGGCGTCAACTTAAAGTATTTCCAAGTCCTACAAGGAGTAGGAAGTTAAGTTCGAGTTAAAGAAGGAAGCCAAGTTCGAGTCAACGAAGGAAGGATCGTTAAGTCTATATATAGAGAAGGAAGTTCTCCAATTAGACTTGCGCACTTACAAAGAGAGAGACAAGCAAAACACGATCAAGAGAGTTTTGATTGATTAGTTTTTAGGTGCTGCGAAGAACAATCAAGAGAGTTTATTTTGAGAGTTCAAGTGAAGAAGGTTGAGTTTATTTTCTTAGTGTAGTTTTGATCTTCTAGTTGGGGCAACTTGAAGATCTTCTCGGAACATAAGCTTTGGGGGGATTTTGTTGTGAGTTACGGAATTAGAGTTTATAATTCTATAGATTACGTAGTTGTGTAATCTTGTGTAATTCACAGGTTGTTTATTGAAGTTTGAAGTTAAATAATGCAGTGTTGTTTATTTAATATCATTCTTAACTTTAAACGTCAACCAACACATAGTTCATACGTGTTCCTTAGGAGATTAACGGAGGGCATAATTCCAACAAGTATCAAAGCAGGTTATCTTAATTAAGAGTCTAATAACTCAAGGTAAGATCACGATGAATTCTGTACCTCCTCTTGGACACGGTCAAGGACAACATATCAACAGGCCACCGTTATTTAATGGGCAATACTACTCATGGTGGAAAGCCAGGTTGAAAGAATTCATTCAAGCCGAAGACTATGAACTATGGATGAGGGTTAATGATGGACCTCTAAAGCCTACAATCAAGGATAGTGAAGGAAAGGACATTCCTAAACCTAAGGCTCAATATGGAGAAGCTGACTTCAAGATGCTTGGAAAAAATGCCAAGGTTAATTGCATTCTCGTATGTGGACTTGGACCTGATGAGTTCAATCGAATCTCTGGATGTACCTCGGCTAAAAAAATATGGGATACGCTTCTGAACGCACATGAAGGTACTACTCAAGTTTGAAAGTTCAGAATCACTAGACTATGCACTGAGTATGAGGCTTTCAAGATGATGAATGGTGAATCACTTCAAGAAATGATCACTAGATTCACCATAATGGTCAATGAATTGACGTCCTTAGGAAAAATATATACCACTGAGGAACAGGTAGATAAGGTCCTCAGAACTCTGCCCAGATCATGGGAAATCAAAGTCTCTGCGATAAGAGAAGCCAAGGATTTGACAAATATGACCTTAGATGAACTGGTAGGGAATCTAAAGACATATGAGATGAATGTTTAAAGTGCCAAAAGAAGTGAAGGAAATAAAGACAAGAGTCTGGCTCTCAAGGCTGATGATGAGAATGATGACTCTGATCTAGATGATGAGGATATCGCCTTGATAAGCAGAAATTTCAAGAAATTCTTCAAGAAAGGCATGAACTATGGAAAGAAAACTTCATCTACTAAGGAGAAAAGCACATAAAAGGGTCAAAACGGTGGATGTTACAAGTGTGGTAAAACTGATCATCAAATCAAGGACTTTTATATTTGGGAAGTTGAGTGGAGAAAAGAAAGGGCTGAAAAGGAGAAAAGAGAATAGGAAAATAAAAGAAAAGAAAAGAAAATTAATCAAGCCATGTATGCCAGTTGGGGAACAGGTTCAGATAACTCAGAAGATTAGGATGACATTGCTCTGATGGCCATAGAAGATTTAGAACCTGAATCTGATTCCGACAACGAAGAAAAAGAGGTAAACTTTTCAGATCTAAAAGATAAACTCAATATATTCTCCAAGAAAAAATTATCTTCTTTAATGCTCACACTCATAGGCATTATACAAGAACTAAGTAGCAACAAGAATCAATTGATAAATGCCATATAAAGTCTAAAATTTGAGTACATTGATCTGGAAAAACTCAATGCTGAGTTAAAAGAGAAAAACAATTTTCTGCTAGAAAAGGCTCAACAACTTGATTCTTGTAACCTGTCCCTTAAAACTGAAATTCTTAAATTAAGAGTAATGGACAAAAAGGAAGATGATGTGAGTAATCAAAAGCTATGTGAACAAGATGTCAGGAAAATCAGAACGGGTCTTGAAATAGGTCAAATTAAAAATGAACTCGATCAAGCAAATAAATGGACCAAATCTTCCATGATTGTACCCCATCTTGGTAACAACACTCGCAATATAAAAGCTGGAATAGGATTTGAGAACCAAACCACAAAAGAAACTCTTGCATTTTGCTCACTATGTGGAAGTATAAATCATTCCAAATTGGCTTGTCCTAAATACAACTCAACTTTAATAGTAAAATACAAAGCACAAGGAACATGTATGCACCAAAGAAAATTGCTCTTCCTAACTGGGTAAATAGGGATTTAATTCACCCTTTTTATTACAAGAAAGGACCCAAGTTAATCTGGCTTCCTAAATCTAACCCTTGAATTTTTCAAGTACAAGTGAGAGGAAGCAAGCAACATTGGTACATGGACAGTGCTTACTCAGGACATATGACTGGAGATAAATCAAAATTCCTCTCACTTAAAGAAAAGCAAGGTGAAATGGTATCTTTTAGTGGTGGACAAAAGGGACAGATCAAAGGAATCAGAAAATTGGGATAACTAACAAATACTCAATTGACAATAGGTTTATCATGTTGAAGGTTTAAATCATAACCTTATTAGCATATCCCAACTCTGCGATGAGGGGAATAAGGTAATCTTTCACTCTACAGGTGTTGAAGTAATTGACTTAAAAACATATGAAATTTTCCTAACTGGACAAACGGATAAACACGTCTACATTGTAGACACTACAAGGCTCACTGCAGAAAAACTCATGTGTATAAGTGTGTAGATGAGGATCCCTTACTATGGCATAAACGCCTTGGTCATGCAAGCCATATACAACTAAACAAACTTATCTCTAACGACCTAGTTATAGGGCTTCCTAAAACTAAGTTTAAAGATGATAGGATTTGTGAAGCATGTACTCAAGGGAAACATGTAAAAGCCTCTTTTAAATCAAAACAAGCCATAAGTTTAGCCAGGTCCTTGGAACTAATACACATGGATCTATGTGAACCCATGAGAGTTGACAACAGGGGAGGAAAGAAGTATGTGTTTGTACTAGTTGGTGATTATACAAGGTATACCTGGACACTCTTCTTGGCATCCAAAGAAGATGCCTTTGATGCCTTCTCTTCACTGATAAGAAAACTTCAAAAGAAATTTGACAAACAATTAGTCTCAATCAGATCTGACCATGGAACCAAATTTGAAAACTCAAAATTTGCGCAGTACTGTGATCTACATGGAATCGATAATAACTTCTCTGCTCCTAGAAATCCTCAAAAAAATGGTGTAGTTGAAAGGAAAAATAGAACCTTACAAGAAATGGCCAGAACTATGATGATTGCTAACAAAATCACAAACCAATTCTGGGCTGAAGCCATGAATGTTGCCTGTTATACTATTAATAGATGCATGTCTCGAGCCATATCCCCCCTATGAATTATTGAAAGGTAGAATACCCAACATCTCTCATCTAAGAACATTTGGATGCAAATGCTTCATTCATAATAACAGAAAAAATCTAATAGGAAAATTTGATGCAAGAAGTGATGAAGGGGATTTTTCTAGGTTACTCCAAACATAGCAAAGCCTATAGGGTACTAAATAAAAGAAAAATGTGTGTAGAAGAGAGTGTACATGTATTTGATGAAAGCAGTACTATGTCTAACTAGAACTTGCAGGAAGATGATGAACCATCAAGAGTATATAGTGAAGCTGCACAGGAACAAGTAAAAGAACCAGGTCCCCTTCACGCAAATGATGGAACCAGCGTCCAATCCCATGATGATCAAGAAGAAAACTCAGGAGAGACACAAGAAGAAGAACACAAGGAGCTGAATCAGGACTAAAATATACATACTGATCTTACTTCTAGAATAACCACTAAATCAGGACTAAAAAATCACTGTGCCTTCAATGCTTTCCTAGCTATGGTAGAACCAAAGAAGATCAGCGAAACTCTCCAAGATGCGGACTGGATTATAGCTATGGAGGAAGAACTGAACCAATTCACGAGAAGTAAAGTCTGGCATCTTGTGCCAAGACCAGTAAACAGAACTATAATTGGAACCAAATGGGTGTTCAGAAAACAAATTAGATGAACACGGAACCATAACAAGAAACAAAGCAAGGTTAGTGGTTCAAGGGTACAATCAAGAAGAAGGTATAGACTACGATGAAACATTCACTCCCGTAGCAAGACTGGAAGCAATCAAATTACAAACAGCTTTTGCAGCCCACATGGAATTTACATTGTATCAGATGGACGTAAAAAGTGCATTCCTTACTGGTTGTCACGACCTAAAGTACCCCCTAAACGTGATATGGCGTACAAGACCCCGAAAGTCCCCATACAAGCCACTTAGCATGCATTGTAAAAATATTAGAAATTTAAGAGATAAAAAGACACTTCATTATCAAAAGGGTTTACAAAGCATAGCGAAGGTCTAAACATAGTCTCAAAGCCATCTAATACATGAATGGAAAGAAAGTGGGACGTAACCCATACAAAGTTTCAACGAAAGTAAATGACATGAAAGTACATGTGGCTACGTCCCCGAACATATGAGGACTCACCAATTCTTCAAGGTCTCTAATATCATGAACTAGCCACGAGAAGATGGGGATGAGCCGGACCCTACACTTACGAACAAAATGTAGGCAAGAGTATGCATTAGTAAAAAAATGTACCAAGTATGATAACTATGCACATAGGTTGTAAAATCATGCAAAAAGGGGCATTTCCATGACATGCAAAGACCAATGCAAAAACATGAGGTAAAAAGGGTTAGAAAACATAAGTCATAAACCAAGGTCAATGCAAGCTAAACATCTTTAAAACATTTGCGAGAAACTTCAAGAAGTAACCTTAGTTCATTATTGTGGGAGATTACCTTTAACCGACATGTAAGACAATGTGAGCTATCAGCATAGCATCCGGTGTCCTCCCTACATCGATAGGGCCATACTACTTTCTAAGGTAGGACCCTTAAACTTCTAGCTTACGTGAATCCACTAGCTAATGTGTATCTAGAATATCATCCTATGGTGGCACATAGTTTAGGGATAAGAAGATTGCTACTAGAAACCCTGCCTCTACATAAGGGAGAGATTCTATCTCGGTATCCTCTCGGTGCTAAGTAAAATCCCACGGAATTAGTTATTTATCATAGCTTATCTTATCATTAGTTGACATGGGTGATCGCCTCTTGTCCCTTTCATTAGAATAGATCCTTAACCATGCGTGAGAAAACCTTTCACCGTCCATGATCTTTTCATAATAGCTTTTAAGGCCCATAGTCATTAAAACTTCATACTATAAGTGCCGTACTACTAATGGAAATAGCTTTGAAAGCGTAGTCTATAATCATTGATGGCATAACCGGCTACCATACTAATCAAGACCTAATTTGGGAAAATAGCCCGAAAAGCATTGATGGCAAATCTAGATGGCATTCATGTCATGTGGCCAAGCTTCATAGAACATATAAAAACTTTCATCTATAAGCTTACTTGAGTCATAAACATTGTTTTCATAAAACATGCATATTTTTCATAAATTCATGAATCATAGTTCAAGACCTCATCATAACAACAAAGTATAGAAATCATGGATTTCACATGGGTTCATGGGAATTCATCTTAAAACATGCAATTAAATCCAAGTTCATGCTTAGAAAGCCATAAACAAAGCAATTTGATCATAATTGAAAGAACCCACATGATAGAAGAAAGCCTAGTTTTTAATTGAACAATTCTTACTTAGAAAATTACGGATTTTGGGGACCCTATGGAGGAAAGGACTCCATAGGTGAAAGCTATCATACCTTGGGGTTCAAAGCCCTTAAGCAATTGATGAATTGAAGCTTGGTTCTTGAAACCCTAACTTCACTTCTTCTTCTTCTTCTTACTTCTAGAGAGAGAAATATTTGGGAGAGGTTTGAGAGAATTTGTAAAGTGACTTGGAAGGGTAGATTTTTAGCTTAAAAAGGTTTATATAGTTCTAGGAATAGTAGATAACCGACTTAGTTTAGGAATAAAACTATTTGGTGAAAGGACAAAAGATCCCTTAAAGAAATAACCCACTTCCCTCACCTATGGTTGGTAGGTCAAACCACTAACCGTTGGTGACCAACCGTAGGTCACACGGGTTGAGCTCCAAGTTTTTTTTTCATAAAATTTACCCCCAAGGCAGTGTCATCCACAACACCACCTCCTACTTGACCTACGGTTGGTAGGCCAACCAACGAACAGTAGGCCAAGTGGTAGGTCACACTACATTTTCAAAAAAATTGGAATTTTTGTTCTTTTTGAATCCGGGGTGTTACATTATCTCCCCCTTGTGAACATTCATCCTCTAATGGAACTCAAGACATCATAAGGAAGGTAGTAACAAGATCCAACAACCAAACTAAGAATGCAATCATATAAATGCACATATCCAAGGAGGAAGCATCAACTCTAAGCTAAAGTATGTTCAAAACATCATTTCATGAAGTCTATATGCAGTTCATACTCATATGCACATAACCATGGAGAAATCAATCAAGGTAACTCATTTTCTCAAAATATTGGCTTTTCAAGAACATGCATACATGAGGAATAGGAGAATGACTAAGACACACGGATCCTAAAGAGCGAACATGAGGGGCTAATGCCTCAATCTAGACCCGAAGGTAGAAGGAAAAAGATAAGGATACTAAGATATCACATCGCCTCCGAACTTTCACATATCAATTCCAAGCAAGGAACCTTTCCGACAATTTAAATAGTCTCACACACAAATCATGAAACACATTATCTCCCCCTTGGGAGCAAACCCCTCCAGTCCTTTCCAATCCATCTCCTTCAACCCCAAACATAGCACCCAAGTCTTAACAACCATGAAACCATTGATACAAGTAACCACTTAAGAAGTTTCTACAAGGACTTCAAATTCGACCTTAAACACACTAACCACACATAGAGTCTTGTCATAGCCAACAAGTCACCCAACATAAAACAATGCATAACCACAAGCTAAAAGACCTTATCTTACCAATTACCGCATTCGGGGAACCCTCATGATCTTGTCGAGCCCGCCGATGTTTATCTCCATCATTCCAAGCAACCGAGGGGCAATTCCTTATTTTATGATTCATCTGTCCACAACAAAAGCATGAATTTGAACCGGCTAGACACTCACCCTTATGTCTTCTTCCACACTCCCGATACTCGGGCCACATTTGCTCACTAGAACCCTTACCTTGAGAACGACTTCCTCCATCGGACCTTGAATGTGAAGAATCACCATCATCTCTTCTTGCCCTCTTTGAATCCCTAGTTTTCTCCTTAAGCTTTTCTTCTTCTATTTGTTGTGCATGAACCATCAAACGGGAGGCATCCATCTCCTTAACAAGCATGGCGGTTAGACATTCTTTGACCACCAAGTCGAAAGAACCCGACACAAACTTACTCATCCTTGCCCTTGGATTGGCGACCATTGTTGGAGCATACTTGGACAATTGTTTGAATTTCAAAGCGTACTGCTTCACACTCATATCCCCTTGACGAAGGTTAATGAACTCAAGTACCTTTTCCTCCCTCATCTCAAGGGTAAAGAACCTATCAAGAAAAGTAACCTTAAACTCCTCCCAATCAAGAAGACCCGCATCAACCTCCCTCTCACTCTTCTATTGTTCAAACCACATTTGAGAAACACCCTTAAGTTGATAAGCGGCCATTTCCGCCTTTTCCACCGGCGTCACACCCATGATCAACAACACCTTGTATACCTCATCAATAAACTCTTGAGGATCTTCCTCAAACTTAGAACCATGAAACTCCAGAGGATTCATTCAAGTGAAGTTCCCCACTCTAGATGCCGCCGTACACACATTTGGGTTCACGAGAGCCACAACCTCTCTATTTGCTTAGGCCGTCATAGCTTGGGCCAATGCATGAAATGCGGCTCAAAACTCATCACTAGTCACTTCCTCGGCCAAAGGGTTGACCGGCACTTGTGGAACCTCTTGTCTCACATTTGTACCAATATTCCTATTCCTTCTTACGGGATTCCTTTGTGGAGGACTATTCTGAAAAGCATAGATAAGAGTTAGGAGAGGAAGACCTATGAGGTTAAACTCTATCGCACGACTTTAGAATAATGAAAGAAATGGAGTTTCCTAAAAGTCTTATAGCCTCTCATTCATAAATGTGGTGCGCTTCACACTGATGAACAAGACTCTACTCGACGTGGCTTATGAGACATTCTAGGACCTTTCTAAAATCTTGTTCTCTGAATACCATGTTTTTCATGACCTAAATTACCCCCTAGACGTGACATGGCGTACAAGATCCCGAAAGTCCCCATACAAGTCACTTAGCATGCATCATACAAGATAATAATAATTTAAGAGATCAAAAGGCACTTCGTTATCAAAAGGGTTTACAAAGCATAGCGAAAGTCTAAACATAGTCTCAAAGCCATCTAATACATGAATGGAAAGAAAGTGGGACGTAACCTATACAAAGTTTCAACGAAAGTAAATGATATGAAAGTAAATGTGGTTGCGTCCCCGAACATATGAGGACTCACCAATTCTTCAAGGTCTCTAATATCATGAACTAGCCACGAGAAGATGGTGATGAGCCGGACCCTAAACTTATGAAAACAGTGTAGGCAAGAGTATGCGTTAGTACAAAAATGTACCAAGAATGATAACTATGCATATAGGTTGTAAAATCATGCAAAAAGGGGCATTTCCATGACATGCAAAGACCAATGCTAAAACATGAAGTAAAAAGGGTTAGATAACACAAGTCATAAACCAAGGTCAATGCAAGCTAAACATCTTTAAAACATTTGCGAGATGCTTCAAGAAGTAACCTTAGTTCATTATTGTGGGAGATTACCTTTAACCGAAATGTAAGACCATGTGAGCTATCAACATGGAATTCGGTGCCCTCCCTACACCGATAGGGCCATCCTACTTGCCAAAGTAGGACCCGTAAACTTCTAACTTACGTAGATCCACTAGCTAATGTCTATCTAGACGATCATCCGATGGTAGCACATAGTTCAGAAATAAGGAGGTTGCTACTAGAAACCCGACCTGTACATACGGGAGAGCTTCCATCTCGGTATCCTCTCGGTGCTAAGTAAAATCCCATGGAATTAGTTATTTATCATAGCTTATCTTATCATTAGTAGACATGGGTGATCGCCTCTTGTCCCTTTTCATTAGAATAGATCCTTAACTATGGGTGAGAAAACCTTTCACCGTCCATGATCTTTTCATAATAGCTTTTAAGGCCCATAGTCATTAAAACTTCATACTAGAAGTGCCATACTACTAATAGAAATAGTTTTGAAAGCGTGGTCTATAATCATTGATGGCATAACCGGCTACCACACTAATCAAGACGTAATTGGGGAAATAGCCAGAAAAGCATTGATGGCAAATCTAGATGTCATTCATGTCATGTGGCCAAGCTTCATAGAACATGTAAAAACTTTCATCTATAAGCTTACTTGAGTCATAAACATTGCTTTTATAAAACATGCATATTTTTCATAAATTCATGAATCATAGTTCAAGACCTCATCATAATATCAAAGTATAGAAATCATGGATTTCACATGGGTTCATGGGAATTTATCTTAAAACATGCAATTCAAACCAATTTCATGCTTAGAAAGCCATAAACAAAGCAATTTGATCATAATTGAAAGAACCCACATGATAGAAGAAAGCCTAGTTTTTAATTGAACAATTCTTACTTCGAAAATTAGGGATTTTGGGAACCCTATGGAGGAAAGAACTCCATAGGATAAAGCTATCATACCTTAGGGTTCAAAGCCCTTAAGAAATTGGTAAATTGAAGCTTGGTTCTTGAAACCTAACTTAACTTCTTCTTCTTCTTCTTCTTACTTCTAGAGAGAGAAATATTTGGGAGAGGTTTGAGAGGATATGTAAAGTGACTTGGAAGGGTAGATTTTCGGCTTAAAAAGGTTTATATTGTGCTAGGAATAGTAGGTAACCAACTTATTTTAGGATAAAACCATTTGGTGAAAGGACCAAAAAACCACTTAAAGAAATAACCAACTTCACTCACGTACAGTTTGACCTACGGTTGGTAGGTCAAACCACCAACCGTTGGTGACCAACCGTAGGTCACACGGGTTGAGCTCCAAGTTTTTTTTTCATAAAATTTACCCCCAAGGCAGTGTCATCCACGACAGCACCTACTACTTGACCTATGGTTGGTAGGCCAACCAACGAACAGTAGGCCAAGTGGTAGGTCACACTAAATTTTCAAAAAAAATAGAATTTTGTTCATTTCGAATCCGGGGTGTTACATTATCTCCCCCTTGGGAACATTCATCCTTGAATGGAACTCAAGACATCATAAGGAAGGTAGTAAATATATCCAACAACCCAACCAAGAATGCAATCATATAAATGCACATATCCGAGGAGGAAGCATCAACTTCAAGCTAAAGAATATTCAAAACATCATTTTATGAAGTCTATATGCAGCTCATACTCATATGCACATAACCATGGACAAATCAATCAAGGTAACTCAATTTCTCAAAATATTGGCTTTTCATGAACATGCATACATGAGGAATAGGAGAATGACTAAGACACGGATCCTAAAGAGCGAACATGAAGGGCTAATGTCTCAAGCTAGACCTGAAGGTAGAAGGAAAAAGATAGGGATACTAAGACATCACATCGTCTCCGAACTTTCACATGTCATTCCAACAATTTAAATAGTCTCACACACCAATCATGAAACAAATTATCTCCCCCTTGGGAGCCAACCCCTCCAGTCCTTTCGAATCCATCTCCTTCAACCCCAAACATAGCACCCAAGTCTTAACAACCACGAAACCATTTATACAAGTAACCACTTAAGAAGTTTCTACAAGGATTTCAAAGTCGACCTTAAACACACTAACCACACATAGAGTCTTATCATAGCCAACAAGTCACCCAACATAAAACAATGCATAACCACAAGCTAAAAACCATAACTTACCAATTACCGCATTCGGGGAACCCTCATGATCTTGTCGAGCCCGCTGACGTTTATTCCCCTCATTCCTAGCAACCGAGGGGCAATTTCTTATTTTATGAACCATCTTTCCACAACCAAAGCATGCATTTGAACCGGCTAGACTCTCACCCTTATGTCTTCTTCCACACTCCCGATACTCGGGCCACATTTGCTCACTAGAACCCTTACCTTGAGAACGATTTCCTCCATCAGACCTTGAATGTAAAGAATCACCATCATCTTTTCTTGCCCTCTTTGAATCCCTAGTTTTCTCCTTAAGCTTTTCTTCTTCTATTTGTTGTGCATGAACTATCAAACGGGAGGCATCCATATCATTAACAAGCATGGCGGTTAGACATTCTTTGACCACCAAGTCGGAAGCACCCCACACAAACTTACTCATCCTTTCCCTTGGATCGGCGACCATTGTTGGAGTATACTTGGATAATTGTGTGAATTTCAAAGCATACTCCTTCACAGTCATATCCCTTTGACGAAGGTTAATGAACTCAAGTACCTTTGCCTCCCTCATCTCAAGGGAAAGATTAAACTCCTCCCAATCAAGAAGACCCGCATCAACTTCCCTCTCACTCTTCCATTGTTCAAACCACACTTGAGAAACATCCTTAAGTTGATAAGCGGTCAATTCCACCTTTTCCACCAGCGTCACACCCATGATAATCTACACCTTGTATACCTCATCAATAAACTCTTGAGGATCTTCCTCAACCTTAGAACCATGAAACTCCAGAGGATTCATTCTATTGAAGTCCCTCACTCTAGATGTTGTCGTACCCACATTTGGGTTCACGGGAGCCATAACCTCTCTATTTGCTTGGGCCATCATAGCTTGGGCCAATGCATGAAATGCGGCTAGAAACTCATCATTAGTCACTTCCTCAGCCAAAGGGTTGATCGGCACTTGTGGAACCTCTTGTCTCACATTTGCACCAATATTCCTATTCCTTCTTACGGGATTCCTTCATGGAGGAATATTCTGAAAAGCATAGATAAGAGTTAGGAGAGGAAGACCTATGAGATTAAACTCTATCTCACGACTTTAGAATAATGAAAGAAATGGAGTTTCCTAAGAGTCTTATAGCCTCTCATTCATAAATGTGGCGCGCTTCACACTCATGAACAAGACTCTACTCGACGTAGCTTATGAGACATTATAGGACCTTTCTAAAATCTTGTGCTCTGATTACCAAATTTTTCACGACCAAAATTACCCCCTAGACGTGACATGGCGTACAAGATCCCGAACGGTCCCATACAAGCCACTTAGCATGCATCATAAAAGATAATAATAATTTAAGAGATCAAAAGGCACTTCATTATCAAAAGGGTTTACAAAGCATAGCGAAAGTCTAAACATAGTCTCAAAGCTATCTAATACATGAATGGCAAGAAAGTGGGACGTAACCTATACAAAGTTTCAACGAAAGTAAATGACATGAAAGTAAATGTGGCTACGTCCCCGAACATATGAGGACTCACCAATTCTTCAAGGTCTCTAATATCATGAACTAGCCACGAGAAGATGGGGATGAGCCGGACCCTACACTTACGAAAAAAATGTAGGCAAGAGTATGCATTAGTAAAAAAATGTACCAAGTATGATAACTATGCACATAGGTTGTAAAATCATGCAAAAAGGGGCATTTCCATGACATGCAAAGACCAATGCTAAAACATGAAGTAAAAAGGGTTAGATAACACAAGTCATAAACCAAGGTCAATGCAAGCTAAACATCTTTAAAACATTTGCGAGATGCTTCAAGAAGTAACCTTAGTTCATTATTGTGGGAGATTACCTTTAACCGACATGTAAAACCATGTGAGATATCAACATAGAATTCGGTGTCCTCCCTACACCGATAGGGCCATCCTACTTGCCAAGGTAGGACCCTTCAACTTCTAGCGTACGTAGATCCACTAGCTAATGTCTATCTAGACAATCATCCTATGGTGGCACATAGTTTAGGGATAAGGAGATTGCTACTAGAAACCCGACCTCTACATACGGGAGAGCTTCCATCTCGGTATCTTCTCGGTGCTAAGTAAAATCCCACGGAATTAGTTATTTATCATAGCTTATCTTATCATTAGTAGACATGGGTGATCTAGAATAGATCCTTAACCATGCGTGAGAAAACCTTTCACCGTCCATGATCTTTTCATAATAGCTTTTAAGACCCATAGTCATTAAAACTTCATACTATAAGTGCCGTACTACTAATGGAAATAGCTTTGAAAGCGTAGTCTATAATCATTGATGGCATAACCGGCTACCATACTAATCAAGACCTAATTTGGGAAAATAGCCCGAAAAGCATTGATGGCAAATCTAGATGGCATTCATGTCATGTGGCCAAGCTTCATAGAACATATAAAAACTTTCATCTATAAGCTTACTTGAGTCATAAACATTGTTTTCATAAAACATGCATATTTTTCATAAATTCATGAATCATAGTTCAAGACCTCATCATAACAACAAAGTATAGAAATCATGGATTTCACATGGGTTCATGGGAATTCATCTTAAAACATGCAACGCAAACGAATTTCATGCTTAGAAAGCCATAAACAAAGCAATTTGATCATAATTGAAAGAACCCACATGATAGAAGAAAATTTAGTTTTTAATTGAACAATTCTTTCTTAGAAAATTACGGATTTTGGGGACCATATGGAGGAGAGGAATCCATAGGTGAAAGCTATCATACCTTGGCGTTTAAAGCCCTTAAGCAATTGGTGAATTGGAAGCTTGGTTCTTGAAACCCTAACTTCACTTCTTCTTCTTCCTCCTCCTCTTCTTCTTCTTCTTCTTCTTCTTCTTCTTATTTCTAGAGAGAGAAATATTTGGGAGAGGTTTGACTGGATTTGTAAAGTGACTTGGAAGGGTAGATTTTGGTTTTAAAAGGTTTATATAGTGCTAGGAATAGTAGGTAACCGACTTAGTTTAGGAATGAAACCATTTGGTGAAAGGACCAAAAGACCCCTTAAAGAAGTAACCGACTTCCCTCACCTATGGTTTGACCTACGGTTGGTAGGTCAAACCACTAACCGTAGGTCACACTGATTGAGCTCCAAGTTTTTTTTCATAAACGTTACCATCAAGGTAGTGTCATCCACGACACCACCTACTACTTGACCTACGGTTGGTAGGTCAACCAACGAACAGTAGGTCAAGTGGTAGGTCACACTACATTTTCAAAAAAAATGGAATTTTTGTTCTTTTCGAATCCGGGGTGTTACAGTGGTCTACTAAAAGAAGAAGTGTTTGTCAAACAACACCTGGCTTCGAAAATAATGACTATCCTGACCATGTCTATCAGTTTGATAAAGCCCTTTATGGGTTGAAACAAGCACCAAGGGCATGGTATGACAGACTGTCAAAATTTCTCTTAAGTCATGGATACACAAGAGGTAAATTGACAATACACTTTTTCTCAGAAGTAAAGGAACAAACTTACTAATTGAACAGGTATATATGGACGACATCATCTTTGGAGCCACAAATAAAGCACTTATTGATAAGTTTGCCAACCTTATGAGCAATGAGTTTGAGATGACCATGATTGGAGAACTAAATTATATTTTAGGACTTCAGATCAAGCAAACATCCTCAGGAACATTAACCCATCAGCAAAAGTATGTCAAATAACTACTCAAAAGATTTAAAATGGAGGATGTGAAACAGATCAACACTCCCATAGCTAGTGCTACAAAATTAGACCTAGAAGGAACATGTTCAGTTGTGGAACTAAAACTTTATAGAGGAATGATTGGCTCACTATTATATCTTCTAGCTTGCAGACCTGATATTGTGTTTAGTATAGGACTATGTGCTCATCTTCAAGCCAATCCCAAGGAGTCTCATCTTCAAGCCGTCAAAAGAATTTTACGATATTTAAAGGGGACCATAGATTTAGGACGTTGGTACCTTAAAGGGAGTAACTTTGATCTAGTAGGGTATGCTGATGCTGACTATGCTGACTATCTAGCAGACAGAAAAAGTACTACAGGTATGGCTCACTTTCTAGGATCTTGCTTAATCTCTTGGGGATCAAAGAAACAAAATTTTGTAGCTTTATCCACTGCTGAAGCTGAATACATAGCAGCTGCCTCATGTTGTGCCCAACAACTATGGATCAAGCAACAAATCAAGGATTGTGGGTTAAACATTGACTGCGTACCAATTTTTTGTGACAATACAAGTGCAATCAACATTGCAAAGAACCCAATTCAACATAAGAGAACAAAACATATAGACATCCGACATCACTTCCTAAGAGACAATGTAGAAAAAGGGTAGATCTCCATGAATTTCTGTGCCACTGAGAAACAAATTACTGACATTTTTACAAAGGCATTGGCAAGGGAGAACTTTGAAAGGAACAGGTTGGAGCTAGGGATGATGAAGATTACATAAGTATCCTCAATTACTTGGCTACTAATACAACAAAGAGACTTCTATACTTATTCTTACGTGTCTACCATCATATTACTCTGAACTCATAAATACTCTTACACTATAATTACGAAATTAACATTGATTCAGGAACACAAGGAAAATTTAGAGCTAAAACTCTCAAGCACATCATGGAAATTGAGCTCAGGTATGTACGTCAATATTGCTCTACAACTCAGAACTGAAGGCTAAAAGAATAAACCTAATCCTTCCCACGTGCCTGACAGGCAATCATGCCTAGCCTAAACTGAAACTGCCAAATTTTGAAATAAATAACTCCCAATCACATCACACCTCTTTCCAAGAAAAAACTCTTCATCTTCCCTTCCCATCATCCAAAAGTCACCAAAATCTTCCTACCTCTTTCATTCTTCCAAAACCACAAAGTAACTCCTCTCAAAATCAAAATTATACCCTACTCCAAAATAGATTCATTTCTCTAAATGTCAACCTCATCAACTAACTTCGAATGAGCTCTTGTACCCTTCGAGGAAAAATTTACTCCAATCGACCCTCCAATGGTTCTCCACATTGATGATGGGGGGTTATCTCACAGTGCATGCCCAACAACTAAACCGGGTTCAACTCAGGGGGAACCAAGTCGCCGTGAACTCAAGTCTGACAAGGGGACTCCATCGTATGAGGGGGAAATGTCAAAAAATCCTGATATTACTGGTGCTGGATGTGAGGGGGAACCAGATCTACCCTCAAAGGAACATATTCAAGATTCGACTCCAGATATTGATGAAAACACTCCAACTGCTCAGTTTGTTTCCAAACGGTTAAGGTAGCGCCTTCGCAAGGCTTCAGGAAAACCAATCATCATCCCAAGTGATGAACCTAAGGACGACAAGCAATCTACCCCATCCGTAGTAGTTCTTGTGCGGATGACTAGGTCAGTTAAGAGAGCTCTGGACGAGGGTCTCATTCTTATGGCTTCTAAAAGACCACGCTCTTCCAAAGGTAAGGCTACTTCTCCCATTGAACCTATAGATATACCTGATGAAAGTTCTAAGTCAGAAAAAACTAGAAAGGGCAAACGAAAACTGTCCTCTCCTAAACATAAGGGATAGTCTAGTCATAGTAGGACAAAATAGGGGTCTATAAGAAGGAGTTTGGTAGATGAAGATACTGATAGTACTGGGGAGGAAGACAAGGTAGTCTCTTCTGAAGGACATGATGATACTGAGGATGAGAGGGTTCAAGAAAACTTAGGGGATGGGGACCTCACTGAAAATATTGAGGATAGTCTGGATGCTCGTACACACAGAATCCTAAACTTCTCTCAAAGAATTGTGATCAGGGGCAGGGTAATCACTGGTTTTGGTAGGGCTGAGATGGGAGAATTGCTGGTCATCGTGCAGGCACAAGGTTGGACTGACTTGTTCCTTCAAGGGAATAAAAGAAGGAAAATAGGTAGAGAATAAAGGAGGCAATTTTATATTAATGCCACTGGGTCAAACTCCTCGATCTCTAGTGTAGTTAGGGGCAAACCTGTCATTCTTACAGCTGATATTATTGCTCCGATATTAGGAATTCCAAACTTAGGATGGTGTCATTATGTAAAAAGGGATTGGCCTCCTCTAGACGGTCTACCAACTTCTCTTGAAATATCTCGCAAATTTTCCAATAATCCTACCTTGGAGGACTACGCCCATATCGACAAAGGGCTATGCTTCCACTTCACAAACTTCTTTTTGATGTGGTGCATAAGATACTGTTACCTATGAAACAGAAACGAACTGAGGCAAACTACCTGGACCTCACTCTCATGGAGCTGTTGATCTCCAGACATCCTATTAAGCTACCTAAGCTAATGTTGCTCCACATGCATCGCATATGTGTAGAGGATAAGAAAATGCATTCCTTGGGATATGGGTTCTGGTTAGGTGAGATTTTTGAGTCCTTAGAAATCCCTGTTCAGGTGTGGAAGGTTCAGACTACAAAAGATGTGATAGGGACTGTGAATCATGCTGTTGTACCTGCTCCTCAGAGATGTGCTTATGCTCCTCTTCAACGTCTAAGAGCTCAGTTAGCAGAAAAGGATGAGGAAATTGCTGCTCTTAGGTTGTCACATTCCGCAGCCATAGATCAGCTACATATCTCTTATGGGCTTGAGCATGATGGGTTATTTGAAGAAAACTCCAAATTGAAGGTTGAACTAGCTAAGATTCAGGCAGCACTGGATCTTGAGAAGTCTACCAATACTGCTAACTTGCAGGGTCTCTTTGACAGGTTCAAGACCAATCCACCATCCTCCTTTGCTCCAAATCCTCCCTCTCAGCTACCCCAAGTAACTTGGTGTTCCTGTCCTTTTGCCTTATGTTTTTGTTTTGTCACTGCATGTGATGTACCTATTTGACTTTATGGCTGTGATGTTTTTTTTTGCTTGGCTCTAGTTCTAACTGTTCTTGATCTGTTGTTTTCCTTTTATAGCTACCTAACTATTTTTTAGGTCTTGTGAAGATGGTTGTCACTTGGGAACGTATAGTTCTCTTTCTTGTATTGCAGGGTTTAATGATGCCAAAAGGTGGAAGTTGTCTAATCAACCTTGTCTATCTTTGAACAAAAGTGGCTTATGGTTTGTCATCATCAAAAAGGGGGAATTTGTTAGATCACATAAATGAGAATTTTGAGGATTGACAAATGTAGAACAAATGCAGGAAACGAGTTGTGTAAACGTGTACCTTATTAACCAAATTGGTTTAAGAAAAGGTAAAGACAGTGACATAATTAAACCGTGTGGCATCAACTTAAAGTATTTCCAAGTCCTACAAGGAGTAGGAAGTTAAGTTCGAGTTAAAGGAAGCCAAGTGTTCGAGTTAAAGAAGGAAGCCAAGTTCGAGTCAACGAAGGAAGGATCGTTAAGTCTATATATTGAGAAGGAAATTCTCCAATTAGACTTGCGCACGTACAAAGAGAGAGTCAAGCAAAACACAATCAAGCTATTGAGAGAGTTTTGATTGATTAGTTTTTAGGTGCTGCAAAGAACAATCAAGAGAGTTTATTTTGAGAGTTCGAGTGAAGAAGGTTGAGTTTATTTTCTTAGTGTAGTTTTGATCTTCTAGTTTGGGTAACTTGAAGATCTTCTGGGAACATAAGCCTTGGGGGCTTGTGTTGTGAGTTACGGAATTAGAGTTTAAAATTCTATAGATTACGTAGTTGTGTAATCTTGTGTAATTCACAGGTTGTTTATTGAAGTTTGAAGTTAAATAATACAGTGTTGTTTATTTAATATTGTTCTTAACTTTAAACGTCAACCAACACATAGTTCATACATGTTCCTTAGGAGATTTACGGAGGGCATAATTCCAACCAATAAATTGCTCCAATGGAAGAGGTTAATATGGCAAAAGGATTTCAAACTGCTAATCCAAAAATGAAAGATGAGTTGTATTTTGAATTTTCATTTTGGGTGTCGAGAATTTTGTATAGAGGAGGCTGACTCCATACCAGACTTTTTGGAAGCCTTGTGAAATATATAGGCCTTTTACTTTCTGTTCTAGAGTGGCCACGCCCAGTGCTACCTTTATGCTGATGAATAATACGTTAACATTATCAAAAAATAATTTTATATCTCTAGATACTTAAATTATATTTCAAAGGATTGAGAAATCGATATCTGAATGCAATTCACAAATTCTATGATTTGATACTCATACTCCGAAACTAGGCATTCTTTTTGGATAGGAGGATAGAATCTTTTAGATTTTCTCAAATTCATCGGATAACAGTGGTAATAAGATAATCCATAGGTTAAAAATGTACCTCTGCAAATGGAGTTTGAATAGATATTGGTTCAGCCCCTTTATTACGCAGCAAAATGACGAAAATCACTTCTAGATCAAAGTATGAGGATACATCACATAAATTTCTGACAGATTACTGACCTTGGCTATTAATCCCATGAATCCACTCATTTTTTCAACTGAAGATTTCTGAAAGGATACCTGATATAATAGAAAGAGAGAGATCATCTCTATCAAAAAGCATGGAGAAAAAACACCTCGAATATCACTTGCATAAGAAACTAAACCAAGCTCACTATGTTATATACTCGAATACACTGTACGGCATTCTCAAAATAATCTATTCCAAGAAAGTGTTTCTGGAAACTTGTTTCCCCCCTTATACTCGAATACACTATACTTTTTCTTTGTACGTCACTTAAGAAAATATTACCAACTAAAAGAGTAATTTGACTAAATTATCCTTATTTACTCTTTGACCTCAATTTAATATTATTTCTCTTTTCACCACATTAGTCTCTCTCCATATTATTATACAAAAAATGAACAAATATACTCCTTAATTTTGCGATGTAGAGGAGACATGCCCTCGTTAAAAAGGTGATGTATATATACCATATCATCTATAAATGATGTATATTTACCCTTTTCATTAACAGACCTATATTTACTGAAATAAAAATAAATCCTAAAACTTATTTTTTTAATTCCAAAAAATGTAGCTTTAAAAAATTACCTATTAAAGAAGTAGTTGAAAGCTTCCTTACCGATTAATAAGATTCTACTTAGGTCAACTTCAGACGATCATATCTCTCAGCACATAACGAATTATATTTCCCATGATCTATCAAATTGAAGGTCTATGAGTTCTCTTTCCAACTCCACCAAGTTCGCCTCATTTTGAGTTCGGCGTATAAAGTTATGACCGTTTTACTAGAGACTACCATAGCAGAATTTTCTTAGTCAGTGACCTACGAATCACTTTTACGGGCCGTAGAAGTTTTTACGACTTGTACTGTTCACTCGTGGAAAAAGTACTAGGAGTCAAAATTTTGGGTTTAATTCTTACATATTAGATCTATGGTCCGTAGGAATTTCTACGGGTCGTAGTTTGGAACTGTAGAATGAACTTTCGAGCCTTAAAATTTCAATATGAATTCTACGAATTGGATTTACGATTCGTAGAAACTTCTATAAGTCGTAGTTTGGACCCGTAAAATGAACTTTTGAGCCTTAAAATTTCAATATGAATTCCACGGATGGGATCTATGATCAATAGATCAAACCATGAACCATAGATGGCCCCGTGGAAAGTTTTCGACAATTTTTTAGAGGGGTAGTTCAATTTTTTCCCACCCCTTGTAAGCCTAAACCCCAACGTTTTTACACCTAAGTAAGGTTCTAAATAATATTAATCGACCTTATTGCTCTCATTAACGCCTCCAAGTCTTAGAGCAAGGATCTACGCGGAGAAAGCTAGGGTTTTCAAGCATTCTTGCAGTTTCGTCTTTCGTCAAGAACTTTGTTCTTCCATGTATGTAAGGCTATTCATAGTGTTGGACTAGTTCATTCTCACGCCCTACATCTAAATCCAGTGAGTAGTAAGTTCAATCTAGGGTTCTACCCTCAGTTTTATGAAATTCCTACCTTATGAGATTTCGATACTTTATGCATTGAACTTCTTGAATTATTGTTCATGCTTGTCGTTCCACACGAATCCTATATATTGAATTTTGCTAAAAGTATTTTGAACTAGTAATTCCCTTAAATTGATTTTGGAAACTAAAGAGAGTTTAAGAGAAAAGTTTTAAGCATTGTTTTCAAAGAGAATTTAATTAAAGAGACTTGAGTGGTTCTGAAAGTGTCATTTTTACCTTGGAAAGAGAACACTATTTTCAAAAAAGTACAGAGAGTTTTCAGAGTAATTCAGATCTCTTCTTAAA
Source organism: Solanum appendiculatum (assembly GCA_018342035.1). Lineage (NCBI taxonomy): Eukaryota > Viridiplantae > Streptophyta > Magnoliopsida > Solanales > Solanaceae > Solanum > Solanum appendiculatum. The sequence continues at coordinate 121,513 of JAGDQO010001428.1, forward strand.
GAAGTCTTTGAGAAATCATCTCAACTAAGAGAATATTACGTGAGCATTTTAGTTATATATATATATATATATATTGGGAGTAGTATTGAGCACCGATATGAGGTAAGAGTTCATACAACTCAAATCTCATAAACTACGTAGCCATCGTAGGATAGGATCGTACGGACATTCGGACGACTCCTCACTGCCTCAAGAAGGCTTCTAGTGGATCTATCTGTTCAGTTGCGTTCTATACTCTGGCAAGAAATAGGGCGGCTTTGGCAACGTGGTTAAGACGTTGTATCATCACGAGGCTCATAGTGATGGTTGTTGGTTATAGAAACTCCTCATCAAAGTAAAGAGTGTTTTATTATACATTCTTTATTCAGTTCAGTGGTTTACCCTATTTATTTTAATGTGAGGCTTAAATGATCTTTACTCCATGACTTGCTTTACATTTAGTTGAGTTGTTATCAGTCCTTTCTAGTTCAGTTATTGTTGCATTCAACTATATTACATACTCATACATTCAATGCACTGATGTCATTCGACCTGCATCGTCTTATGATGCAGATATAAGTGTTCAGGATCATCAATAGGCGCATTGTGGATACCACCCAGCTTCTTACCAGTTTTTGGTGAGGTCTCCTTGCTTTTGGAGGACTCAAGTCATTTATTTGCTTTATTATTTTTTTAAGGTTGTTGTGAGTCTGTCCCGACGCCTATCTGAGACAGTAGAGACTTCATAGATAGTCAGTGTTAGAGAGTCTCTTGATATTTATTTTCATATATTTTGCTAAACTATTACTATTTACATTTAGTATTCTCATACAATAGTTGACTTAAATGTTTTCCCTTCAGTTATTTAAAACTAAAAATGCTTGAGTAAGTCTTACACTAAGTAATCAGCCAGGTCAAGAGTTCGCTTGGAAATCAACAATGGTTCTGGAGTGTTGGCCACGTCCAGGGTGTAGACTTGGGGCGTGACATGACGCCTCCCATCATATATTGATATTTAATAATAATCTAAAATTATACTTTTGGTACATAAAATTTAGTAACCAATTTAGAGCTTGTTTGGCATTGCTGTTGGAAGGCCAGAAGCACTTATTTTGAGAAAAAAAATATTTTTTTTGAAAAATAAGGTGTTTGGCAAATCAATAAAACTGCTTTTTAATAGAAGCAGAAGTAGTTTTTCTGCTGTTGAGAAGAAGCTAAAAAATATGTTTCTTAAAAAAAGCAGAAGCAAAAACTTATTTTTTACAAGACCAAAATATCTCTGCCATATTTACACCCATATATCCCTTATTAATTAATTAACATATCTCATAACTTTGATAAAAGTTTCATTTAAGAATTTTATTTTTATATGAGTAATAATTTTTTATTATTTTACGTTTATTATCATTACTTTATATTTGATATTTTTAATTATATTTAAATTGTCATGTTAATATTATATTAATATTTAATTTATTTTTTTATTTATCTATGTATAATATTGATTGAAAAATTGAATATGTACATTTTAATTCAAAAAAAATAAAAGTTTAATTAAATTTTTTATCGTAGAGATTTAAAACAATTTCTACCTATAAAATAATCTTCATATTAAAAGTACATTGATACTTGTCCTTTTTTGTAATTTGACACTTAAAAGCATTTTTTAAAAAAGGAATAGCCAAACGCAAATTGTTTTTTTTCAAAAGCACTTTCTGAAAAGCTATTTTTAAAAAGTGCTTCTAAAAATAAGCAGATTTTCGCATCAATGCCAAATAGGCTCTTAGAAAAAGAATAAAAGATAATTGAGTAATCAAAATGTACTCCCTCGGGTCTATTTTACTTTTCATGGTTTTCTTTGTACGTCTCTTAAGAAAATATTACCAACTAAAAGAGACTAAATTATCCTTATTTACACTTTGACCTCAATTTAATAATATTCCTCTTTTCACCACATTAATCATTCTCTATAATAATTATAGGAAAAATGGATAAATATACTCCTTAACTTTGTGATGTAGAGGAGATATGCCCTCGTCAAAACAAATGATGTATATATACCACGTCGTCTAATAAATGATGTACATTTACCCATTTCATTAACAGACTTATATTTACAGAAGTAAAAATAAATCCTAAAAATGTTTTCCCTTCAATTATTTAAAACTAAAAATGCTTGAGCAAGTCTTCTGCTAAGTAGTCCGCCAGACCAAGAGTTCGCTTGAGAATCAACAATGGTTCTGGAGTATCGGCCACATCCAGGATGTAGGCTCGGAGCGTGACACGATGCCTCCCATTATATATTGACATTTAATAATACTCTAAAATTATACTTTTGGTACATAAAATTTAGTAACCAATTTAGAAAAAGATAATTCAGTAACAAAAATGTACTCCCTCGGGTCTATTTTACTTGTCATGTTTTTCTTTGTACGTCCCTTAAGAAAATATTACCAACTAAAAGAGTAATTTGACTAAATTATCCTTATTTACTCTTTGATCTCAATTTAATATTATTCCTCTTTTCACCACATTAATCGCTCTCTATATTTATTATAGGAAAAATGGATAAATATACTCCTTAACTTTGTGATGTAGAGGAGATATGCCCTCGTTAAAAAAATGATGTATATATACCACGTCGTCTAATAAATGATGTATATTTATCTTTTTCATTAACAGACCTATATTTACTGAAGTAAAAATAAATCCTAAAGCTTATTTCTTAATTCCAAAAAGGTTATGTGACTTTTAATAATTACCTCAACTATACATTTTACCCCTTAAGGCGTGAACTAAAATATAAATGATAAATCCTTTGTTTAAAAAGATGTACCAAAATGAAAAACTAGAGAAATATGGTCGAATGATTTCCAATGTTCTTTCATGAATTTTCTTTTTGTTGGGAGTGTCGTCCCCTAAAATGAACTCTTCAAGGCACGAACCCAAATTAAGTCAAGCTCTATTATGAATATCGAATGCCAAATGAAGAAAAACCCAAAATATAAAAATAGAGAAAATACTAATTTTGAATTATAGGGTGATATTTAAGTGTCTATAACTACAAAATATATAACAGTTTGAAGTTAAAACCGTTTTTTTAATTATATAAACGGCGGTTAGGCTAACCATCTTCTTCAGTCACTTGATATTGGAAAAAAAAGTATAAAATCTCTACTCATTTCATCTTTCTGCAAAAAAAAAAAGAACGAGAAGCAGTTTCTGAAGAAGGGCAAATGGAGATTGATGGACAGAATGAAAATGAAGAAAGAGAACATAGAAATCAAGAATCTGATGAAAAAATGGAAGAAGCAGAGGATGGAAAAACAGAGGAATTGGATTGAAACAGAGAAAGAAAAAGAAAACGCCAAAATGAAGATATAAGTCGCAACAACAAAGAGGAAGAAGAAAGAAGAAGAGCTGCTGAAAAAGAAAAACAATCAATAAATAAAGAAGGAGAACCATCACATGATTACCACAAAGAGGAAGCAGAAAAAGAAAGAAGAAGAGCTGCTGAAAAAGGAAAACAAACTTTTGATTTTAATGACTGGAGCTGGAAATAGGTTACGATATTAATTTTCAGATTCATTTTAGTATAAACTTTACAGAAACATTATGATATTTCTGACTAAGAGATCAGAAACTTGATTTGATATTTTTGCCAAGTTGTTTGAGAATGTGAGAAACTGGAGTTGCTGATCCATTAATTTCTTGTTTGTAATGTTTTGCTGTAATCTAATCCATATCGCTTCGTTTATGCTCATCTGAGTCTGATAACTGCTTAGGGAAGAAAAAAGGATACAATATTCCTGCATTTTAAAACCCCAGGTATGGTAGATCGAAACTCGGAAGAGATTGAGTCGTTGCTTGGTAGGCTAACTTGAGCAGAACAGAGACCGGACAAACGTTACGGTTTCAGAGATAATCATTCTTTGTGTTCTTTGTTATTATTTTTGTAAATTTTGCTGATATTTTTGTCACTTTGATGATCATTATTTATTTGTGTTGTTTACAAGAAAGAAGATGTAGATTGTTTGTTCCGCCACAAAAATTATTTGAAATCGTTTTTTAAAAATTTCCCAAATTTTTCTTCCCAATTTTCTGTCTTCTCTACTGTGTTTGGGTGTTTAAAAGAGTTAATGTACACTTCCTCATTTTCATGTTCTTCATTTAGGAGTACTTAATTAATTTATGAGATTTGCACAAATAACATTTTAAAAGTTTGTCCCTTTTAAAAACAAATTGAGAACATAACCTACAGCTAACATATGTTATTTTGAAGTTCTGGTTAAAATTATTTTATCAAGTTGTCGGGTTTATGGGGTTAATTTCGGAGACTATTATCAAGTTGACAAGGAGATAGACGAAACTGATGGCAATTTGAGAAATTGGAGTTGTTGATTTATTCTTAATTTTTAAGGTCCAAGTCTTCATGGCAGCATTTTGAATTGTTTATGCTTTTGCTTGTGTTTTTCAATTTACATGAAAATTTATTGTGGGATTAGAGATCGTGAAAGATTATTTTGATTTGATATGAAAATGTTTCCTTTTTCCAAGTTTGATATTTTGTCTTCACAATGAAAATACTTTAAAATCTCCAAATGATAAGGCTGACAATTGAACAAGTTTTTCGCAGGGAGGGTGGGGGCTGGGAAATGAAGAGGAACACTTGTGCGTCGTTTGGTTCTTGGCTAGAAGTGAATTATTCATGTATTGAAACAAGCATAACTAGTATCATGTGTATAAAATTCAACACACTAATTACGTTGTTTAGTTATCGGTTTATAATCCCGAGCATAACTAAAATCCTGGGGTCAGAAGATTAGTAATTCTACTTTCTCCTTAAAGTGATCAGCTATTGAAAATGTAAAGAAAACCTACATTAAGTTACATACTGAATTGGCAAAACCGGATTCCTCAAAGGTTATGTTGTTATCGTACTCCAAAAACATTGATGCACCTGGAATAGCATGTGTTAATTTGAATGGCCTTGACTCAGCTTCCTCAAACTGAGTAGAACAAAAGGACCATAGCAGCTTAATTGAGTCAGACTATCCAAGCCCTTTAAAGAGACCACCCATCTCATTAACCACCAATGTGGAACTTCTTTTCATTCTCTAACACAAACTTTGTTGCCCTACTCAGTATCATCATATACGTGCCAGAAGATGAAGTTACTTTTGATGGTCTGAGCAACAACCTCATTAGCCCAAACTGTATAACATTTGTTTTGCACTCTAGCAGCCTTCTCAAAAGCCCGGTACTTTTCAAGGCAAAAGGAGGACAATACAAAGAATTAATATTGTCTTGAGCAGATTCTGCTGTAGAAGTAGAACGTTTCTCTGCCTCGCAGATGCTACATTTCCTCCTCAAAGTTGCAGAAGGGAACTACTAGACGAAGTTCACGAGATGAACCTCCCATTCCCGAAGAACTATATAGAACCGCATTGTCATAAAGAACTTCCCATTTTTACCGGTAAAGTTGGACATATATCTAATATCATCTCCATCACTTTGTACCAAATTGTTGTCTGCGGAGTCCTTCACAGCTCCACTCAAGCTCAGATCACCAAGAAGTGCATCATTTCCCAATTTGATATCTACCAAAGAAGGTGGTGTGGGAGGGGGAGAAAGAGTCTGTTCTTCCCTTCTCCGGCTCAGAAATTAAGTGTATTTTCTGATCCTCATTGACCGACAATTTTAGAATGTTCTAACTGAACTCTAATAAGATTGAGAAATTTGGTACCATCTGGCAGTTTAAAGATACACCTTGAAAGATTCAAATGTGTCAATGTTGCACAAGTAAATATGCTATCAGGCAACACATATTTTTCATCGTTGGCCATTTCTAGAGTGAGCTTCTGGATACCATGATTCGAGGCAAAGATGATGAATTGATCCACATCGGATTGTGTTAAAGTGTCTGTCTCAAAGATAAGATGGAATCTCAGAATGTCTCCAGTATGTTTCACGAGAATTTCATGAATTACACTTGTAGCAGAATCCTCAGTATTAGATACATACTGAAAAAACAGTGGATAAAACACAAGATTAGGTTGTGTAGACCATAACTGCCTCCGATGTTTTGATACGATGCTAGCTCTTGCAGCATATTTGATGGGCATGAGATCAAGTATTCCATGTAGTATGTCAGTCGATAATTCAGAAATAATAGACTTGATCAGATAACTAGCTAAAGGTGTTTGGATGCCACGTAGATACACTCCGTGAATCCACGTAGTTGAGGCGCGTGGGAGATGTTTGGATGCCACGTAAGCCAAAGAGGTGTACAAAATTACAAAAAAAATGGGTTCGGGGAGGGGTAATAGGACCTTAGTTTAGTTAAGGTGTGCCTCGGAAATACCGGTCATAGTCTAGGGGGTACTTATGTCTTATTCCTTTATATTATCCAAATATAAAAGTTAATCTAGTAGCTAGTATTTTAGTCTGTCCACAAGAACTCAGGAATAGAACATAACTCTGGAATAGCAGGCTGTTTCATGAGGCTGTTTTGGAAATTGGCAATCGGATGAACGATGGAACGTTTTGTGGTGGTGCACAAGCATTTAAGCTTGAAAGGCTTATGAAATTATAAGATATAAAAGGAATATGAGGGAAATAATCCGCTTTGAAGGTATACGAGTTGTCTGTGCTGCCAGGGATCAACAGAGCTTGTATAGCATCAAGTTCAATGATCTGCTCGGGGATTTGACTCAGGATTCAGAAGATCAGTATCGAAATACTGGCATACAAGTCGTCCCCACTTTGAGTTGTGATCTTGGATGAAGGTTTGCTATTGATAGTGATTTTCTGGTCATTTTGGATAAGGTATGCAGAGAGGTAAAAAATGCTCCAATGAGGGAAAGTAACCGTTAAAAGTTCAGAATCCATCCTTTCATCGCGACCTGATCAGCATCAGAAGCTTTTCCCGGCTATTGCAAACAGGTGTATTGATGATTTTAATCAAATGAAAAACTACAGAAATATGCTCGAGTGTATTTCATGGGTTGTAATGGGATGGTTGAGATCCCTTCACCCTTAACCAAAGAACTCCAATACGGGTACAGAATACCAAATGGAAAATCCCAAAAAAAATAAAAATACAGATAATAATATTTTGTCATTAGTTCTTCCTAAGAATAAGTGCAAAGAAATTGAAAAAACGTAGAAGTAAAATACTATTTTGAATTAGAGTGTAAATTTCAAGTGTATATATATCAGTGGAAGTTATAACTGTTTTTTTTTACCACTGATTAGTTTTATTATATAATAACTGTTGTTAACCATCTTCTTCAGTCACTTCATATTGGAAAAAAAGTGCAAAATCTCAACTCATTTTTTCTCTCAGTTTTGATTTTCTCTTCAAAAAAAAAAAGAAAATGTTTACTGCAGGAGAAGCAGTTCCTGCAATTGGACGTAAGAGAATACGTACTGATGAAGAAGAAGATGGTAATTGTCACGCCCCGAGGCTACCTCCTAGACGTAACACGGGACCTAGGATCACAAGTGACCCCAAGCTAACCCTGAGTCTGGCATATCACAAGCATACTGAAATATAACTAAGTAAGCGGAAGCACAACTATAAAGGGAGTCAAAACTAAAAGAACTCCAAACGAAAATATATTTTAATATCCATGGGAAACAACCCCAAAACACTGAACATTGACTCTATGTCTGAAAGCCTCTGAAACTGATGAGCAGCTGGGACAAATCCCCAGCAAACTCTAATAATACTGAAAGACTGATAATAGATTGACTAAACTAAAGCATAAAGAAATGTCCTCGGACTATGAGGACTCACCACTGAAGCTGCTGAGTACGAACTGGAAATCAAGCTAAGCGCGGTCTGGATACTGAGCGCATGAACCTATATCATGAAATGATGTAGCGCAAAAGTATGCGCCAGTACTTTGAATGTACTGAGCATGCAGGATATAGATACTAAACTGGACAATATAAACTGAACGATATAAACTGAGCAATATAACTGAACATAGAGAAAGGATTGTACTGGAGTATAACTGAAAACTGAGCTAGATGCAATGACCAAATACTAATCATGAAGATAACATGATGAACTGTATACTGAAGTAAATACTGATAACATGGTCAATTCATTAAGAGTATGACTGTGGGAGCTACCGTTAACCGACATAAACCACGTGAGCTAAACGTGGAGTCCGATGTATATGCCCCATCGAGAGAACCCAATATATCTTGCCAGGGTATAAAGACATGACTATGTTGTGATCACTAAAATTGATGCCCAACAGAGGGGACTTCTGAACCTACGTTGGCACGTAGTTCTGGGACTTTGTGGGTACGCTGAACCCGTCCAACTCGGTGCTAAGTTTACTCCCAACTGAACATGCAAAGCTAAAATGCAACTAATATATGAGTAGCTCAAAATACTGACATGCTTTCTGGGAATGAACATAAATATACTGAAAGATATGGCATTCAAATATTGGAGTATGATTTTCTAACTGATCTGTCTAGCAAGTATAATTCATGAAATGATGATAATCAATACAAGCTAGGGTTCTGAGTTCTATACATGAGACTATGCAAATTTTCCAAGAAAGCATGGCATTTAGATCATGGAAACTATAGCAGCTAAAATCACAATGAATATCCAAGATTATGGAAACCCTAGGTCTGAACGATTTATGAGAAATTGAAGATCTGGCGGAATTCTAGGGACCTAATGGGTGAAAGGAACCCACTAGTGAAATCCCATATACCTGGTGACGAAAACTATGGAGAAATCCTTTGGATTTAGGGGCTGAACTTGAAGAACACCTCTGCTCGTTCTTGGGAGAAACTGTCGCCTATTCCTCTTCTTTTCTTTCTAAGTTAGATGACTTTGGGAGAATGAGGGTTCTAGGTAGTTTCTGACTAGATTATTAGGCTTAGACTGAGTAAAACGACGTAGTTTAGGCATCAAACAACGTAGTTCAAGTGCCCAACGCATAGGGGAAAAGACCAATATGACCCTGACTTAAAAACTGCCGAAGTGACTTCAAGACAGGCTTCACGGGCCGTCTAGAGCACCACGGCCCGTCAAGTGGGTCGTGAAGATTTCTCAGCCTAACAATGTTTCACTAAAATGGGCATAACTTTTTACTCCGAACTTCAAATAGGGCAAACTCAGTGGCGTTGGAAAGAGGACTCAAAGATCTTTAATTTGATAGGTCATGTGTCACTAATTCATTTTGTGCTAAAAGATATGATCGATTGAAGTTGATCCAAAACTCAAAGTTTGACAAGTCTCCTTCACGGACGACTTCACGGTCCATGTGAAGCTTCACGGGCCGTTTAGACGTCTGTGGCCCTTTTCCAGTGACCTTGGGTCACACCCCACCAACTAGGTGACTTGTACGACTCACTTGACCGGTTGTCAAGTCCACCACGAGCCATCTGGGTCATTGTCAAGTGGCCCCTGCCTTAGGCAGGTTTTGGAAGGAGTTCACGAGCCCCTTAACGGGCCGTGGTCCTCTTCACGGACCGTCTAGGGTGCCGTGAAGGGTCCATGGTCCATTTTTGGGTTTGTGGACCTTTTCCTGTTTTCCCTTTTTAGATTATTTTTTTCAAATCCGAGGTGTTACAGTAATACAAATGAAAAACATAGAATTCATGTTTAGGTCTTGTCCACCATGTGCGAAGAGGGAGATGTAAGTATTGGGTTGTGGATCGCCTATGTGAATTGACGCGACGCGACGCGACGTGAAGTTGTTATCTGTAAAAAGGGATAAGTTCTAATTTAAAATAAGGGTGGGAACAGTTACATAGTAACTGCTCCAACATACACAATCCTGATTATTTATAGAATTTTTACGCTCTTCAGAAAGTGAAACAGAGAAAGAGGAGAAACAAAAATAGAAAACAATATTCATCCTAGAAAAAAGACATCTATCAAAAAGAGACATTTAGTTTGTGAATCACTTACCTTGTTTCCTTGAGATTCAAGTTTGCCTTGGAACAATTCTTCAAAGTAAAGGATTTCGTTGATCTTCCGCTGTTGATAACAGGTACACAAATCTCACTCCTGTTATGAAAATTGAACAGATCTGAGTACAACAACAACTATTTGCCTCAATCCCAAGCTCGTTGGGGTTGGCTAAATAAATCCTTACTGTCCATGTCGCTCCAATTAAGCCTCATCTGAGTTTGATAAATGCTTAGGGATCTTAGTGAACGAAGAAAATGGGATACAATATTCTTTCATTTTAGAACCCCGGACATGGTAGATAGAAACCCATAAGAGATTAGCTCGCTATTTGGTAGGATAACTTGAGCAGAGTCGAGGCCTGACAAAAGCTATGGTTTTAGAGATGATGTGCTACATGGCTCTGCATCAATGTATCACCTCTTGCAGCTCCACTTGTACTTAAAAAGTTGTAGCTAGGATCATTCTTTTTGTTCTTTGTTATTATTTTTGTCAATTTTGCTGATATTTTGTTGTTCGAAAGAAAGTAGCCCTTTGCATTATTTATTCAAGGTGTTTTACAAGAAAGAAAATTATTTGATTCGCCCGTTCACTTTTACAAGAAAGTAAAATTGAATGGAGGGAGTAAGTTATTAAGAGAGTTTTTAGGAGGACAAAAGGCATTGTCTCTGGTCTATTTGACCTGTCATGTCTTTCTTTGTACATTTCTTATGAAAATATTAGCAATAAAGTGTAATTTGTCTAACGTATCTTTAATTATCTTGGATCTCAATTTAATACTACTCTTTTTTTTCACCACATTAATTATAGGGAGAAGGGGAAAATATACCTTGTCAAAAAAGTGGTGTACATCTCCCCACCATCTAACATATGGTGCATATTTACCTTCGATAACAAACTTATATTTATTGAATTAAATAAAAAACTAAAACTTATTTTTAATTCCAAAAAAGGTCACGTGGCTTTAGATAGTTACTTCACCCTTTTTTTTTTACCCCTCCAAACGTGACCTAAATTACAAATGATAAATCATTTGTTTAAACAAACATACCAAAACGAAAAACTAGAGAAATATGCTGGAATGTGTTTCTTGGGTTGTAATGGGATGGTTGAGATCCCTTCACCCTTAAACCAAAGAGTTCGGGTTCAAAGTCCCTAAAAATGGAAAAGATCCTATACGGAGCGTCAACCCAAGAAATGAACTCTGCAATGTGTGAATCTGAATTTAGTCGAACTCCAATATGAGTAACGAATAACAAATGAAAAATTCCCCAAAAAATAAAAATACAGAAAATAATTTTTGCCATTAGTTTTGCCTAAGAATAAGTGCAAAGAAATCGAAAACACGTAAAAGTAAAATAATAATTTTGAATCTATCTAAAATATATATAGCAGTGGAAGTTATAACTGTTTTTTTTTTACTAATTAGTTGCCTTTATTATATAATAACGGTTGTTATTTGTTAACCATCTTCTTCAGTCACTTCATTTTTTCTTTCTCTTTTGATTTTCTCTGCAAAAAAAAATGTTTACTTCAGGAGAAGCAGTTCCTGCAATTGGACGTAAGCGAATACGTACTGATGAAGAAGAAGATGGTAATGCAAATGAAAAACGTAGAATTCATAAAGAAGAAGCAGGGCAAAAGGAGTTTAATAGACAGAATGGAAAATCTAATAAAACAGAGGGATTGGATGAAGGAGAAGAAGAAGAAACTGGAGGGAATCAGTTAGGACGAAAAAGAAAACACCAAGATGACAAAAAAGAACAGCACAGACAGAATGCAGGATCGGGAAATAACGTCAATCATCAAAATTCTGAACAAAATGAAAGTGGAAATCAAGAATCAGGAGGAGATGAAGGCGAAGAAGAAGAAAGAAGAGCTGTTGAAAAAGGAAAACAACCAATGTCATGTGAATGTGAACCCATGGTGTGTAAATTTTTTGATTTCGAACAAGGAGAATCATCTAACACACCTGAAGATGAAACTCATAGAGATATTGATGATCATCGGAATTTGGCGATTTTAAGATCCATGTTGAATTTCAAGAATATCAATGGGAATTTCCCACATCCTCCCTCAGATAAACTACTCAAGTACATCTGGTTCTCAATCTCCAATTTTAAACTCCTCAAAGAGTCTTTAAAGATGAAGATCATGCAATTTGAGTCTAATTTCAAGGATATTATTCAAATGGATGGAGATAATCCCGAGATGAACCAGCCTATTGATAGAGAAACTTTCCACTTGTGTAACCTACTATGGGGTAATTAGCAACAGCAATTTGGCGGTAATCAGCAACTAGGCGGTAATCAGCAACAGCAACTAGGCGGTAATCATCAACAGCGACTACGTGGAAATCAGCAACAGACACCCCATTTCTGTTCGGTATATTATCAGCAGGGAGATGATCTTAGTATAACTCTGATGATTTTGAGATAAATTTTACAGCAGCATTAGGATATTTTTGACTAAAAGGTTTTCAACTCATTACAATGCTGATTTTGTGAGTGAATCTGATGAATGGAGTATTTTGGTAATGACAATTAGCATATTTTAGCAAATTCTTTCCAAATTTTTTTCATTGTACAAAGTCTGTGGAAAAGACTGATATCAGAAAGAAAGTTATTGGTCAAAAATAGGTTCTGATCTACCTTCTACGTGGTCGATCATCAATGTCACTCGCATTTGAACTGAAACTAGTAGTCTGACTCAATGCTTGATTTGCTTGACTGGGACTTCCTAAATCCTTTCCTGAATTCCATCTATCCGACTCGAGTAACAGGGAAACTGGCTTGCCCACTGTTTCCTGGGTTGATCGAGCGGCTAGCTCTCCCAATTCTATGGCCTACTAATTAAGTGTTCATTTTATTTTAGTGGTTTGATTTAAGAGGAAGTAAAGAGTTTACAAAGGGATGTTCTTCTGCATACTAGCTGGTCCTTCTGATTGCACTTGCATTAATTTTCCAATACAAAGCATCAGTTAATAAACGATCAAACATATATAGGTTATTTCTTAGCTCTCATCGCAGGCACTATTATCAACCTTTTTTCTTTTGCTTTTTATAAATGTGATGGTTGAGTCAATTTATATGTTCCTCAGCTAATTCTTTTTTGGCCAAACTGCAAAAATTTTCATTCAACCAAATAGCATATGTACACCGATAGTTCGTTTTGGACTCTAGAACTAAACCTCGAGAGATCACCTATCAATCTATACTTAGTAATTACATAAATTAATCTAGGCAGGGATAAGTATTTAATTGATCAAGAATTGGTTTCCACTTCGGTATGAACTGTCCCCTGATGTGCAATTGGAGGCAGATTTCATTTAATCTCTTGGCAGTAGGTGTGCACTGTTGTGAGAATCACCTTGAGTTCCTTTCATTCCAAATATGGTAGACACTTGCTGCTGCGTACAACCAGCCCTATTTCTGCGAGTGGTCCACTTCTGTTGGTGTTTTTAAAAAATGAGGCAGCACAAAAGGATTGAAAATGTTTCTCTTTGGATTGAAATGGCTTTCAATAGCTTTTAATTGATTTTATTAAGCATTGAGGGCTTTAAATAACCAACATAAAAAAACATAATCTGCATAATTTGAAAGTTAAAACAACCTAAAATATCTCAACAATTAAAACAGCCTAACTAAAATTCAAATTCATCCTAAACTAAACAACTTATTTTACTAAAAGTTACTGCAGTAACTAAAAGCAAACTTCAACAACTTCTATGGGCTCTATTCGATACCCATTGTAGTTCATCCTCCCAGCTTCCTATCTGTCTAGGCCTTTTCATCCACGTCAAGAGTGAACCCCATATCCTGGTAGAATATTCACACTCAAAAAAAAGATGACTAAATAATTCTGTCAAGCCTGTGTTACACAGTACACAACTAGTAGGAACAATTATATCCCATTTGCTTAATCTGTCAACTGTGGCAAGTCCTTGATGGACGCCGAGCCACAATATAAACTGATGTCTTGGCAGCATACCTTTTCCCAGTGTGAGGAATTTCCAGGGAACTTTTGGGAATCGTGGTTGGAATGACTTGTATATTTCCTTGATATTGAGCAACCCTTGATGTGAATACTTCTGTAGCTTGTCAACCATATTCATATTCATAAACCATTTTCAAGCCTCAGGGATCTTTCTAACAAGCCAACATGCTTGTTTAGGAATTGGTGCTTCATCCAGAGATCTGTCCTTGATATAGAAGTTGTGAATCCAACGAACCCACAAATTGTCTTTCTTTAGAGCCATGGTCCACGAGATTTTACACAACTTGTTCCATAGGTGGTAGTCTATCAAACCCAGACCTCTAGCAGATTTGGGCTTACATAAGGTTTCCCAAGCCACCAAAGCTCTTTTAGACGTCTCAGTGCTCCCAGTCCATAAGAAAGTCTGAGAAATACTAGTGAACAACTGGACCACTTTCTTTGGTAGGAGGAACACTTGAGCCCAATACGCCTGCATCTCGAATATCACACTTTTGATCATTTGAACTCGACCACTGTAAGACAGAAATTTTGTCGTCCAACATTTTATCTTTGTTGTCATTCTCTCCACTAGTGGCATGCATTGTTGTATAGTGAATTTCATCTATTAGTTGATCTGCTAATTCTTGGGATACCCTAGAGATATATAATGAGTTTTTTTCTAGATTGGCCTGCAACCCCAAAACCTCCGAAAATGATTGAAAGCTTGTAGTAGTAGTTGGATAGAGGTTTTATCAGCCCTACAAAATATTAGAAGATCATCGAAAAAACACACATGTACAACTGGAGTTGTTTCAAGGATCTATTCAGGTACTCCATTGCTAAGACAAGTAAGTACAAGGACATGGGGTCACCTTGTCGTAGACCTTTCTTTGCTTGGAATTTGGGAGTGAGCTCTCCATTCATCAATAGAGAGTAGTTTACAGTGGTAACACACTCCTTTATGAGATTAACAATTGTGACCGGGAAACCAAACTCCAGCAATGCCATTTTCAAAAAATTCCACTCGAGTAAGTCATAGGCTTTCCTGATATCAATCTTAATTAGGTATCTAGGGGAGAGTCCTCTCTGGGAATAGCCTTTAACCATATGTTATCCAGGTTGCCTTTGATTTCTGCCTTAGCACTTTTTCATTGATAATAGACCATTTCTCCACTTCTATTAGTAGCTCTTTCTCCTTTGAAACAAGTTGTGGATTGAACAAATCACTATGGAGAGCTTCTTGTGTGGCCTCTAACTCAGTGTTTAGACCAATAATTTTCCTATCCAGAGAATTATACTCCTTTTGCATCTTCTTGGCAACACATTCAATCATCTTTAGCTTTTTGCATACTCTATACATACCATATCCGTGAATGTGGTGCTTCCAAACATTGCAAACTGTGTCAGTGAAATCTTGTCTCGGCAACAGTTCATTAAGGAGTCTGAAAGTTCTAGGGAGACGTTGAATTTGTGTAACAAAGTTGATCACCACAGGTGAGTGATCAGAGCATTCAGGGTTTAGATAATGCGCTTCTACTTTCTCATAGTTGTGGAACCATTCATCATTACCGAAGACCCAGTCAATCAAGCTATATATTTGATCTGTATCTTCCCTCTTTTTACACCATGAGAACTGACATCCTTTTCTCCTTACTTGCCCAAGGCCCAGTTGATCAATACATTCCTGGAAATCAATTGTCTCAGATGAGTGGACAGGGTTTCCATTCACTCTATCTAAAAGGAGTGTATTAAAGTCTCCTAGAATTAGCCATGACCCGTTCACTGACCTTTGTATCTGCTGTAGCTGGTTCCATATCTCTTTTCTTTGATGGATAGTATTGTATCCATAAATAAAAGATACCTGGCTCGTGAATAAGGAGCATCTATCACTCACTAACAGTGGACCAATTGAGGATTGGACGATACTATGTGTACTTGAACCTGTTGATGCTTCCAAAAAGTTGAATCTTGTCTTAGGAGAACACAAGTTTTGCAAGAACCTCAGAGGGACCTGATAGAGCTATCATCTGCACGTTTGAGTATTGTAACACTTGTGAGTGATCTATTGTATATGACACGTTTCTAGAATATAAAGAAACGAATCATGTTCTCTGCATTGTATTTTTACACTTGAGCTTAGTTAGAGTTAACTTGGCTGGTGGTGATTAAAGTCTATATTAGTTAGAGTTAGTTAATATAGTGGGCAATAGATTTATTGCTTTGGCTCATTCTGTAATAGAGTTATTACGGGTGGTGGAATTAGAGTTTAATCCGTATATGAGCATTTGTAATTTGTAATCATTTGTTGCTTGAAAATAGTGAAAACAGTTGGAAATCCTGTGTAACAGGTTGTGGTTTTTCTCCCTTGAGCAAGGAGGTTTCCATGTAAAACTCCTTGTTGTTCTTATTGCACTGTTTAGTACTTCTCTACTGTCTCTTGATTCGTTATCAACCCGGTCCCTTAGTGTGTAGTGAACTATCTCATTTCAACTATTTGTATCAGAGCGGAACTTTCTATCCGATTAACATCAAGAAAGGATCCTGCAAAGATGGCAGCCCCACCAAGTTTAGAAGAAGGACAGTCTACCACACGTCCCCCGCATTTTAACGGACAGTACTACGGATGGTAGAAGACTAGAATGCATGACTATATCATGGCAGAAGACAGTGAACTATGGGACATCATTCTCGATGGCCCTCATGTTCCCACTAAGGATGTCAAAGAAGGAGAGCTAACTCGGGTAGTTCCTAAAACCAGAAGAGAATATGATGAAGCTGACAGAAAGAAGATCGAAAAGAACTATAAGGCCAAGAAGGCAGAATCAGTGGTAGATCCATGACGCCCACCAGTATTAGGGCCTTGAACCGTAGCTCTTCCGCTTCCCATGGTGGTCCCCAGTGGATACTCGCTCCCTACCACGCCCGTTGTGGTCCCGGTTGGTTGCTCCGCTGCCACACCTCCCGGCATCACACCAGTAGTGACGTGCATCCCTGTCACACCGGTGGTTTGACCTGGTGTGATGCCATGTGTATCAGTGGTGTGACCGGGAGCAGTATGACCTGGAGTAATGCCATGTGTTCCAATATGAATATCGGATACCAAATTAAATACCCCCAAAATATAAAAATACAAAAAAATACTAATTTTGAATTATAGGGTAAAATTTAAGTATCTATAACTACAAAATATATAGCAGTGGAAGTTAAAGCCGTTATTTTAATAGACAATCTTTTCACTAATTAGTTTTATTATACTAACCATCTTCTTCATATTGGAAAAAAAGTGTAGAATCTCTACTCATTCCATCTTTCTGTTTTGGTTCTCTCTGCAAAAAAAGAAAAATGCTACCCGAAGGAGAAGCAGTTCCTGAAAATGAAGAAGAAGAAGGGCAAATGGAGATTGAAGGAGAGAATGAAAATCAAGAAAGAGAGCATGGAAATCAAGAATCTGATGAAAAATGGAAGAAGCAGAGGAATTGGATCCAAGTAGAGGACGAAAAAGAAAATGTCAAAATGAAGATAAAAATGGTGACAAAGAGGAAGAAGAAAGAAGAAGAAGAGCTGCTGAAAAAGGAAAGCAAACTTTTGATGTAGATGAAGATGACTGGAGCTGGATTGCAATACTATAATTTTCAAATTCATTTTAGTATAAACTCTACAGAAGCATTACCATATTTCTGATTAAAAGATCAAAAACTTGATTTGATATGATGTATGTTCTATTTTTGTGAAACTGTTTGATAGAATAAAGGCATAATACATAAATAAGACCCTAAACTTGACTTCAAATTTTAAGTTTACCCTCAAACTTTCAATGTGCACAAACAGACACTTTAACTATCCAACTTTTAAATAAATAAACACACGAATCCCACCTGGCAAAACGCGTGTTGTGCACTCAATCTGCGTGTGTCAGGAGTAAATTTCGAGGCCCACAACAGTAAAAAAAAATGCTGAAATGACAATTATACCCTTAATGAATCCCTTTTAACCCTTTACCCTTGTATATTATTAATTTAGTTTTTTTTTTAATTCTAAAATAGACGTGTAAAATATTTAATTAGTTGGCAGCCATTGAGTGGCTCACTAATTCACGTTGGAGCGTTTGCATTTCACGCTCTTTGGCTGCAATAATCGAGTGTTTATTTATTTAAAAGTGGGATAGTTAAAGTGCATGTTTGTGCACTTTGAAAGTATGAGGTCAAACTTAAAATTTGAAGCCAATTTTAGGGTCCTATTTATGTATTATGCCTAGAATAAAAGATGCAGTTTATGAGAATGTGAGAAACTGGAGTTGTTGATCCATTAATTCTGCCATTTCTGGTGTAATTTGATCCATATTGCTTCGTTTATGCTCGTCTGAGTCTGATAACTGCTTAGGGGTAAAAATGGGATTCAATATTCTTGCATTTTAGAACCCCGAAGAGATTGATTTGTTGCTTGGTAGGATAACTTGAGCGGAACAGAGACCGGACAAAAGCTACGGTTTCAGAGATGATCATTCTTTTTGTTCTTTGTTATTATTTTTGTAACTGCTTAGAAGGTGTAGGAGCTGCCTGTGCTGCCAGGGATCAATGGAGCTTGTATAGCATCAAGTCCGATGATTTGTTCGAGGATTTACCTCAGGATTCAGAAGATCGGTATCGAAATACTGGCTTACAAGTCGTCTCCGGTTTGAGTTGTGATCTTGGAAATGTGACGAAGATGGGTTTCAATAGACCATGAAGAATCGTTTCATTCCAATGCTTCAGAATCCATCCTTTCATCGCGACTTGATTAGTATCAGAAGTTTTTCCCGGCTATCGCTGACAGGCGGATTGATGATTTTATTTAAGACGATGACCCTTCTTATATACCCGTTCTGCCACCTCTTATTGTTTGTTTCTCTTTTGCTTGCTTCTATTTTCGCTAGCTATTGGATGTTGAGGTTATGATATTCGCTCAAAGCCGGACTTTAGCCTATTCTAACAGTTTTCATGTTATGTTTTTCTTAGGAATCTGATTACAACAACTATTTGCCTCAATCCCAAGCTCGTTGGTGTTGGCTAAATGAATCCTTATTGTCCATGTCACTCCATTTAAGCTTCGTCTGAGTTTGATAAATGCTTAGGGATCTTAGTGAACGAAGAAAATGGGATACAATATTCTTTCATTTTAGAACCCCAGACATGGTAGATAGAAACCTAGAAGAGATTAACTCGATGTTTGGTAGGCTAACTTGAGCGGAGCCGAGGCCTGACAAAAGCTACGGTTTAAGAGATCATCTGCTACATGGCTCTGCATTAATGTGTCACTTCTTGCAGCTCCACTTGTACTTAAAAAGTAGTAGCTAGGATCATTCTTTTTGTTCTTTGTTATTATTTTTGTCAATTTTGCTGATATTTTGTTGTTCGAATGAAAGTAGCCCTTTGCATTATTTATTCATGCTGTTTACAAGAAAGAAAATTATTTGATTCGTCCGTTCACTTTTACAAGAAAGTAAAATTGAATAGAGGGAGTAAGTTATTAAGGGAGTTTTTGGGATGACAAAAGGTATAGCCTCCGGTCTATTTGACTTGCCATGTCTTTCTTTACATGTCCCTTATGAAAATATTAGCAATAAAGTGTAATTTGTCTAAAGTATCTTTATTTATCTCGGATCTCAATTTAATACTACTCTTTTTTTTCACCACATTAATTATAGGGAGAAGGGGCAAATATACCTTGTTAAAAAAGTGTTGTACATCTCCCAGCCGTCTAACATTTGATGCATATTTACCTTCGATAACAAACTTATATTTATTGAATTAAATAAAAAACTAAAACTTATTTTTAATTCCAAAAAGGTCACGTGGCTTTAGATAGTTACTTCACCCATTTTTTTACCCCTCCAAACGTGACCTAAATTACAAATGATAAATCCTTTGTTTAAACAAATGTACCATAACGAAAAACTAGAGAAATATGCTCGTATGTATTCCATGGGTGGTAATGGGATGGTTGAGATCCCTCCACCCTTAAACCAAAGAGCTCGGGTTCAAAGTCCCTAAAAATGGAAAAGATCCTATTCGGAGCGTCATCCCAAGAAATGGACTCTGCAATGTGCGAATCTGAATTTAGTCGAACTCCAATACGAGTAACGAATAACAAATGAAAAATCCCCCAAAAAATAAAAATACAGAAAATAATCTTTTGCCATTAGTTTTGCCTAAGAATAAGTGCAAAGAAATCGAAAAAACGTAAAAGTAAAATACTAATTTTGAATCTATCTAAAATATATATAGCAGTGGAAGTTATAACTGTTTTTTTTTCACTAATTAGTTGCCTTTGTTATATAATAACGTTTGTTATTTGTTAACCCATCTTCTTCAGTCACTTCATTTTTTCTTTCTGTTTTGATTTTCTCTGCAAAAGAAAAAAAAATGTTTACTGCAGGAGAATCAGTTCCTGCAATTGGACGTAAGCGAATATGTACTGATGAAGAAGAAGATGGTAATGCAAATGAAAAACGTAGAATTCATGAAGAAGAAGCAGGGCAAAAGGAGTTTAATGGAAAGAATGGAAATCAAGAATCTAATAAAACAGAGGGATTGGATGAAGGAGAAGAAGAAGAAGCTGGAGGGAATCGATTAGGACGAAATAGAAAACGCCAAGATAATGAAAATGGCAACCAAGAAGAAGATCAGAGACAGAATGCAGGATCGGGAAATAACGTCAATGAACAAAATGAAAGTGGAAATCAAGAATCAGGAGGAGATGAAGGCGAAGAAGAAGAAAGAAGAGCTGTTGAAAAAGGAAAACAACCAATGCCATGTGAATGTGAACCCATGGTGTGTGAATTTTTTGATTTCGAACAAGGAGAATCATCGAACACTCCTGAAGATCAAACTCATAGTGATATTGATGATCATCGGGATTTGGCGATTTTAAGATCCATGTGGAATTTCAAGAACATCAATGGAAATTTCCCACATCCTCCCTCAGATAAACTACTCAACTACATCTTGTTCTCAATCCCCAATTTTAAACTCTTCAAAGAGTATTTAAAGATGAAGATCATGGAATTTGAGTCTAATTTCAAGGATATTATTCAAATGGAAGGAGATAATCCCGAGATGAACCGGCCTATTGATAGAGAAACTTTCCACTTGTGTAACCTACTATGGGGTAATCAGCAACAGCAACAGCAACTAGGCGGTAATCAGCAACAGCAACTAGGCGGTAATCAACAACAGCGACTACGTGGTAATCAGCAACAGCAACTAGGCGGTAATCAGCAACAGCAACTAGGCAGTAATCAACAACAGCGACTACGTGGTAATCAGCAACAGCAACTAGGCGGTAATCAACAACAGCTACTACATGGTAATCAGCAACAGCAACTAGGCGGTAATCAGCAACAGCGACTATGTGGTAATCAGCAACAGACACCCCATTTCTGTTTGGTATATTATCAGCAGGGAGATGATCTTAGTATAGGTCTGATGATTTTGAGATAAACTTTACAGCAGCATTAGGATATTTCTGACTACAAGTTTTTCAACTCATTACAAAGTTGATTTTGTGAGTGAATCTGATGTATGGAGTGTTTTAGTAATGACATTTAGCATATTTTAGCAAATTCCAGCTATCCGACTCGAGCAACTGGGAAAGTGGACTTGGTGAATGGTGAAGGCATCCGATCCATCGCCCACTGTTTCCTGGGTTGCTGGAGCGGCATGGCATTTGCTAGCGCTCCCAATTCCTTGGCCTACTAATTAAGTGTTCATTTTATTTTAGTGGTTTGATTTAAGAGGCAGTAAAGTGTTTACAAAGAGCTGTTCTTCTGCATACTAGCTAGTCCTTCTGATTGCATTTGCATTAATTTTGCAATACAAAGCATCAGTTAATAAATGATCAAACATATATAGGTTATTTTTTAGCTCGCTTCGCAGGCACTACTATCAACCTTTTTTCTTTTGCTTTTTATAAATGTGTTGGTTGAGTCAATTTATATGTTCCTCAACTAATTCAGTAATCATGATTTGGGTAGATGAGAAGATCAAATTACTTAACTATATATGTCTATCAAGTCTTAAATACTTGAGCATAAATATTTAGTAGTTTTTTCTTGCATCGACTGAAAGGAGTCTTAGCGTAACGGTAAGAGTTGTCGTCCTATGACCAGGAAGTCATAGGTTCAAGACATTGGAACAACATCTATAATGGACTCCATAATGTCCGACCCTCCATAGGACCCTGTGCACGTGAGAGTTTAGAGCATCGGACTCCGTGTTGTGTCAGCGCCTACCTTTCCGAGCAGACTGATGGAAGCATTCCAAATACTCTTGTCATAGCTAATTGTGAAGTTCTAAAACCTAGGGCTGCAGCAGCACAACACATATCTCAGTTCAACGAAGAAGCACGTTCGCCTTTTGTAAAGAAGTTCAAGACTATTATTCATCCTGGTGAGGTGAATTGAATTAGGGAACTGCCTCAGGACAGCAAAATAGTGGCCACACACACTGACAGTCCTGATATTCTTATTTGGGATGTTGAGTCTCAGCCTAATCGTCATGCTCCATTGGGAGAAAATATTTCTCGACCATACTTGAGATTGACTAGAGATCAAGACAATGCTGAATTTACTCTCGCAATATGCCTTCTGAGCCTTTTGTGCTCGCTGGAGGGAAGGATAATTCGGTTGGTAAGATGGAGTACTCTGCTGGTAGAAAAGCTCCAACATCTCCTCCAGGCTTATTATTTCGTCATGCTGGACATAGGGATAAGGTGGTCGACTTCCACAGGACGATTGTTAGTGTCTCAGATGACGGTGAAAGTATATATTACAGATATGGCGAATGATTGATCTCATTTACAGACCAGAAGATAAGGTTATAAATGAATTGGATAAGTTCAAGTCTCACCTTCTTACAAGTCAGGGTCGAGTCTTGGGTCGGGTCTCGGGTTGAGGTTAAAACAACTTATAAACGAGATAGAAAATAAGGAGAACTCCGTTTTATTCATATGTTAATCAAGAATATATAGGAGATGGTACATTAATGAGTACAACAACTAATGCCAGCTGTACAAGCAGATAACTATATGTCATAATTTAAATTATTCACGTATGTCTCTTTTACGCCCCCGCAAGTTGGTGTTGACATCAACAATACATAACTTGTCAAATATACGAATGAAAGAAGCACGCGGCAGTGGCTTGGTTAGTACATCAGCAACCTGATCAGCAGCATGTAAATGCTTCACTTCAAACTCTTTGCGTTGCACCTGGTCACGAACAAAGTGGAAGTCGATTGCAATATGCTTAACAGCCTTCCAATGATTAACTTGAGGACAATGCATAAACTGGGAGAGTTTATTTACCGTAAATGCGATGTCGGGTCTGGTGAAGGACAAATATTGTAGCTTGCCAACAATTGTGCGAAAGAAAGAGCCATCAACAATAGGATCAACCTGGTTTACACTGAGATCAGTAGCGACGGACATAGGAGTGGGAACTCCTTTGCTGTCTTGCATATTTGCTTCCCGGAGAAGGTCTTCTATATACTTCTGTTGAGACAACAGTAGGCCACCTTGATATGACAGAACCTCAACACCCAAAAAATAATTTAAGTGGCCCAGATCCTTGAGAGAGAAACGTTGAGCAAGGGCATTGATAATTTTACGAACACCATGTGTTGGGTTCGAAAGTGATTATGGCGTTATGCGGAAGCTTACAATTGCAAATTATATGGTGTTGATAAATCAGATGACAAAAAACTATATTAAAAGAAACAAAATATTATTATATGATTTGGTCAAGCGACCTACATATTATAAAACTAATATTGAAAAACATAAACATATTGGAGAAAATCTTCCCATAAACAAAACTCTCTAAACGATTACATTGTGGATGCTATTGTGTTCTTGATAAGAGAAGTGGGTCTTCAATTTATAGGATTCCAGACTTTTTCTCTAGGAAAAAAATAACCAAATATGGAAGAGAAATATATTTTCCTTTTAGAAAAAGTTCAAGTATTTATGGTAATACTTTGACTTTTCTTTAAGGAAAAAATAAACTTCAAATAAGGTAAGAAAATCAGGGCAAAACCCTAACAAATCTCCCCTTTTTGCTAGATTTTCTTGACAAAACTTGATTCGCCTTCTTCAATACATGATAATCTTGTTCTTCACAAAATCTTCATTACTGCTGCTTGCCATGGTTAAAAATAAAGTTTAAAATATATCGGTTAAAAATAGTTTTAAAATATTTTGTTTTTAATTTTAAAATTGCAGCAACAGGAATGTTGAAAATATAGTTGAAACTTGTTTTCCACATGTAGTTGGACAAAAATCTTCTCCATCATCAAATTTGTGGCAAATTGATTTGAAACCACTTGAACCTGTCTTCAACTTCGTTCCATTGGATCTTTGAACCATGTGCTTTGATACCACTTGTTGGGTTCGAAAGTGATTATGGCGTCATGCGGAAGTTTACAATTACAAATTATATGGTGTTGATAAATCAGATGACAAAAAACTATATTAAAAGAAACAAAATATTATTATATGATTTGGTCAGGCGACCTACATATTATAAAACTAATATTGAAAAACATAAACATATTGGAGAAAATCTTCCCATAAACAAAACTCTCTAAACGATTACATTGTGAATGCTATTGTGTTCTTGATATGAGAAGAGGGTCTTCAATTTATAGGATTCCAGACTTTTTCTCTAAGAAAAGAATAACCAAATATGGAAGAGAAATATATTTTCCTTTCAGAAAAGTTCAAGTATTTATGGTAATACTTTGACTTTTCTTTAAGGAAAAAATAAACTTCAAATAAGGTAAGAAAATCAGGGCAAAACCCTAACATCATGGTCTTGATTTCCAGTAACTATAATGTCATCCACATAGACAAGGATATAAACAGTAAATCCTGACTTATGAAGGATGAACAGAGATGAGTCAGAGTGTGATTTGCAAAAACCTTGTGTTACCAGAAAGTTCTTGAGCTCAGTGTACCAAGCTCTGGGTGCCTGCTTAAGACCGTAGATGGCTTTGTTAAGTTTGCAAACATGATTGGACAAAGTTGGATGCTCAAAGCCAGGAGGTTGTCTCTATAAACTTGTTCCTCTAAATGGCCTTGCAAGAATGCATTATTTACATCAAGTTGATGCAAACACCAGTTGCATTGAACAGCGATGGTGAGAACTAGGCGAATGGTTGTAGGCTTGACTACTGGACTAAATTTTGAATGGTAGTCAAGTCCAGGCCGCTGAGTGAATCCTTTGTCCACTAATCAAGCTTTATACCTGTCAATAGAATCATCAGAACGATATTTAATGCGAAATATCCTCTTACAGTCTACTACATTCTTCGGAGGATCGTTGGGAACCAAAGTCCACATTTGGTTTCTCACTAGTGCATCAAACTCAGCTTGCATTGCACCATTCCAGTGGGGTTCACGTTGAGCTTTCTTGTAGGAAGGAGGTTTTTTAGACTTGGCGAGTGATCAAGAAAGCTAGGGAGTTGTTTTGGCTTATGGATATTATTTTGGAACGGGTAACCATGGGGTGACTCAGTGTTGTGGTGGAAGGTGCAGCTGAAGTGGTTTGGTTGGGTTGTATGCTTGGGGGTGTGATGATAGTTGAAAAATGTCGAGTAGAAAGAGGTGCAATAGGGGAAGGCACTGGAGGAGGCAAATGGGTGTTTTGACCGGCCGATGAAGGCAGCGACATAGGATCTGATGGTGGATTGCGTCGTCTGTAAGTTAAAAGGGGTGGATTTTCTGGTTGAGAATGGGTGGTTTGGTTGTTTGAGGGAGGTGCAATAGGATAAAGTGGCTGCTGAGAAGTTGGAGAGGAAATCATGGCGGCTTCGTGAGATATAGAATTCTGAGGAGAGTTGAAGATAATACCTGAACTTTGGGATTGCTCTCTGGTTGTGGCAGGTGGCATGGGCGAACTTCGTGGGCAAGGTCCACACGCAATAGTAGGAGGAAGTTCCATGTTTGAATTATGAGCTTCACATGTGAAATTCTGATCGCTTTCCTTTTCAGTTTTTTCCCATGACTTAATTTGGAAATTTGATAAATGAGAGAAAATATTTTGAAAATGAAAATTATTCTCAAAAAATAAAACATCTCTTGATAAAAATATTTTTGAAGAAATTGGATCAAAGCACTGGTGACAGTAATATTTGTTGGAAAACCCCAGGTATGCACATAGAGTTGAACGAGGCTCGAGCTTATTTTTGGTGTATGGTCGAAGCCAAGGATAACATAAACACCCAAAAGTTCTTATTGAATCAAATTTTGGGGTATTTTGAAAAAGTATTTCATGAGGGCAGTTATCTTTTAGGTAGCTGAGGGTAATCTATTGATAAGATAAACTGCCTGATTGCAAGCAAAACTCCAAAAATTCGAGGGAAGTGAGGCTTGATGAATTAAGGTTTTGGCTGTTTTAACAACATGTCTATGGCGTCGTTCAACTACAGCTACACGTTGAGGTGTATAAGGAGGTGAAACAAGATGTTCAATACCATGTGTTTTTAAATAGGGAGATAATCATTCAAATTCACCACCACCATCAATGTAAAATGAGAGAATTTTTGTGTTAAAGCGACGTTCAAGTAATGGATGTAGAATTTTAAAAACATCTTGAATTTCACTTTTATTTTTCAGAGTATATTTCCACATATATTGTGAAAACTGATCAACAAACAATGCATAATAACGCTTTCGATCAATGGACAACACAGGGGAAGGTCCCCATAAGTCGCTGTAAATAATTTGCAGAGGTTGTTGACTTTGCAGTGTATTTTCAGAAAAAGGTAACCTATGCATTTTATTTGAATTGTAAGAATTAAAAACTGAAGAAGTTTTTGAATCAGAAAATGGAATTGAAAACTTCATTAACAACTTATGTAAACTTTGACGATTTGGGTGCCCCAATCATCGATGCCACAGGTCAAAAGGAAGACGATGAACTACCAAATTTAATTGAGGTTGGGATATGCGTGTTGTCTCTTGCGGCCACTCGTACAACCCATCTCTATCCTGCCTGCACACCAGCTTGCGGCCACTCGTACAACCCATCTCTATCCTGCCTGCACACCAGAGACGCCCCCGTAGTCAGATCCCTCACAAGAAAATTAAGAGGAAAAAATTCAATAGATGTTTGGTTATCGTTACAAAATCTAGAAACAGAGAGAAGATTTCTTTTTATGGCTGGTGCACAAAGAGTATCATTTAGTTTGAAGTTTTTATTTGATGCACATAAATGAGTGTTACCAGTGTGAAAAATTGGAATGGTATTACCATTTCCCACTGAGATCTCTTCGGGTCTGTGGTAGTCCTGAGAAGTGGTCAAGTTGCGAGCATCAGTTATGATGTGATGGTTAGCCCCAGAATTAACAACCCATGGATCTTGGTGCTGCGGAAACTGAGCAGCATAGTTAGCGCGAGCCTGAAAGTGGTTGTGAGACTGGGATCTACACACTTTGGCGGAGTGACCAGGGCGATCACAAAGTTGACAACAAAGGAGATTGTCAGTGTTTTGGGGCTGCTGATTTCGACGAGAACGCCACTGCTGGGTATTTGATTAGTCTCGAGCGCCACGCCATGGTTGGCTGCCTTGTGAGGTATTACCTCCCTGCTTTCGGTTATTATTGCTTCTTGAAGGTGCTTGGCTGTTTCGTTGAGCGATTGCAGCAATAATCTGTGGTGTCCGTTTGGCTTCTTCATGCTTAAGAAAGATCTCATGATCAAGTAGTTTCTCATAAAGTTCTTCATAGGTGATCATTGTTTCACGCGACCGGATTGTTGCAGAGATAGCGCTATATTCAGGACCAAGGCCTTGGAGGATTCTCACAGTAAGTTGCACATCTGTAATTGGTGCTCCACTGATTGCAAGTTCATCAGCAATTGAACGTATGTCACGTAGATAGTCGGTGACAGGCCGAGAATCTTTGGTAATCCGAGCCAGTTGATCTTGAAGACCGATAATTCTAGTATGTGATTTGTTGGAGAAAGTAGTGTGCAGGGATTCCCACGCTTTGTGTGCCGATGTGGAAATTGCAACAGTAGATGCAAGTGTAGGATCCACCGATGCTAAGATGGCGTTCTGAACAAGCTGATCTTGGCGAAACCAGTGCATATAAGCTGGATTCGGAGTGCTTTCATTGTTTGTTGTAATTATGGTTGGAGGAGCAGCAATTGTGCCATCAAGGTGATCGAACAGGTTATGTCTATGCATGAGCATAGACACTTGTGCCTTCCAGGTAGTGAAGTTATGGCTGCCCGCAAGTTTGATTGAGAGTTGAGACGCAGGGTTAATCTACACGATGGCAGTGTTGTTGGTAGTGTTATCTGCGTTAACAACAGTGGTGTTGTTGGTCAATTTTTTTATGCTGAGGCAGTAACTAGGGTTACAGGGGAAAAAAATCTGGGATCGTACTCGTTTGAGCTTTATAGAGCCCTGATACCATAAAACAACTTATAGACGAGATAGAAAATTAGAAGAACGTTTTATTCATATGTTAATCAAGAATATATAGGAGATGGTACATTAATGAGTCCTAAAGTGATACAACAACTAATGCCAGCTGTACAAGCATATAACTCTATGTCATAATTTAAATTATTCACGTATGTCTCTTTTAGAGGTCGGGTTTGGGTGTAGGGGTTGGGGTCTCGAGTCGAAGTCGGGGTTGGGGTCTTGAATCAAGGTCAGGGTTGGGTCTCAGGTATAGGTCGGGGTCGAATCTCGGGTCGGGGTCCAGTCTCGGATTGGGTCTCGAGGTCGGATTCCGGTTCAAAAGTTGGATCTTGAATCGGATGCTAGGTTCGGGAGTCGGGGTCAGGTCTCGGATCGGGGTCGAATTCCGATTCAAAAGTTGGATCTTGAGTCGGGGTCGGGATCATGTCCCAATTCGGGGTCTCGCGTCGGGGTTGGGGTCGGTTCTCCTGTCTCGAGTCAGATGTCGAGGTCAAGGTCGGGTCTTGAGTCAAGGTTGACGTCGGCTATCGAGGTTATTGTGGCTTTAAAAAATTAAAAAGAAATCCTAAAACTTATTTTTCAATTCCAAAAAGGTTATGTGGCTTTAAAAAAATTAGCTCAACTATATTTTTTACCCCTCAAGGCACGACCTAAATATACAGGATAAATCCTTTGTTTAAACGGATATACCAAAATGAAAAACTAGAGAAATATGCTCGAATGTTTTCCAATGTTCTTCCATAAGTTGTGATGGGACTAAAGATCTCGGGTTCAAAGTCCCATAAAATGTAAAAAGTTCTGTTGAGAGTGTCGTCCCCTAAAATGGACTCTTCAACATGCGAATTCAATTTAAGTCGAGCTTCAATATGAATACCAAATACCAAATGAAAAACCCACAAAATATAAAAATAGAGAAAATACTAATTTTGAATTATAAATATAAATAGCAGTGGAAGTTAAAACCCTTTTTTTAATAGACAATTCTTTTCAGTAATTAGTTTTTTTTATTATATAAAGGGCGGTTCACCATCTTCTTCAGTCACTTCTTATTGGAAAAAAGTGTAAAATCTCTACTCATTTCATCTTTCTGTTTTGATTCTTTCTGCAAAAAATAAAAAAATGTTACCTGAAGGAGAAGCAGTTCCTGAAAATGAAGAAGAAGAAGGGCAAATGGAGATTGATGGACAGAATGAAAATGAAGAAAGACAGCATGGAAATCAAGAATCTGATGAAAAAATGGAAGAAGCAGAGGATGGAAAAACAGAGGAATTGGATACAAATAGAGGACGAAAAAGAAAATGCCAAAATGAAGATAAAAATGGCGAAAAAGAGGAAGAAAGAAGAACTGCTGAAAAAGAAAAACAATCAATGAATAAAGAAGGAGGACCATCACATGATTACGACAAAGAGGAAGAAGAAAAAGAAAGAAGAAGAAGAGCTGCTGAAAAAGGAAAACAATCAATGTCATGCGAATGTGAACCCATGGTGTGTGAGTTTTTTTATTTCGAACAAGGAGAATCATCTAACACACCTGAAGATCAAACTCATAGTGATATTGATGATCATCGGAATTTGGCGATTTTAAGATCCATGTGGAATTTCAACAACATCAATGGGAATTTCCCACATCCTCCCTCAGATAAACTACTCAACTACATCTTGTTCTCAATTCCCAATTTTAAGCTCCTCAAAGAGTATTTAAAGATGAAGATCATGAAACTTGAGTCTAATTTCAAGAATATTATTCAAATGGATGGAGATAATCCCGAGATGCCCCGGCTTATTGATAGAGAAACTTTCCACCTGTGTAAGCTACTATGGGGTAATCTGCAATGGGTACACCATGGTAATCAGCAACAGCAACTAGGCCGTAATCAGCAACAGACAGCAGCATTAGGATATTTCTGACTAAAAGTTTTTCAACTCATGACAAAATTGATTTTGTGAGTGAATCTGATGTATGGAGTGTTTTGGTAATGACAATTAGCATATTTTAGCAAATTCTTTCCAATATTTTTTCACGACATCCAAATACACATTGTACAAAGTCAGTCGAAAAGCCTTTCCTGGTCAAAAATAGGTTCGAATCATAAGTGTCACTCGCATTTGAACTGAATTTACTCTCGCAATGTGCTCTCTGGAGGGAAGGATAAATCGGATGGTAAGATGGAGGACACTGATGGTAGAAAAGCTCCAACATCTCCTCCAGGCTTATCCTTTCGTCATGTTGGACATAGGGATAAGGTGGTCGACTTCCACAGGACGATTGTTAGTGTCTCAGATGACGATGAAAGTATATATTACAGATATGGTGATTAGAGGCGGAGCTAGGTGGGTTTCATGGGTTCGGACGAACCCGCTAGCTTTTCCGTAAAACCTATATTTGTATTAGAAAATTAAAACTTTTGTAATATTTTTCTCTCTCCTAAAATTTAGAACCCCCAAACTCCTAATCCTGACTTCGCCTTTGATGGCGAATGATAGATCTCATTTACAGACCAGAAGATGAGGTTATAAAAGAATTGGACAAGTTCAAGTCTCACCTGCTTACTTATTCTTAGTGTCTACAGTCTCCACATAGGCGTTGTCACTGATGTTCAAGCCATGTTAATGGAAAAACTAACACCAAGCTATGAGTTTGCTGGGTCGATCAAATGGCTAGCTTTCGAGATTTATGTATTCAATCTCTTATTTAATCTTACCATTGACTTTAAAGATCATGAAGCATATATAAAAGGGACATTCATGAGTTCATTTTGTGTTTGGTTGAAAATGAACTCCATGGATCTTTGTTTCCACAGTTCTATCCAAACACTAGGCCTAAGAGCAGAAGTGTGGGATTTCAATGTATAGAAAAGAGTTGAAAACTAATTAGTGTCTCGTGTAATGAAGGTTTTATCAATCAAATTCTTACCTCTCTAAAAAAAAGGGAGCTTTAGTTAGAAAACTTAGTTGTTGTTGTTGGAGCAAGAGGAGATATGAAGTTAAAACCTCATGCAATATATCTTCTAGATGATGTTATTATCATATATTAGTTCATGATATATGCATACAAGTTTGGAAAAATTCATATGCTCAATGCACACTTAAGTGTACTAACTCAAGAAATGAAGTTTCTTCTTTTGCCACACCAATGAAATTAACTTTTGTTTTAATTAACGCATAATAAATAAAATATGCCCTTTAACTTGGTTCCAACTCACATTTATGCCTTCCAACTTTGGGTGTGCACAAGTAGACACTTAGACATGTATAAAGTTAAGCAAATAGACACAAACGTCCTACATGGCATACTGCATGGAAATTTGCATCCTACATGGTGTCCTACATGTATTATGTCACGTAAGATTCATGTGTCTACTTTCTGCACTTTGTTCTTGGGATTTGAGAGGGGCGATTTAGGGCAGATTCTACTCAACTTTCCATGGAATTCTTCGGTAAAGGTAAGTTTGTTACTCCCCAACCTTGTAAATAGATTCTTAAACGTTAGAATCTAAGATATTACTCTTGGGGGAGGGTTTTGACTTGATTTAATAGTGGATAAAAAGCCCTGGATTGGACAGAATGATCATGAATTGGCCTCGGGTTAGGATTTGGTTGTAATCCGGGAATTATTAGGCCACTGTTTGATTGAATGTTGAGTAGTATTATTATTTTAGACCAAGAACAAGCTAAAGTTTCAAAAAGGGTTCAAGGTTCGCGATCAAATTTCTGCAACAGCTACTTGGCGCCCGAGTAGGCTAGATTTTCTTAACTGAATAGTTTATCCATGTTTCCAATCCCATACTATATTATAGATTGATGGGAGGTTTCATGCCTAGGCCTTCAGACACGGAGTCTGGATGGTTAAAGGTTGTTGTTTATTGTTGTTAAGGCAGGAAAGATGATGACTAGGGGCAGTGGTGTAGCCACATAGTTGTCAGGGTGTCCAATTGGACACCCTTCGTCGGTAAAAAAAGTCGTATATACAAGTAAAATGATAAATGAAATGATTAAATAACATATTTTGGACACCTTTAACACAACTTGTTATCTCCCAGTGGTTTCAAACCCATGGAATGAGACAATGCTTGTGTGTTCGAATCTCACTAGGGATAAATATTTTGTCCACTTTCTATTTATGGACACCCTTTGTGAAATTCCTGGCTCCGCCACTGACTAGGGGGTGGTTCTCTAGTTCTTGATTGTCAACATTGAGTTTTCTGTTGAGGTTGTTTGGTGTTAATTGTAAGGTTAAGTGTTATGAAGTTGCTGGAATATAGCCATTTCTGGAAGTTGTGGCAATCAAGGGAATATAATGCGCGAGAAGAATATTAGTTGTGGGATTAGGAAGGTAATTTCCGAAAACAAATGTGTTTCTTTATATTTTCCTTTGATTCTGTTGCAATGCAATCTCTTTTCCTTTTGATTTTTTCATCATAATTGTACTGATAATTAATTCTTATGCCTCTTAATATTATTCATTATGCACTATATATATCCCAAAAGTGAATTTTGTACATTCTTTGAGTAAATTTTAGGTTTAGCAAACATAAAAATCATATTAGTGTTCTATAGCTACAGTTTTGTTATTTGCGCTCCATAGCAAACATAGTTTGCTATGGAGCATCTCAGTTGTATAAATCGCAGGCATGCATCTCGTTTCTATAAAAGCGCAGCGATTGTTTATGTATATCGGTTAGATAATTGTATATATGTAACTACTATGTCTATGTATCAATGATTGTGATTGTATATCTGCATAAAATATGAATTTGCATACAATTGAATCGAATTAAAACATTTGTATATCAAATCTCTGTCTCTCGCTCACTTTATACAATACAAATTATACATTGTATTTGTATAATTTGTGTTTGTATAAAGCGCGAAAGAGAGAAAGGCAAAAGAGAACTGGGTAGGGGAAGATCTGTATTTGTATAATTATAAGTGTATAGGACGAAAAGATATGTATTTGTATTTGTATATACAGTTCTCTCTCGCTTTATACAAACACAAACACAATTTATACATTTGTGTTTGTATAAAGTGAGAGATAGGCGAGCAAGAGAGAGGGCGAGCGAGATTCCAGAGTGGCGAACGAGATTCTCTGAATGGCAAGATTGTAATTCAGTTGAAAATACAGGATTGTAGATGAAGAGAATAGCTCTAACGATGCAGCAAAGCATTCTCATTAGCTTGAATTTCATATCAAAATCCACATAACTTTTACCTTTACAAAAATAAAAAGCATAACCCAAAGCAATCCTCATAAATCCGATCTTCTGTAAAAAAAAAAATCGCTCTATGCTTGACCACCATCGCCCAACCATGATTTTACTCCAGGAGACTCACATGACACACCACCAACACCTAGGAGATGAATTTAGCTTCTTTGATATAACTAATGTTCCGGCGATTGGAGGTTGTTGAGGAATGACTTTAGTTTGGAAAAATGACTTTGTTGTTGTCGATGGACTTGCAATCAATAGTGAGGAGATATATTGCACCATTCAGGTACAATGACGTTATTTTATGCTATTTATGTTAGTACAATTATAATATTATAAGATTATTTAATCCTATTTATGCTACGGCAATAATAATATTAATAAAGTTATTTTATGTTATTTATGCTAGTGCAATTATAGTATTAGGTACCAATTTTATGATAATTTAATGATATTGTTATTTTCTGCTATTTAGGCTAAAGTTTCATGAAATGTTAGTGTTTGGGAAGGTAAGTCACTAAATAATAAGTTTTCAGGCTAATATATGTACTAATTGCACTAATCATTTCCAACTAGCCGACTTAGGGTTAAAAGGTCAAGCGACTATTTATGTTAGAAGTGTCTATATCGCGGACCTTTAAATTTTAAGTAGACTAGTTGAAATGGTTAGTGCAATGAACATATGAGTTGGTTTGAGTACTTATTATTTAGTACTTATCTCCCCAAGCAATAAAATTTCATGAAAATTTAGCATAAATAGCAAAAAATAAATATTCATTAAA
Source organism: Solanum appendiculatum (assembly GCA_018342035.1). Lineage (NCBI taxonomy): Eukaryota > Viridiplantae > Streptophyta > Magnoliopsida > Solanales > Solanaceae > Solanum > Solanum appendiculatum. Next base: position 155,875 of record JAGDQO010001428.1, read on the forward strand.
TTATCACAAAACTGTCACCTAATATTATAATTGCACTAGCATAAATAGCATGAAATAAGCTTATAATTTATAATTGCACTAGCATAAATCGAATAAAATAACCTTATAATATTAAAATTGCACAAACATAAATAGCATAAAATAAAGTCATTGTACCTGAATGGTGCAATGCATCTCCTCGCCATTATTTGCAACTCCATTGACTACAACGAAATCCTTTTTCCAAACTAAAGTCATTCCTCCGCAACCTCCAATAGCCGGAACATTAGCTATATCTATGAAGCTAAATTCATCTGCTAGGTGTTGGCGGTGTGTCATGTGAGTCTCTTGGAGCAAAACCATGGTTGGACGATGATAGTCAAGCTTAGAGCAAAATATTTTGTAAAAGTCGAATTGCTCGAAGCCACGACAATTTCATATCATTAGACTCATTTCAGGGGTTCTTCATCGTCGCCATCATCATATCTACTCTTGAATGTTAGTACTAAAAAGACTGCAAAATTTTGAGGGTCCTATCTCAGGCCACGATTGGGGTGGTTGGTCAATAGAACCTGGAATGGTACTACTCAATATTAGCAGTTGAGGCATTGATGGTAGTGATGGTGGTGCCAGTGTGGTGGAATCATAAATGGTATCGTTGAATATTAAAGATTGAGGCATTGGTAGTGGTGGTGGTGAAATCGTGAATGGTACTATTAAATATTATCGATTGAGGCATTGGTAGTGCCGATGTGGTGAAATTGGGAAAAGTACCATTGAATATAAGGGGCGGAGGCGTTGGTGGTGGTGGTGGTGGAATCGTGAATGGGACTGTTGAATATTAGCGGTTGAGGCATTTGTGGTGGTGTTGATGATGCCGATGTGGTGAAATGGGGAATGGTACCACTGAATATTAGTGTTTGGGGCGTTGGTGGTGCTGGGGTGGTGGAATCGTGAATAGTACTGTTGAAAAATAAAGGTTGAGTCATATGTGGTGGTAGTGGTGGTCCCGGTGTGGTGAAATCGGGAATGCTACCATTGAATATTAATGGTTGAGGCATTGGTGGTGGTGGTGGTGGTGGTGTGGTGGTGAAATCGTGAATGGTACTGTTGAATATTAGTGGTTGAGGCATTTGGTGGTGGTGGTGTATTCCTGGGGTTATGGAATCGGGAATGGTACTGTTGAATATTAGTGGTTGAGGCATTGGTGGTTGTGGTAGGGTGGTGTAATGTCGACGACGGCATAATGAGCGTGATGATAGACGAGGCATGATTGTAAGTACAAATGAAATTGGTACTTATATGTGAGAGATGTTTTGTTTTCCTTCTTATAATTCAGTGGAGATACACATGAATAATGAGTTCCTTCTGCTTATTTATAGCTAATAACTTGTACATCTGGATTATGTTTATCTCTTTCAAATTATATTAGTAGGATTAGTAAAGATATTTTAATATTGGTCAACTATATAATAATAAGGTGAAATAATTTACAGCATAAAGATCTTTTACACTTTGAATTTTTCTAGCTAGATATTGCATATTTTCACCTTCTTTTCCAAATAATTTAAAAGTAAATTGTAATTAATATGCAAGATTTAGCAATAGGTCAATGACTAGGCAATGATTCAGCTAGATATCACACAGTTTCACCTTCTTTTCCGAATAATTTAAAAGCAATTTGTAATTAATATGCAAGATTTAGCAATAGGTCAATGGCCTAGCAATGATTCAGCTAGATATTGCATATTTTCACCTCCTTTTTCAAATAATTTAAAACCAAATTGTAATTAATATGCAAGATTTAGCAATAGGTCAATGACTCAATAATGATTCAGCTAGATATCACACATTTTCACCTTCTTTTCCAAATAATTTAAAAGCAATTTGTATTTAATATACAAGATTTAGCAATAGGCCAGTGACTCAGCAATGATTCAGCTAGATATTGCATATTTTTACCTTCTTTTTCAAATAATTTAAAAGAAAATTTTAATTAATATGCAAGATTTAGCAATAGGTCAATGACCCGGCAATGATTCGGCTAGATAACGCATAATTCACCTTCTTTTCCAAATAATTTAAAAAGCAAATTGTAATTAATATGCAAGATTTAGCAATTTACATATTCTCACCTTCTTTTCCAAATAATTTAAAAGCAAATTGTAATTAATATGCAAGATTTAGCAACATGTCAATGACTCAGCAATGATTCTTTTGTGTTTAGCTTATAAACATTTCTGGTAACGTCTTTTATTACACTAATTGTACTCCCATATTTTAAATTTTTTTGCAAAAGCACCTCTAAACTGTCTTCTCTCTTTTCTTAAAATATATAATCCCATTGATCTAATAATAGAATTTGAATTAGTGTGGTAACACAGTGAATTTGAGTTTCATTAATGAGTAACTATCTATGTTAATGACGGGTATTTTCAAATACATTTGAGCTTTATTCGTTTTAAATTGAAGGAATTAATGATGAATTTCTCTAACGTGTTATACTTCATAAGTGCTTTTTAAGGGATAATATATAAGTATCCCCCCCCCAAAAAAAAGTATTTTAAAATGGAATAAACACACCCCCAAAAATTGACATGGCATAGAGAGTATGCACTCTCTCTTAAAGGCAAGTGAAGATTGAAAAAATTGGACGCATGTCCTTTTTTAATTGGTCTAGTTACAATTAGTTAGTACACATTTATTGACATTAAAACATATATATATATATATATATATATATATATATATATATATATAGGCGAAATGATCTGGTGGACCCTTGTACTTGTATGAGTTTGTATTGTGGACCCTTCTACTTAACATTTTATCAACTGAACCCTTAAACTCAGTAAAACACAATATATCAAACCTCTCTGACCATTGACCATGATTATGTGGCATTAAAATGGCTGAGTTGGCGAGAGAGTGTGACTACACGCGTTTTAAGGCAAGTGAACATCATATTTTAAATTTTAAATTATTAAAAAATTTTAAAAATAAAATAATAAATTTAAAAAGAAAAAAAATCAACTTCTTCCCCACACCCACCCCATCGCTGCCCCAGCCCCCTTTTTCTTTCTTCTTCACACCCTATTGTAATCTTCTTTAGCAGATCTTGGCATTGACATTTTCTTGACGTCAGGTTTCATGATGATTATCAGTGAAGGGAGAGAACGACGTTGATTTCATGGAGGTGCTCGCCGGTTCACAGTGGAGTGAGAGGGAGAAAGGCGGTGCTAATCCCTTTTTTGCTAGAATGGAAGGCAAAGCTAGTCCCTTTTTCGCCATAATGGGAGGCCGCGAGGGAGTTTGCTAGTACCCGGAAAGGATGGAGAGGAGAGGCCATTTCTGGTGGTTCACAGGGGTCGTCGGTGGTGTGGAGAAAAGAAAACAACGAAAAGGAGAATGAGACGAGAGATGGTACGAGGAACTGGTCACACCGGTGAAAAGATTTGCCGGCCAAAGTTGGTGGTGCGGCCGATTGCTGATTTTGTTGGTTTTGCGAAGGTCGGAGAAGAGGAAAGGAATATGGGTGTGCGACAGAGGAGTCCAAATTTTACTTTAAGAAATAAATTATTTTTAAAAAATTATTTTACTTTTTATTTAATAAATTTAGTTAATAATTTTTTTAAATGATAATTATGATATATTATTAATTAAAATGATATGGATTTGACATGTCATCTACTTAAGGGCGAGTGAACTACACACATGCTAGGAGTGGTTCAAAAATCTTCTTTTGATCGAGTTTAAGGGTTCAATTGGTAATGGGTTAAATAGAATGATCCATAATACAAACGCATACAAGTACAAGGATCTACCAGACCATTTCGCCATATATATATATAAAAGATGTTTAGATAATAGGACCCTAGTTAAGTTAAGGTGTGTCGTTGGGATTTCGATCATAGTTTAGGGGTTGCTTATGCATTATCCCTTTTAATTTCTTCCTTACTTTACACCTTTTTTTTTCTCTTTCATTAATTTTTTATTTTTCACTTTTAATTATTTTTTAAAAATTACCTTATAAAGCTCGCTAAGCCTCGCTTCCCGGTTCCACCGAAAACTCTCATTTGTTGAATCGGAGCATAGTGCGCTTTAGGCGCTGAGCGAGAAAGGTCTCTTCTTTTCTTTCGATACTGGGGGAGATACATGCTAACTATGGTAGGAAGCAGGAACCATTACGTATATTTTTAAAAAAAAATAAATTAAAAAGTGTTATCATTTTGAGTTTGTAACAATTAGAGTTAGTTGGTTGAGTTAGAGTGCAATAGAGTAATTCCCTTGTGAAGTCTTGTAATAGAGTTGTTGCAAGGGGGGAAGGGATTAAGGGATCGTTTAGTAATTGGATAAGGAAGAAGTTATTTATGTATTAATTTTCGTATAACTTATACGATGTTTGGTAGGTAGATAGGAAATAAGTTATTCATGTATAAATTAATATGACATTTGATTGACAACCTTGAAATCCGCTTGAATAATACATGTATAGGTTATGAAAGAATCTATGTATTGTTTTATGCAGGATAAAATGTGGAATAACTAATCCCTACATAACTAATATCTACATAAAAACATAAATTTACTCATAACTAATCCCTATTTTACTAATATTTATATAACCCTAACCAACTACCAAATGACCCCTAAGAGCTTAATCTTAGGATTACAAGAGTCTATAACATAACATGGCTCAGTTGTTTTACACTATGTTTGGATCATTGTTACCCATTGTTTCATAATGTATTGTATTGTATTGTACCGTACGATAGATACAATGTTTGGATAGACTGTATAGTTTGCTGCTGTTTAATAACATTCTTATTGTTTGGTTTGATTGTATCGTACTGTATTGTAATTTATAAATTTACTAAAATATCCTTAATTATTCTAAATATTAAATTTATCAATAATTACTAATAAAATAACAATACTATCATGCATATTATTTTATGTCATATGAAAATAACATAAAATTATATTATCAAACATTATCATCACGTTTGTATCTATATTGATTTAATTATATTAAAAAATCATATAAAGCAATAAGTTGAAAGAGATTAAAGCATGAAAAAAAGGGAAGAACATATGCTTAAAAAAAAGAAGAAAGAGGAAGGACAAACAATCAAACCTAGAAGGAGACAAACAACGTAGTAGTTGTTGGGTAGGAGGTTTGAATGGGATTAAATAATATAGGGTAAAGGGTAAAATAGTATTATGAAATACTAAGGACATAATTGGAAAAAGAAATTAAGTAACAACCGAAACACATCAAATCGGTTGTTCCATAAAATGGGGGTTTTCATTGTTATGTAACAAAGAAATTTAACAATACAATACAATACAATACAATACATTTTAAGTAACAATCAAAACAAACACGGTATGTATGGTAACAATACAATACAATGGTAACAATGATCCAAAAGTGTTAGTGGGGAATTTAAGACTTATATTAGACAAGTTTTGGGTTACTTTGATATTCCGAGTCGCCTGGCTAAATTAATCATATATATTTTATGTCTCCTCCTCATCCATTTCCATCTTAATAAATGAATCACCAAATGATTTTTTAAATCTACCAACTGTATACGTCAACCAACTTGCAAACTATCTTACTTTAGTTGCATGCTAAAAATTCGTTTCACGAAACTAATTTTAAACGCAAACTTAATTTGTGATGGTTTAAAAATTTATCTTAATTCTAAATAATTCTTTCTTTTCCTAATACTTTAGACTCATTTGAACTCCAAAAAAATTAGTTGAACCTGTAGTTTTTTTTAAAAATTTCTAACATTGGCATAAAAAAAAAAAAACTATTAAACCCACCAGAAGAAAATGATTCCATTAAATGCACCAAAAACTAGAAGATAAGAGTATTCTTGACACCAAAAGCAAACAAAGGGTAAAATTAGGTAAAATTAAGTTAATTCTAATAGTTCAAGGGTAATTTTGCCTCATATTTTTTTACCATACTAGATAGTCATGTCAGCGATACATGGCTTATGTGGACACCAATTAGTTTGGAGGGCATTTGTTGTCCAAAAAAATAGACTGGAAGGATATTTTTGCTACCAAAAATAGAGTAAATATAAGCTATTTTGAATAGTTTAAGGATATTTTTAACCCTTTTCCGTAGAAGGAAAAAGAATGGAATTCGTTATAATTTTAAACTTGCACAAGGTAGTTCAAAGATGTTCTCAATAAACACTTGAATAATTATTGAGTTTTCCTTTCATGAGATCCTAAAAGACAAAAATCCCCCATGACATCTCCAGAAAAAGAACTGATCTCTATCAAAATCACGTTGTACACATTCTGTTTTTGCCTTCATCAATTTAAGATCTAGCCTCTGCAAAAACCTTATTACATCATTTGACCTATCAAAATTTCTTAGCAGCAAGAATGATGCCTACAAAATTTTAAAGACGCGATTATTTTCACTATGATACAATTAAATAACAAACTACATGACAGTAGGAAACAGAAAGGGAAGAAAAGAATAGAGTTTTACTGAACTCAGTAATCTCCTCTCCTACTAGTGACAAGGTCGCTAGTGATATCATCCTCTTCATTTTCACATTGTTGCAGAAATTCTCTGTAAGACTCATCATAAGCAGTAGCCATTTGTAGATAATTAATTGCATCATTCTTGCGGCCAACATTGATCAACGTACTGGAAAATAATCATGTACCAGTTTAATCAATTTTAAAACTGGAATAAACAAGAGGTCTTCTAGAACTAGCTTTGAGAATTTAAACCACGTATCAAGAATTAAACAAACCTTTACCTTGACAGTAGTACTAATCCATCATAGTAATGAGCCTTGCTCTTTGGGTCATCTGGCTCTTTCAACGTGGCTACGCGTTCCAGGTGTGCAAGTCCCTCTCCCATCTTTCCCTATAAAAGAAAAGGAATGGTGCAATATCACTATGAGAAACCTACTTCCAGTATATAACTCAAGACACGAACTATCCCAGATTTCAGCCTTGGCTCAAGAAAGGAGAGGCCTTGAGATATCTGCCACTGACCAAGCCCAAAAATATGGCAAGTCAAGCTCAAACTTTCGATGTAAGTTGAGGCCAGCTCCTCACATCATTTCTTGTGGGAATCTCATCACAGTAGGGAAAACTCACTATTAAACATCTCTACAGTATACCCTAATCATCAAAATGAGGGGAAACCATTAATGTCTTCTGTTCCAGAACTATAGTAGGTTCTTAGCATGTCCACCTATTCTTGTGGACTGCTTCCTTGTAACTTCCTTCTCCCTTCAAGGATTGGGCTAAGAAGAGAGCCAAGGACTAATTTGAATTCGCGCTCAGATAAATATATATTGAGGAGAGTAAAGTGAACAATTTATCTCTGAATTTCATTGAACAAGACAAATATGTTTTATTTTTTAAAAATCTGCAAAACTAATTTACTCTGTAATTTGATAGCCCATATCTATAGACAATATGCTTCAACATTATCACAAGCTAACAGCCCATATCTGATATATATATACATACACCTCAAATTCTTTACAAAGACATCCATCCACTCATTAGCTTTTGATGATCTTCAAGCAGAAACAAATATATATGTCTAAAAGTTAGACAAATTGAGCTGAGCTAACATTGCTACTCGTATTAGACATGAACTTCTCCGTCAAAACGAGCAACTTTTGATCCATTTTCATCTGTATACATGTTCAGATTTTGATCTAATGCTACTCCAATTCTTTTACTTTCCCATCAGAAGAAGTCAGTTTTTGGTTTATTTTCGGTTTAAATAACCTAAGACTGGGCTAGTAACTTGCATTAAAGACCCCCTGTTTATGAAACTTGCAATGCAGCTTACAAGTCCAAACCACTGATCTAGTTTGATCATTCATAATAACCAAAACAAATCTACCATACTTATTGTACTGAGGTTTAGCTAATTTAGAATAATGAAAAAAAGTAAAGAGAGAACATGCAATGGCTAGGATTTCCTTCAATAAATGGACAAGGCAGAAATACAGGGAGGAAGAGTAGTCAGTTTGTCAAGAATATGGAGAGGAGAGGAGGAAGAGCAGCTAGGTATTGGGAGAGGCCAGGTTGAATCTTCACTATCATTATATAGAAGAGCAGCAATCAGGCATCAGCAGGCCTTTAGGGGCATGTGAGGTCTATAAGAATAAAACATACTCCCTCCGTTTCAATTTGTTTGTCCTATTTTGACTTGGCATGGAGTATACAAAAGTAAAGAAGACTTTTGAATCTTGTGGTCTAAAATTTAAGATATGTCAAATGTAGCATTTAATCTTGTGGTCTTAAACATGTCATGCAGAAAGCTGAAATTAAAGAGTTTCCAAAAAGGAAAGAGGCATACTTCTTGAAACGGAATAAAAAGGAAAGTAGGACAAGCAAATTGAAACAGAGGTAGTATATAAAAACGGAAGATGAATTTCAAGCTAAACATACTTCAAAATACTGTAGATACTGAGGAATTTCACAAAAAACATTTGAATAAATGATGAATTTCTCTAACGTGTTATACTTCATAAGTGTTAATTTCAAGGGATAATGCATAAGTACCCCCCCTAAACTATGACCGAAATCTCAGCGACACACCTAAACTTAACTAGGGTCCTATTACACCCCTCCCCCCCAAAACTATTTTAAAATGGAATAAACACACCCCAAGCCGATTCATATAGCCGATCCCAATATGGTGTCTGAGATGAACTTGAATGGAGTGATCAGTGAGAATTTATATAGCCAATCCCAATTTGCTTGGGATCGAGGCATAGCAGTTGTATTTATAAGTCAATCATCAAGCCAAGTTCTCAAAACACCATTACCTGCCGTATACAGGCAACACCTGCCCATTGAGATGATAGAATCAGAAGATCAACATCCTCAATTTCCATTTGATTCTCCTTTAGCAGAAGCTGAACTTGCAGAAATTGACTTTGATCAGTAACAAATCAACTCTGCTGGATTATAGCAGCCAAGTTAAGTTCACTTAAAAACATGAAGGTTTCTGCAGAGTAAACTGCATACTACATAAACCTTATAAGGTCTCTACTCTCAAATATAGAAAAACAGATTTTGACTTTCCCAAATTCAGTCACCCTTTCCATGAACTGAAAATAATAACGTTCAGGAAATTCTTAGTCCACGAAACCAAATTGATATTCTTCATCAAGAAGATCAGTAAACTCAAACTGAAATGCGGGACTTCAAACTCAAACCTTAACAATAGTACGTTCCAAGTATTCAGTAGCTTCTGGTAAGGAACCATCTTGCAACATTGTCTGGCCAATGATAAGCAAAGCTCGAGCATTCTCGGGATCCTTGGCAATAGCAAGTCTGTAATACATATATTAAAAAGAGGATGCTACAGAGAAGAAAGAAAAGAAATAAGGCAGTGAGGATTGCTTTTATTAAAAGAGAGAAATACCGTAGAAAGGACATAGCTTCATCTTTACGTCCTCCAGCTAAGAGTTTGACCGAAAGCTGATGGGGTTTCAACAAACAAAGATTTAGAAAGCAGCAAGAAAATTTCAGCATTTCAAGTCTCAATATCAGGAAACGAAAAAAGTTACTAACATTAACCAATTCATGAGGTGATAGGTTCTGAACAGATATTTTGCTCTGATCTTTTGATGGATCTATTTTGATTTCTCCAGGATTACCCAACTCTTTCTGATGTGCAGCTTCTAATTGAGGATCCTTCTGAGGTAGCCCCAGTTTCTTGCGAACATCTGGATGTTTTAGAGATAGTTGCTGTATATAAAAAAGTAATGAGTTCTAAGAAATTAACTTTTCCAATATTCACCACACCCATTGATTCATGAAGACGTGCGAAGTGCAACCTTAAGAAGCAACATTTTTCAACTACTGCTATTGGACAAGGAAAAATTTACAAAAGAGAACGCCAGCTATGTACGATCTGCTAGACAGACTCTGTCTAGAGGGAGCGAAAGTGAAAAAAAGAGGAGATCATAGACATTTTCCAAGGGAAGTTTGAAGAAAAAATTCTATCTTCATTATCTAGTAGTTCATCTATCATGCTCTCTTTCCACATTAGGAGGAGGAAAAAGCAAATTTGAAACTTAATGCCTTTTGTGCAATAAGACCTCTTGGCATCCAATGCATAACATGAGAGGTTACAAAAACTTCCTAACAATAACAGATTACTTTAGCATTTATCCGCACACCCAGTCAAGCAAGAAATAAAGTTGGGATGAGGAGCCTTAGGAAGAATACTTCAGAAGAGATACCTGAATAACAGACATCGAACTATTGGTAAGCCAAAAAACTAAACTCCCCTGAAAAATAGAAAAATGAACAAAAACTTCATGTCATGCACACAATCCTTTGTCAGGTATATCAAGATAGAACGGCAAGCGAATGAGTCAGAAAGACAATGCAATTATTTTATTTTGCAATCCCCTCCCCAACCCAACACCAAAAATTTTAAGAAGATTAAAGAAAAAGTCAAGTGACCCATCAATGTTAATATCTATTTGTATGTGATCAGTCCACCGCTGCTACCATTCTCACACATAAGCCTGACAGACATCTAAATCAAGTTGCTCCATCCATCATCAACTTCAAAATCCATAGGGGCTTCCCCTTCTGCCAAATTTTATATTGTACTATTGGGGTAGTCTCGCCAGGTCATATTTCAATTGGCAACTCATTAACTTCCAAAGCCTCAGCTTTCACCAATTTCAAACAACCATTAGATGTGCCACTTGTTCATGACTATATCAATTACATTAATTGCATCTCTTATACCTACTACAATCCATCTATGAGGCTACAAAAAAGAGAACAGTTCACAAGAGAAACTAACCCTATCAAACAAAAACATTAAATCATGATATACTACTTGCAATCCATCCAGTTATGATATGGTTTGAGTCTGTTAACTTTATAAAAGCAAGAGATAGGCCCATAGAGATGCAAATTACAATGACAAAAATCTCCTACAGTGACTGACAGACTGTCCAGAAAGCCTAAGTAGACATTCAAGCAAGACATGATGCAAACCAACTATTCCAATTCATAGCTCTAACATGATGAGTTGCTCAGGTACTGAGATACTCAGATTCAAAGCAGAAAAACCAGTATATTTACAATACCATAATCCCTTTTTTCCTTAAATGGAGAAAACAATTTTAAGATAAAAAGGGGTCACAAAGAATGGACACAAAAGTCAAAAGTGTGCCTCCATTAACAACTTTCAAGAAAACAATGATTCCAGCTATTGTTGAGACCAATAAATTAATAGGACAAAAACAATTTTCCAGGAAAACCAACATAAACAGTTCAAAGGTCAAAAAACAGTTTCCTTCTTCAAGTTAACTTAAAATTGGACCACAAAGCTCAAAATAATAAGGGAACATGGGATGCCAAGTTCAAACATAAAAATGGACAAATCCTACAACACATATTTTTTTGGAATCAAATGGTTGATTACCTGGGGCATATTGAATGTAATAAATAAAATGGGTAATGTCAGGACTTCCAAGTACTTCTTGTAATACTGTAACAAAGAAAAAAAGCATAAGTGTTAAGACATACATCTCAAAGAAAACTATTGATAACATACTAATGATCTGTTGCTCGGACTCTCCAAAAATGATGCCGCACCTGTGTGGATCTTTCATAAATGCACTACTTTTGAAGGATCCAACACGCACCCGTCGACATATTTGAGAGTCCAAGCAACATAGTTAATGATCACTAGTTACTTGAAGGGATTCCAGAATTTAGAGTAAGTGGGTTTAAAGATGTACACCCCATGGGTTTAAAGTTGTCCTTTGTTCTGTGTTGAAGGTTTACGAGCCTAAATTTGAGAGTTTTCCCATAACATCTCACATGTTCGTGAACATCCGATTTGATTTATTAATATTTTAACAAAGATATATTTTTATTTTGATGAAGTAAGATGTTGTATTTGAAAGGCATCAAGGAGATGCAAGTTACATACACAAAAACATGGGTAACTCCTGAGAACAAAAACACCTATTTAATCAGGCAGTTAGACACAAGCAAAAGAATGGTCGCTAAGCCATATTGAGGGAGCTAATGAAATCTAAGAGGGGTAATATATCATTAACATGGGATAAATTGCTCCAATGGAAGAGGTTAATAAGGCAAAGGATTTCAAACTGCTAATCCAAAAATGAAAGATGAATTGTATTTTGAACTTGCATTTTGGGTGTCAAGAATTTTGTATAGAGGAGGCTGACTCCATACCAGACTTTTTGGAAGCCTTGTGAAATATATAGGCCTTTTACTTTCTGTTCTAGAGTGGCCAGGCCCAGCACTACACCTTTATGCTGATGAATAATACGTTAACATTATCAAAAAATAATTTCATATCTCTAGATAGTTAAATTATATTTCAAAGGATTGAGAAATAGATATCTGAATGCACTTCACAAATTCTATGATTTGATACTCGTACTCCGAAACTAGGCATTCTTTTTGGATAGGAGGATAGAATCTTTTAGATTTTCTCAAATTCGTCGGATAACTGTGGTAATAAGATAATCCATAAGTTAAAGACGTACCTCTACAAATGGAGTTTAAATAGATATTGGTTCAGTCCCTTTATTACGCAGCAAAATGACGAAAATCACTTCTAGATCAAAGTATGAGGATACATCACATAAATTTCTGACAGATTACTGACCTTGGCTATTAATCCCACGAATCCACTCATTTTTTCAACTGAAGATTTTTGAAAGGATACCTGAAATAATAGAAAGAGAGAGATCATCTCTATCAAAAAGCATGGAGAAAAAACACCTCGAATATCACTTGCATAAGAAACTAAACCCTCAAATTTGTTTCTGGAAACAAGAAAGTGTTTCTAGAAACTTGTTTCCCCCCTTATATTCCCTTCTCATTTATGAGACAAAAGTTTGTAAAAGTCGTTTGGTGCGTAAGGGCAGGGGAAATTTTAGGAAAAAACTTCTTTTAAATGTAACCCCTAGATGTTCACTGAAAAAACAAATATAACCCCTTGATATTTTTTGTTCTTATTTGTTTATATTTTTTATCACGAGTAGATAACACTATTTGGTGTAGCTAACATCATGTCACATTTTTCAAATTTCGAAAACACACGAGTTACTTTCCAATTAAGTGAAGTCTCCTATTTGAATCCCATCACCAATAAATTAACCAACTACTTATAATATTCTTCCCACTTTCCTCGTCTGTTTCTTTCCCTTTCATCTTTTGGTTGTTTATCTTTCTTCCTCATTCCCAGCCCCTTTTATTGGTGATTCTTTCTCTTTCGCTTCGCATTTGACGTCACACTATCAGAACTTTTATCCATCTCATCCTCCGAAAACACACTGTTATTTCCCCGGGTCAACCTTCTCTATTCTTTATAACCCACAGCCACAAGAAATACAGGCACTATCAGATAAATCTTTTCCATTGTACTATTGCATCCTTTTTTGGGTGAAAGCTTTTCGGCTTGGGCAGTTGAGTGAAATGAAAATTGAATTATGCCTTTAGATGGACCCTGTTCAAGTCTTATCTCATACCCTGAAAATGTAGCTTACTTGAACTAGATTTTGCAACTGTGACCATAAAAGATGGCTTTTCTTGAACCAATTGTTAAGGCCGTGTGTGGTAGAGAACATTCTTCTTCTTCTTTTCCGGATAGCGATGGTGTCCAAGCAACTTGCACACACCTCAACTATTCCAGAAAGTACTTGCTACCTCCCACCAACACCGATACTGGGGCACTCTTTTCTTTTTAGAAAGAACAACCGGGTAACTATGTCAACCGTGAATTAGGCAGATGGGAAGAAATCACCTAGTGATAGAACATTCTTCAGATTTCCCTTTCCGTGAAAAAATCTGACAGAATTGGAGGACATGAGTTGGGATTTGCAGATGGAAATGAAAGATCTAGGTTTACATTTTATTTTATCTAAAAATTGAAATAGGAACATGGTCAGGGATGATTTAATATTCAAACCCAACTTGTTTGGAACCGAGACATAATTGTTGTATTTTATTTGGAAAAATGCAACAAATTCATTGCGGAGCCAAAGAAGTTTTCTGCCAAATGAAATTAAAAGGAAAAACAAATTGAATTTCTTCACTGAAATAAAAATATAAGAATACTCTCTAGTCTCTACCACACAGCCTTTATAATTGGTTCAAGAATCCACCTTTTTCCGTAACAATTGCAAAAGCTAGTTCAGGTAAGCTATCTTGTCAGGTAGTCAAAGTTTTAATTAAATAGACTTGAAATAAGTCCATCCAAAGCAAACATACGAAAACACAACTGCCACTTCCTGATCTGATTTTATCTGCTCCAACAAGTCATTTTAGAGTGAAAATCTAAAAGAAATTAGCAATATCCTGAAGACAGTGCGGAAGCTAAAACCTTTCTTGAGCCAACAAAGAACCTGAAGAAGTACTAAACCAGTGCGTATATGACCGTACAATGTGCAGGTTTCAGCATCAGACCTAAACCAACCCAGCACCACAAAGATAGAATTTACACCCTCCCTGCACTCTCGCACAAAATCCAAAGGGTACCAGTGATACTTAAGTTGGGTCGCCTTCTTTTTCTTTCTGTGGTACCTTTTTGTTGGTTAAACTTCCAAGACCCCATTTTTTGAAGATGCGAAAAATGGAGAGACAGGGCAAGAGACTTTTTTTTTAAAAAAAAAGGCAGAAAGCACAATATAATAAGGTGAGGCAACTCCACAAGTATTCTTTACTTCCTAACCCATCTGGCTAACTGCTGAACTCAAGTCCTCCAGACAGTTTAAGTCTTTGCTCATTAATTATCCAAAACCAAGATGAAGTCTTCCCTTTTCTAACATTCTACACCACATTTGGGAAGACCAAATTTTACGGAGATGATCTTATAAGTTAACTGAATACAGATGGCAGGAAGATCCACCTGTCAGTTAAATCTTCGGTTCTCAGGAGTTTTGAGCTAAGTTGCTTGGGCTCGGGTGCGGGTGTCCGATACGGGTGCGGATCTAGAGGTCGGATCCTTCATGATCTAACTTTTAAGATTCGGGGATATGGATCCATGTATGGATACGGGTGCGGGGATTCTCCTAAAAATAATTAAAATATCTAAAAATAGAGTTATAAAACCTAAATTATGAGATATTATGTGGAGAACTTGAGGAGAATCCTAGAAGGAGATTAAAGGAAAAGGAGTGACATAGAAATTTCTATATAAAAGGTATTTCATTTTCTTCAATCTCACCTTAGCTTTTGTATTGATTACAAAAATCATTAAAACTGTCCAGAGTTTCCCCATCGATTTTGGTCAAAGTACCCAAAATCAGTTGACCAAATCGGACACGGATCCCACACCCATGTCGTGTCGACACGGGTGCAGCACCAAAAGTGAAGAATCCGAGCAACTTAGGTTTTGAGCACCAGAGGGAGTCTGAGATTACAAAATTCAATGTTTGGCGGCATTATTGTTTGGGAGAAGGATTTCAAGTGTTCAAAACTATGCAAGAATAGATTATTATTCCTTGCAACAGTATACCAAAAGGCCCAAAATTATTAACGGGCAAGGAAGAAATATCAACCATATACTAGCTTTGGAGAAAAAACATATTAAGAAACAAAATTGATGCCGGTATGCAGATATCGCATACCTATAGAACTGAAACATTTTTTCCCTTTTCCTACATGCTTCAGGCCTGCCCCAAACATTAAACAGTATCCAAGACCCACCAACCATTGCAATGTGGGCACCAAGAGAACATGTCCGAACATAAAGTGATGGTTAACCAGCACGAAATTAATCATGTTGATGATCAAATACCTAAACATACGTAATATTGGATAACAGCCCACCCTCCAAACAGAAAAGGAAAAAGAAATTATATATGAAAATGCATCTAGTACCAAGGCCAAGAACAAGGTACAGGTCTCTTAATCCCATAATGAAACTCTGTTACCAGTTACCACAAAGAAAGACAACAACGAAACAGAAAGGCAGTAAATCTCAAGGTTGATAAAAGCAATATACCTCAACGTTGATATAATGCAATCCAGCAATCAGTAAAGGAAAGACTGGCCCTAAAACACCACTAGGGAACTCGGTCAAGCTCTGGAACCAAAGAATGCCCCCCTACAGTGAAATGAAATGGAAATAAGTATCATCAAGTGGACAGAATATTTGAACTCAAAAGAGTTTCAAAGCTTTAAAATTTATCATATAGATACAGGAATTAGACTACTCTCCCTTTGTCCCAATTTATGTAGCCTTTTCCTTTTTTACTTTGTCCCAAAATGAATGTCACATTTCAATAATTAGAATTAGAAACAATTCAATTTTAAAATTCCCCAGTTTACCTTTAATTAAATGATTTATAGTCACACAAATATCTAAGGTTTGTTTTAGACCACAAGTTTCAAAGGTTTTCCTTTTTTAAAACTCTGTGTCAAGTCAAACGGTGACCCATAAATTGGGACGGAGGGAGTAACTAAAGCAATTTGGTAAGAAAAAACTATATACTTTTTCTATTAAAATCCAAGCAATTTGGTAAGAAAAAACTATATACTTGGCTATTGAAGTCCTTCATAAAAAAATTGACGTTCTCTAACAACTACTATTCATAGAAAAAAGTGAACACAGCGGTTAGGAGCTTGTAGAGAGGGAGGTGGATGAGAAAAGAAATGACTTCTTCTAGAGGCAGATCTGGAGAATTCATGGTATAACTGGATAGAGTTTTGTGGGAGTTCATGGACTAGAAGGTGAGAGTCCAAAATAGAGAGTTGGGACAATGATAGACTAGTCTGGGGATAGGAAGTAACATGGGTTATAAAAGGAATTTCAATAAGATAAGGTTCCCTGAGGAAAGCGTGGGACGTGAGACATATTCTGAGGCAAGGGAGGGATCTTAAATTTTATTACTATCACCAACTAGTTGACTTCCCTCCGACAGGTATCAGATTTACTAGGTCCAAAGTAAGGATTCAAGACCAAATCAACATTTGAGATCTTGGTGTAGACGTTTATAAGGTCTAGACATCCTAGTAGCCAATGAAGCTCTTGGCCGGAGATTGAAATCAGGAGAGTCTGGGATCAAATGAGTTAGATGGATCAAGTTCTGCATCACAACTTTCAGATACTTGGTGCTAGTCAATAGAGAGCCAGTGGGGTTTTTCACTCCTCATAATGGGATTAGACAGGGCCATGGAGTGCTGTTTGGAAGAGTGTGGCTCCCACTAAAGTGAAGTGTTTTGTCTGGTTGGTAACTAGGAGAGCCTGTTTGACTCATGAAGCATTACAGAAAAGGGGCATCAACATAGCCTCTAGATGCTTACCGCACTGGAAACCAACAAACACTTATTTTTGCATTGCAAAGTAACAACACAAGTATGGGCTTTATTCTTCAATTTAGCTAGCCTAAACTGGTATATGCCAGAACACACAGCAGACTTATTGAGTGTTGGATCAGAAGGGGGAGCAGCAAGAGTCGAAAGAAGTGGTGGAGGACGGTACCTGCTTGTATCTGGTGGAATATTTGGAAGGAAAGGAATCAGAGGATTTTTGAAGGAAAAGAATGCTCAATACAGAAGATTAAATGGAAAGTAATTACTTCCTTAGGTTTTTGGTGTAAAGAACAAAATATAGAAGAGGAAATCCAATTAGTGGATTTCATAGGTTCTTTGTAAGTATTTCTGTTTTTTTCCCTCCCTTGTCTGTTTCTACTTTTGGAGGTGGCAGCATAGCCCTTAATGCTGAGGAATACAAGTTACTAGATTCATAAAAATAACAGAGAACCTCATTGGGTGTGTGTAAAATGCGCTCTTTGTTTGCAGGAGGAGATGCGACGAAGCAAAAAAGAAGAGGAAAAAGCAAGGTAAGCGAACTATTTATTATTTATGTTGCACATATTGAGTGGCTCACTTACTTGAGAATTACCATATTAGTTTCACCGCAATGTTGTCGGATCACATGTTATATGCATCAACAATGCTTATACAGTCAGCTTTTCACTAGCATGTTATATGTATCAACAATGCTTATATAGTCAGCTTTTCACTAGGTGTATCAATTGAGCCTTGTAAAAGATGATGATAACAAAACCAAACTAAGCAATTAAGGAGAGAAAGAAAAGACTTATAATACCAAAAAGAAAAAGAACCCTGCACAAGAATTGCATAAATGAAAAAGGGTGCTCTTACACAATCAAAGCCTTCATGATGATGCAGTGACATTCTTCTTATAGTCGTAATCCAAAGAAGAAAGCAGGGCACCTAAAAATGCATAAAGATCATGACCAAGATGACAAAATAACTCTACAACATCCTACTTTCATCAATTAAGTACCAAATTTCATGCGGAGATTTCAAAAGCTTCGACTGAATGTGACAATACAAACAACATCAATGCATCTACTTTTTTGTGTGAAGTGTTCTAAAAATAAAGCAAACAGACAAGGAAAAAGAAATATAACTTTTTTTTATGACAAGGCAAACCCGCAGCCGCTACCCTTTGGGTGCGCACAGGGTAAAACCCCGCTCCTATGCAATAGCTCGCAAACTATCGCAAACCACACAGGAGAGGTAACCCGCACTAGGCAAGCCCGGTGCGACGAGCTCGACCCAGAAGGCAAACCCCTTGCTTTCGCTGGCAAGGGGTTTCGAACTTGAGACCTCCAACATGGAAGTCCCAAGCTCAAACCACTGGGCCACCCCGAAGGGTGGAAAAAGAAATATAACTTATTGTAGTCTAACTCCTACTCATCTAAATAGGCAAATAATGAATTCTAAAACATGATGACTTACAAATTTTTGTTTTGCTACACATGGTTTTCAAATAAAAGTAGCAATTTCCACAGTGTTCTACAATGTAAAATGAAAAATAGTCAATTATCTTACTATATATCGAAAGTCATCTAAGGCAAATAAACTTGATATAATAAATTATATAGGATTATCACCTGAACTGTCAGAGAGGCGAAGTACCAAAAAAATGAAGGACAGCCTGCCGCTCGTTTCTCCTTGAAGAAGATTTTAAGTTGGTCCCTAAGACTCCTTCCTGACATAGGCGGAGGCAATGGAGGAGGCACTTAAAAATGCATAAAAAGATCAGTTAAAAAGCAATAGCTTCTGGCATGCATACATCTATATTAAGAGGTAAAATACTATGTCTGCCGTCTCAAACAACTCATTGAGGCTAGCCTCTTCACTCTTTCTTTTTCATCTATATTTTTTAGGGTGGACATGTCATTATAAGATAGATTCTTTACCGAACAAAGAAATAGCAGCATCAGAAAAGCTATCCTAGTTCTTTTTTTCTCGTCTTTTTTAATCAGTAGTGTGTGGGTAAGCTTGAGAGCACCTCCTCAACTGATCTACAGGGCAACTTGGCTGGATCACAAGCATAGGTTTCCCAATTTATGCCCATCAAGGCTGAAGCAGATGGGACATACCAAGTATTGTAGCTGGGATTTGAACCTGGCGTGTCCACATTGTTGCTCTCATGCCTCAACCACTACGCCATCCTCTTGGGAACATTGTGTAAGTTTCATTTTAAAGAAGAGCACCTCAAGAAACATGAATTATTAAATGAAACTGTAGCCAACTCTACTCTAGGGTGAATATATACTGAAGCACTTGGAGGGAAAGAAGTAGAACTGAAGATAAAAGTAAAATTTATATATAAGTTTAGTGAATCGTGGGCAGATTTTAATACTCTAAATAGGTATGCGGACAATTTGAAATTGAAAAGAGTATTGGGCAGTTAGTTGTGTTTGGACATAATTTCACTTGGAAACAAAGATGAAGATAGAGGGTAAAAAACCATTGTTTCACTTGAGATACTCCTCAAACCAGTTTTTTGACTTCAAATTCTCTATTAAAAGTTGAAGTGAAAATAATGGACCAAATTGTAAAACACACATTTATGGGCAATTAACATCTCAAATTGAAGTTAAGATAATGAAATAATTTGTATGGACAACAGGCCTTAAATATCTTTCTTCCGAAATTCCAACCGAAGGGGAAAGAGGTCCACCTACTCATTCCCCTCTTTCACTCCATCCTACTTTTTGAGTACCAAAATTAGCATCAGATAAAGGGAAATTAATGGTGCTGAAAACAAAGCCTCACATTTAGGAAATAACTCTCCAATTCTCTTCAACTTGTGGAGTTGCAATATTACAAACGGGAATAACGTAAGCCTCAAAGCCACTGCTGAAGAAGCTATAATGATCCACCTGCAAACCAAGTACGTACAGTGTATGATTTCAAAATCAAGGGCCCATATATTAGCATTGGATAAAAATTAGAAAAAGAAAATACTAAATTAAGACATTACAGACTGTTCTGTGGGATTTTGGAAGGAATTTCGTCAATAAAAATATTCCTCCGTGGTTGAAAAACTGGCCGATCCTTGTGGGTAATTTAGTGAAGTGAAAGAGTGGGTCTAAAACAGTGAACTACAGAATGATTTTTCGATTTGTATCAGCGTAGTACATAATTGAGCTGTTTCACCATTCTTTTTAAATACAAAAATAGCAACAACATGATGATTTCTACTAATGGCATAGTACCTTTTGTAGAAAGTACAAACCTGGCATTATCCTAAAGCACAAAGTTCACACTGAATTACAGACAACGGCATTCAGCACAAATGCAAAAACTAAGGCAAAAATTCACATGGAAAATATACTTGGTCTCTGAAATATCTGACATTTGGATTTTGAATGAGCCAGTTCCTCCCACCCAAAAGTAGACACTACCACATTTGGCTAGATTGAGGATAATACGACATACGTAGGCATCCATTGTCACGAGTAAGCAATGACGTGCAACTATTTGTACTAGTTCTACTTATTTTCATCTATTCTCCATTCTGTTCTTGTTTTTCATCTTTCTCTTATTTGATCCTTTACCCTCGAACTCTCTAAGTCATTCTATTAATGGAAGTTCCAATTAATAAAAGACTGAATTTTTTTTTTGCGAGGTAAGGACAGAGCAGTTATTTTCCACCATATATTACAATTCACAAGCTAGAATTTTCTGCATTGTTTGCTTAACTTCTGTATATGAATTTCAAGTTGGGTACCATGGCTCTTTTCACCTTACTGAATCAATTATCAAAGCCATTTTTTAGAACTACATTTCAATTTTACAACAAAACTAGGCATTTATAATATACCAACAAAAAGCTTAGAAATTCTGAAAATCATATAAACATATATGAAAGTGCTTAACAAAAAAATTGGAACGAATGGAGTATGTTACCATGGGAAGCCAGTGAGGTCATGATAACCATCCAACAACGAAATCAAGGCACGTACTGGAAGAATCGACTCCTCAACACTTTCAGTAATACTTTCGCTGATCAACAACTCCGTGTTCTCATACTGAGTAACCACCGAGTCACTGATATCACCAATTCGCGAGTCGCGAGTGGAGAAGAAACGGCAGAAGGAAACACTGTGCGGAATAACAAAGTGGGGCTTTGATGGTAACAACGAGTTCAGAAAGTGGACATACCGGCTGTGCCCATGGTTGTGGCGGCGGTAGTGATCGGAAGGGTTTGTGGGTTTATTGTGAGAATCTGAAGAAGTGAAATTGTGGAGAAAGTAGATTCCCGGCGAATTACGAGAGTAACGGCGGTGCTGGAAGAATCTCTGAACCGACATGATGATGTGGTGGTTGGTATCGGCGGACGGCGACGGCCGGTTATTGCCAAACTAGGATTCACAGAACAATATTTTCATGTTCTATTCTATATTTTAATTAGTTCTCCTCATCTAGGATTTTTTAATCGGAATAAGATTATATTAATAGTGTTAATGTTAATAAATTGAGATTTATTTATATATTTATAAATCTATGTAATAAGCATTTAAAATATTATCTAATAAAAGTAATAATTAATCTGCCATCACAAGTTAAGCTACGCTAATAATGTAAACCAACTAAGAAAGGGATTTTTTTAATCAGAAAGAAATCGATCAATTTTCTAAATCAATAATATTTTTTCTTTCAAAATTAATAAAAAACAAAGAAAAAAAATCAAAGTTGGTGAGAATGATATTACTTAACATAATAAGCTCTTTGATATTTATAATAAGGGGAACTTTCACAAATAGCCACTATAATAAATTTAATTATACTCCATAGCTATAGTTTGTATATTTATGGGTTGTAGCTATAGCTTAAGCTGCCTCATTTGTATAATTCACGAGTTTGTATAATTTCTGAATTTGTATAATTCGCGGGTACGTTTGTATAATTGAGTTATTTTTGTATAAACTCGAAATAACGAATTTATACAAACACAAACATCTTAACTTTAAACAGTTATACAAATTATATTATACAAAATTACATTATACAAAAGTTATACAAATTTTGAATTATACAAACGTGCGAATTATATAACACTAAAAAACTGAACTGCGTAATTATAGCTAAAAGTAGGTCGCGAATTTATACAAACACAAACATCTTAACTTTAAACAGTTATACAAATTATATTATACAAAATTACATTATACAAAAGTTATACAAATTTTGAATTATACAAACGTGCGAATTATATAACACTAAAAAACTGAACTGCGTAATTATAGCTAAAAGTAGGTCGCGAATTGTAATTAAGGCAAACTGTAGCTATGTTAACTAATTAACTAGTATATGTTTGCTTATCCGCGTAATTTTCCCTTATAATTACTATGACATTATGAATATTTTTTTGAATTATCATACCTTCTAAATGTATCACCTTCTTTCAACTTAAGGTTTGGTGTGACATTTGACTTTAAGCAGTGCAATAATTGAGATTTTATCACCCTTAATTAGATGTCATGTACTTGAGTAAAGAAATGAATAACATTTTGATAGGGAATATTTTTCTCCGGCCTTTAGATCCTTCATGGCCTTACTCGAGACAATTTCAATAAGTCATGTCAGTAAGTTTTGAATGCCAGATACAATAATAATAACAAAATATTCAGTGTAATCTCACAAATAGAGTCTACGAAGAGTAGGATGTGCACAGAGCTTAACCCTACCTTTGTGAGGTAGAAAAGTTGTTTTCGATACACCCTCGACTCAAAAAAAGAATATACGACACAAAAATTGTGAGAAAAATTAGACAACAAACTAGCAAAATAAAAAACAACTGCAGCAACAGATGGTAATACATACTAAAAAACATGTATCTACTTCAAAGGAGAAGAACACAGGTGAAGGCTAGCCCCTGCCTCTCCCACACAAAATACGACAACACTCAATTACATATTAACCTTCTACTTAATCATCGACAACACTCAACTATATGCTAAATAAACAACCCATAGTTTGCTTTCCCCAACTATATATATATATTTTACTCTAAAACTTTGATATCATTAATCATTATCAATCTTTCATATCTCTAAACAATATCTCAAGATTTTGGCTATCTCAAGTTTGATGGAATTTGTTCAAGTAATATATCTTTATTCTTTATAATATAAATGCATGATACAAAGTTAATTATAAATCATATCTTACTCTGACAAGATAAAAAGTGTTTCAACATTAATATCTTTATAAAGATTTGTTTTTGTATATTAATCTATTTGATTGTCTGGCTCCTCCTATACAGTTAATAAAATGATTACATTTAAAACTTAACTGGCCCTACTTTGATACATTAAGCAAAGTGTATATGTAGAATAAATGTATATGGACCCCACCCCAAACAATTTTTTATTCTAAATAAGGTATCCTCTTTTGTTCTTCCTATTGGTAACAAGGAAGAAGAAAATAGAAAATTTGAGATGCTCTTACACTATAATCTACTCTCAATTTCGATTTGTTTGGCTTGATTCAAAGTATGAGGGTCAAACTGATGTTTTGTGTCAATTCGGACATAGAATTTTTGATGTTTTGAGATAAAACTTACATATTTAAAAACTACATAAAAAGTATTATAAGTCACTACAGTTAAAAATATTAACTTAGAAAGTATTTGGAAAAACTATAGCCAAAGAAAATACCCTTTGATTGTCCAAATAGTAACAAAGACAGATAAATTGAAATGGAGGAAGTATATGGTTTAGTTGAAATCTTTTCATTCTTAATTAGAAGTCGCGAGAACAATACATAGAAATAAAGA
Source organism: Solanum appendiculatum (assembly GCA_018342035.1). Lineage (NCBI taxonomy): Eukaryota > Viridiplantae > Streptophyta > Magnoliopsida > Solanales > Solanaceae > Solanum > Solanum appendiculatum. The sequence goes on from JAGDQO010001428.1 coordinate 179,987, forward strand.
ACATGTCGATAAAGACTATAAAAATATAATAGCGTCCACTGACCACTTTTTGACATTATCATGAAGCTTCAAACTCCACGAGTGAAACTCAATGACAATATTCTAGAGTTCCACCTCTGAAATTTGAAACTTCACAATACTTATTACTTTTCAAATACAAGTTGAAAAGTGGATTTTTATGCACTTTACAAGGGTACTATTATTCGAATTATCGAATAATTAATCCAAAAAAAAAATTGAGACTTTGCAAGACTATAACATGTTATGATTCACTTCGAATGGCTGTTATCCAACATCTTTGGACCATCCCAAGAACCACAAGTTAGCAAATTATGTCAATTATCTATGTACACGACATACAAAAAAAATTATGTGAATTAGCTAACCATCACACCACGATTATAAAAAAATAAAATTATGGGCAACGAAATACAATTAGAATAAATTGTTTGGAATTGACTTCATACCTGTGGATCAATGAGAGTAAATGGATACAAGAACTTGATAGATTCAAGTTTGTTATTTTCACAATTTGTTTTAACAATAACTATCATCAAATTTGAAGAAAATGCAATAGATTTTCAAACTATACATTCAATACATACAACAAACAACAATCTATAACAATTTTCGACAATCTATATATTGCACCTGTCATACCCTGAGAACCAAGAAGATGGCTCTCCAAATTTTGGTAGGTCCTCCTCCTCTTTGGTGTTGTAGAATGACGCGAATTCTTCTCTCCACTGATCATCATGTCCTGTCTCAGTATTATCATATACGGGTTCTGATGTAGCTTTAGGTAGATGGTGTTCTTCTGGTAAATGGTTTAAACAGTTGATCTCCTCCTCGTGTTTTTTCTTCAATTTGAGAATTTGTTTATTAGCCTCACTAGCTTCTTTCTCCGCATGAATGGCTCGTTTCTGCATAGTTCTGAAACTTGTTAGGAGAATTTAGAAATAGACCAGTGACACAAAGACAGATTGAAAAATAATGTACTTTCAATGCACATATATAACACGATACGTTGTCTCAGTTTTCCTGTGCATGGGATAAACAGCAAGGTCATACATACTGGCAAGTCATGTTGCTCCTACGAGTTGATTTAGATATCGGAGATGCTTCTTTGTTTCTAGAGCATATGTGAACCTTAATCTATGTGTAAACTTATTGTGTGATGTGCAGAGTTCATGCGATGGTCCTACCTTAAAATATTAATGGAATTTCTTTTACCATGCAAAAATATGTTGATCATTAAAGCGCAGAGTCTCCTGACAAATACTGCATCCATTTTTTCGGCCGGTAACTTTTCAAGTAAAGCATTCCCCGGAACTTCTTTTTTTATTCAATGAGATACCAGAATATGGGTTTCAAGTCATCATCATTGTTCCAGAATCTCATGCTAAACCATCGAGAAAAATAACAAACGGAGAGAAAGAGAGAAATGGATGTAAAGGAAGTGTTCGGCGATGCAAAGAGGAGTTAGTGACTATAAGAATGTTCAACTGCTGCAACAACAATATAGGTGCTGGTAGAATAAATAGTAAACAAGAAAATAATGGATTCAAAAACTCACCTCTGCAGCTGCAATATCTTCTTCTGCTTCTTTAAGCCGTGCAAGCAATTCCCCAGCTGCTTGTACCGCTTCAGCAGTATCCCTAAGTTGGTTCTGAAGTTCCGTATTTTCAGCCCTATAATAGTGCCTTTCCTTTTCCCTCTCCACCCTCAGAGTTGAAATTTCTGCAGCAAGAGCATTTATGAATTTAGATTCAACACCTCTAACTCCTGCTTTTGTGGCTACTTTTTTAACATCATCTATACCAACTTGGACCTTCCTATGCCGTGCAAGCAGTTGAATATGTCTCTCTTCAAGTTCAGCATTTTTGTTTGACAAGAAAAATAAGAAGTAAGTAGCATTTTTGTTTCGCAGCACAAGAATAGAAAATTTATTTTTTTGGATGAAGAATAACAAAACTTTATTAGTCATTTAGTTGTTGCTTTTGACGGTCTCCCTTTTGTTTAGCTGCAAAATTTTCTACTGCTCCACTTTACTTATAAGCACAGCACATTGTAATAACCTTTACAACATAATTTTGTTCCTATTGGGCCGGACAATGCCCGGGCTACCGTTACTAGTCTAAAATATAAGAAGAGACTTTTAAAAAAAATACTTTTGCTTATTAAAAATCTACCGATACTTTTAAGAATTGTCTCTTTATATTATATCTGATAAAATATTAAAATTTTCTTTCACTTTATTTTCAATATAGAATTTGAGATTATATTAAATAAATTTATAAAATTTACTATATGAAAATTTAGTTACTTTTTAAATTTTTTATTATGTTGCTGAAAATTTTCTTTCATTATATAATATTTTTTATTCTTGACTTTATTCATTAAGAATTAAGTTACATGATCCTATATATTGCATGATTTCTTTATACATTATCATTCTCTTTTTTATTAATTCTTTTTCTTCAATGATATTTTTATTAATTTTTTCATTTTGTATTTCATTTGTAGTTTAAATAATATCATTACTAAATTGTGATTTTGAATTATTTCTCTTACATTTAAAAAATTGAGTTTTACTTTTGAAATTGAAATATTCACGTGATAATTTTGAATTCTATTTTAAATATATTTCTTGAGTGTTTTTCATTGATTAATTATTTTTATTTTTGTCGTTACATAGTAAGATTTCAATTATATGATCTTATTCATATAGTATGATTTTTTTTTATATTTCAAAATACTTTCTCATCTCAACTTTAAATATTTATTCTTTTACATTGAAATTATGTATTTATATGTTTTTCATTTCCTTGTTCTTTTTTTTTTTTTTTTAAGATTTCCTTGTTCATATTAGTGTTATCATGTTAACCTTTTTTCATGTGTTCTTTTAAAAAAAAATTTCACTTATGTCTTTCTATTACTCATCTTTTAATTTGTGTAGATAAATCTATAGTTTCTTACTTTCAAGATTGTACTAATTTCTTATTATACTTTTATTTCATTAATCAAAATCTATAGTTTTTTTCTTTTATTTATTTTGCTTGCAATTACTTTTCAGCGCTACGAAAATTTGTTGCGAACATCCGTATCATTAATTATAGTTATTTCCCTATTATATTTTTCAAGACATTGTATTTATTATATTCAAAGGGTGATATAGTAAAATTATCCTTCTATTTATAATTTCTTAAGAAATATACAAAGTCAATAGTAGACAAGTATTGTTGGACAGATAGAGTACTAAAAATGATAAGTAAAAATAAAAATATTTTTAATATAATGGACAAATACAAATGAAGGAAGACTGTAATGAGTTTGAATGCGAACAACTTGAAGATTTCGTGAAAATATCCTTTTTAGTTAGAAATTATACCTGGGAAAGAGGAATGAAGCTTGTTTTCAACACTAGAATTAAATAGAGGAGACAAGTTCATCTGCCATATCTTTGCAAGCATTTAAATAACTTTATGAAATTCATCTAACACATTAAATATGGTGGATTCATTGATTGACGTATGATACTCCCTACGTTTCATATTAATTGATCACTTTTCTTTTTGCACGTATATTAAAAAATCATAAATAAAAAGATAATTATACTAATTCACCCTTCAAAAACCTCTGGGAAATTTTATAAACAAACGTGAACACTTTAAAAAAGAATTAATTGCAAAGGTAATATAGGAAAAAATTAATTAATACTTTCTTGATTTAGTAAGGTAGACAACTAATATGAGACAATTATTTTTAGTAAGATGATCTACTAATATGAGACGGACGGTGGGAGTACATTGCTATATGACTTTAGTTACTCTTCAATAAATTTTTATGTCACTTTCATTGTCTGGAATTGGTACAATTTTTTGTCAATTGCAACACTTGTTTGTACTCACTCCGTTTCTATTTATATATCATCATTTTAAATTTTACGTTTATTAAACAATTATTTCAATTTATCATTGTACCCTTATTTAGTATTCTTTTGAAGTTAAGTTTTCAATACATGAATATAAATTAATTTATTTTGATTAATTAAATTGACCAATGAACATGAATTAATCATTTAGTTTTTCTATGTTAGTCAAATTCATACTTTCAAGGTTAATAACTAAAATAGGAAAAATAGTGTCATTTATGCATTGATTTTATGAAATGACAAATATTAAGGACTATTATATCTATTTTTAGGATGACATATAAATAGAAACAGATGAGTATAAATTAATGGCCTAAGAATTAATGTGAATTATTTAACAAAGTGACTAATATCCGTAAGACATAAGACTGTAATCATTTCTAATATGGTGGAATATTATTTACGCCTCAGTTTTAAAAATCAAATTTCTTCTTCTATTTTAAACGATAGACATTATTCCTCATTATTCTAATTAATTTTTTTAACATACTTATTTTACCCTTGCATTATCAACATTTGTTTTTTTATTTCATTAAAATCATGATTTTTTTATTTTTTAAATCTATATAACAAATTTTCTATAAAAAAAATAAATAGTATTTTTCAAACAGAAAAAAGTAAAAAAAAATAAAATACTAATTGAGTATGTTAGTGACGTTCTATAATAAAATAAATGGCCAAGATAAAAATAATAATTTTAGTAATAACAATCAAAACTCTAATTTTTATTTATACAAGTGAAAATAAATTGTACTAATAATATTAGAAATATATTTCAATGTAGGTAGTACAAAAATAATTAATTAAAAAAAGAGGTTTATTTTATAACAAATTCCTAAAAGATTATCTAGTTATATTGTAAATACATTTTAAATTATAATTTTGAAAATAATTCATCATTGACAATCATAACTTGTTTGTAAAGATAGAACTAAAACATGGAGTAATGCTAAATGGTCAGAAAAATTGGGCCAGAATTTGGCCCGAAATGTAAAAAAGTCTACAATATTCTTATTTCAATTTTTTCATTTACTCCCTCAACACTTTTCCCTCCAAACAAAACTAACTTTTTTCTATTTCTCAAACTCCTTGAACTACTAAAATACAAACTCTTTGGCTGTCAAGGGAAATAAAAAAATGATTTTATGTATATTTTTTGTGTGTGTGTATAGTTTATTCGATTTATTTTTAAAAATAAATATAGTTCAGTTAATAAAAAAAAATTGTACGCTTTAGTTAAAAAAATATTTTTGTAATTTCATTTTATACATTAATATTTTTTTCATTACTATACCATACAAATTATGTTCTATGTATACATAACCTACACTCCGTCCTCTACCCCTCCCCCGAACTCAATTATGTTCATAATATACCAATGCATATCTTTGAAAAATTATTTTTTTCGCTTAAAATAAATCTCTTTATTGAAGAAGACAATTAAATTTTTCATTAATAATAACTACAAATGACTACCTTATCTACTTTAGATTATGCTTAATTATTTTGTAATACAAATTTAGTAAAATATAGTAATTAAGCGTAGATTCAAAAAAAATTATTTGAATTTTTCTTTAAATATACAACTAAATAGATTAGTCTATATATATATACATATGATGTTATTATTATTACTATTATTACTATTACTACTATTACTATTAATACTATTATTACTATTATTATTATTATTATTATTATTATTATTATTATTATTATTATTATTATTATTATTATTATTATTATTATCATCATCATTATCATCATTATCATCATTTTATTATTATTATTATTATTATTATTATTATTATTATTATTATTATTATTATTATTATTATTATTATTATTATTATTATTATTATCATCATCATCATTATCATTATTATCATTATCATCATTATCATTATTATCATTATTATTATTATTATCATTATTATTATCATTATTATTATTATTATTATTATTATTATTATTATTATTATTATTATTATTATTATTATTATTATTATTATTATTATGATTATTATTATTCTTATTATTATTATTATTAATAATAATATCATTATTATCATTATCATTATCATTATCATTATTATTATTATTATTATTATCATTATCATTATCATTATCATTATCATTATTATTATTATATCATTATCATTATTATAACTTTGCGACCTAAATTTGATATACTTTTGTTAAATAAAGTGGTTCACATATACCTACTGTCATACAAGTAGTTAAGATAGCCTTTTCGCTTGATGGAAGTGAAAATTTTGATTTTCTAAAATTTATTTGTTTAATTTTTTATTAAAAAAAAATTCATATATGGATATATGATCCATCTCACAAAGTTCAATAATATATCTGATACTTTTCACATGTGATATTTTTTGACTTTTTATTTCAACGATTAATTTCAGTCTTAAATATCTTATTTGTGGATTTATTTGATTATCATTATCTGAATATTTTGTTTTCATTTAATTTTTTATTTTGAAAAAGATGGAAAATAAAAAGAAAGAGTGAGAATGGAACAAAAAAGAGAAAAAATAATTTGCAGTCATATTTGTAGTTTATTTTTTGTATTTGTGAAAAGATCGACGCATCTATGATAGATTTTACAAGAAGATGAGTGTGAGTTAAAATTATTTTGAATTTAATTTTATGAGTGAGTTTATTTTGTAATTTAAATTTTAAATTTTAAATTTTATTTTCTAATTATCAATTTAAATTTTGTATTCTTTATACAGTAAAACCTCACTAAATTAATACTCGGTTAGTTAATAATCTCTCTACGATAATAGTTTCCTCCGGTCCAGACTTGGGCCAATGGAAAAAATCACCCATTTAGATAAGATAATAAGATAATATATTTTCAGGATACCCCTATATAAATATATGGTCCCATTAATATTATAAATTAATAATTTTTTAAAAGTACAAATATATCTAAGACAATTTAGTGAAATATGATTCTATTATGTTCTGTTTTTTGTTAAAATTTAAATCTAGTTGAAGCTCATCTCTAACTTTTCTTATTTCATCCAAAAGTTTTGGTTTTGTCTTTTCAAACTGCACCATAAAATTGTGAAGAGTTCTAGATGCGATAAGTGCTTCCTTACGCGTAACTGGTTGGTAAGGTTTTGTATCATCTTCAACTTTATCATCAACATTGTTTTTTCCAATGATATCCACAATTTGTTCTAAGCTCTGAACATCTGAACATATATCATTGTCACCCATTCAGTAGGTTATTAACGTCTATTTTATTGCGGTAACCGAGATCATTAATCATGACCTCAAGTTTATGAATGATGTTTTCACAAGTGAGTTCATTCAAATTCTTTGAGATTTCATCACCAAACAAATTTTGCTTAGTCAAAACACTCTTTAAATTAATAAATATTAATTTATCGATTAAATAATACATCTACAAAATGATAATATTTTATGGTCCCACCTATATTAATTTAGTGAGGTCTTACCGTAGATATTTTATTAGAAAAGGAAGAAAAAAAAGAAAAAAACTACATACGTATTGGCCTTTGGCCATTTTACAACATTTCTAAAAGAAATTAAAAGTCATGTATGTATGGAAGTTAGAGAAATATAAAAATTAATCAATTTCCCATGTATTGGAAAGCTTTCTCATTTATTGAAATATAATTAATAAATAAACTAATAAGAAAAATGTAAATTTGACAAAAAAAAAGGTATAATTATCAAAAAGAAAACCAATTTGTAGTGTGAATATGTATTTAGGCCATTATGGCCAAAATGATTTTTCCTAAAAGATGCATCTATATACATACTTAATGTATGTCATATTAAAATAACAATCATAAAATAACATTAAATTTTGTGTCAAATTCATAAAAGGATTATTCTTCAATTAGTTTAAATAAAAGAAATGATCATGTTAGCCGTTACATTCAAAAAAAACATTTATCCTCGAAAAGTGTGTAACAATTGTAAATACATGTTATAAACTTCCTACAACCTTCCTCCTAAAGATTTTGCACAGATAGCCTCCCTAAACCTTTAACTATCGAATTACTCTTTTAATATTATCCTCAAAGCCTTCTTATTTTATTATTCATATGCATTATTTTCTCAAACCACTAATTCTCATTTACTTGAATGGTCTCAATTCAACTTACCTGATATTGATTATTGATAAGGACAAGGATGCAGAGTCCTAGTACGTTAGTATGTTTGAGTTATACGTAGTTATTTCCTCTTCTCTTTAGGTCTCTTATGTTCAACAAACTCATTTCTCTTCTATACTTGTATATGTATAAATACCACACGATATATCAAAAATACTTATGCTTTCAAAATCGTATCCAACTCTTATATGGTATCAAGAGCCTACTAAACACTCTAACGAGTATATCTGAACTTCTTTTTTTTTCTCCAGAATTTCGACTCTTCTTTTTGTTCCAGAATGTCTGCTATTTCCTCTTCCTCGTCCCCTAACTCTCCAGCAATCACTCTCAATCAAGGGGGTGTCATTCAGCCCTCTCAATTGATCTCCTTTAACCCTGCGTCCCAGCTATCCTTCAAGCTAACAGGAAGTGCAAATTATCCAACTTGGAAATCCCAAGTTACCACACTATTGTTTGGTTACGATCTTCTTACCTTTGTTGATGGCTCACTTCCCGTCCCAAATGCGATTCTAGATAAATACAATAACCAAACTCCCAATCGCAACTTGAGATTGTGGCAGCGACAAGACGGTCTTGTTCACAATGCTATTATGGCATCAGGTCATGACGCTACAATCGCTCCCCTCATTTCCCTTGCTTCCATTGCCAATGAAGCTTGGGATATTCTCCAAACAACTTATTATGCTAGCAAATCGCACTCAAGAATTTTCAGTTTGCGCGATACTCTGGCAAATGTCAAACGAGACGCACGTTCAATCAGTGATTATATGAGAGAAATCAAGTTCATTGCAGATGATTTGGCTTGTAGTGGTTCATCCATTAATAGCGAGGAACTTGTCATTAAGGTGCTGAGTGGTCTAGGTCCCGAGTACAAGGAGTTATCTACAGCAATAAGAGCTCGCAATAATCCTATCACATTCAAATAACTCTTTGATAAACTCCTTGCACAAGAGATGTTCATCAAACACTCGAAACCTAAAGTTGAAACATTGATGATCACTGCTCAACTTCATCAACATTCCACCGATAACAATCCCAAAAATAGACAGCCTAACTCTTCCAATTGTAGGAACACTACTCCATCCGGTTCCTGCAACTTTTGTAACCAATTTTTTGCCCCGAATAACAATTTCTTCACCCAGCAGAATACCACCAAAAGCAACAACCAGCGGGTCCAATGTCAACTTTGTGATAAGTTTGGTCACATTACAAAGGTTTGTAGGTCCAAATCACACAATGCTATTGAAGCTTATGCTAATTTTATCAACTGTCACTCTTACGCTTCTAATTCCCCAAGCCCTTGGGTTGTTGATTCTAGAGCCTCTCATCATATTACAAACAACTCTCAATCTCTCCAGACTCCAACTGAGTTATCTGGAACGGATACGATAATTATTGGTGATGGTAAAAGGATTCCTATTACTCATATTGGTCAGACTACTTTATCTTTTCCTAGTCTTGTAGTCAAATTTCTTTTAAAAGATGTTCTTTGTTCTCCATTTATTCAAAAAGAAGTTGATTTCTATTGATCAATTTTGTAGACAAAATCTAACCTCCATTGAATTTTTTCCTTATTCTTTTGTTGTGAAGAATTTGAGCACGGGGGCATGTCTTCTTCAAGGCAAGAGTAATGGTGATCTCTATGAGTGGCCCGCGGACATGAACAAATCAGTCACACCTCATCCTCAAGCACATTTTGTTGCATCAACATCTCCATCATTGCATCTATGGCATGCTCGTCTTGGCCATCCTCAACCTCGTATTACCAAAGCTTGTGTCTCTTTTTTTAACCTACTAGTGAACCATGTCGAGTCCTTTACATTCTTTAATTCGTGTTTATGCAATAAGAGTCATCGTCTACCATTTGGTGACAATTCAATTACAAGTTCTAGGCCTTTTGATGTTATTTACTTTGGGGTCTCTCTTCGACTATCTCTTTTGATAATTTCAGATTCAATGTTATTTTTGTTGATCATTTCATGAAATATACTTGGTTGTTTCCTTTAAAATCCAAATCAGATGTGAAGGAAATTTTCACTAATTATGCTCTAATGGTTCAAAACCAATTTCAATTGAGCATTAAAACGTTGTACACTGATGGGGTAGGTGAATACATCGGCCTTAAATCCATTCTCTTGAACTTTGGGATCCAACATCTCATAAGTCCTCCATACACTCCCCAACTAGTCGGCACTGCCGAAAGAAAACATCACCACGTTGTGGACACCGCTTTAACTCTTCTTCACCATGCTTCTATCCCTCTCAAATTTTGGTCTCTCGTATTCCAATCTACAGTCTACCTCATTAACAGGTTGTCAACACCACTTCTTGGTCTTAAATCTCCATTTCAGTGTCTCTTTAATACCACCCCTAATCCTCTTAAACTAAGGGTCTTTGGTTGTCTTTATTATCCATGGTTAAAGCCCTACACGTCAACCAAACTTGATCCCAAGTCCAATCCTTGTGTATTTATGGGATATTCCGTTGCCACAAATAGTTACACTTGCCTAGACCTTGCCACTTTAGAAGTCTATATCTCTAGGCATGTCATATTTGTTGAACATATTTTTCCATTCACAACCAACTATCCTCAACTCTCTCATCCACAAGTCTCGCACATGGAAAATAGTTGTGTCCAGATGATCCCTCTGGTCTTTCCTCTTCCTCACAACCTATTTCACCTCATATTGTTGCTGACCTTATTCCAATTCCTACTACTATTGATTTGGTCTACTCCATGTATACTCATAGATCATAGACTAAAGGCCATCAGGATGACGTGCCAACCGGCTCAATTGTAAGTCCTCCTGCTCACTCTTTGTGTTTTTTTCCTTCTCAAGATAGCAGTCCATATGCATCTCCACATCCAACTCCTGCAACACCATCAAATCGAATGGTCACTAGGTCTCAAAATAATATTTCAAATCCAAAGTAATTTTTTATTACCTTGCAACCTCAACAGTAAAACACCTTTCTCTTACCCCAAATACCTTCCGTCAAGCATCTAAATATCCTGAATGGCAGGCTGTAATGGTAGAAGAACACCTGGCCTTACATAAAAATAAAACTTGGTCATTGGATCACTCTACTACCTCTCAAAACATAGTTGGGTGTAAATGGGTGTTTTGTGTCAAACACAAACCTAATGGATCCATAGAGCATTATAAAGTCAGATTAGTGGCAAAAGGATTTCATCAACGTCCTGGAATTGACTTTCATTCCACCTTTAGTCCAGTTATTAAAACCACAACCATTCACCTCATCTTGTCCCTAGTTGTGTCTCTTAAATTGCCGTTGTGTCAACTTGTCGTAAACAATGCCTTTTTACAGGGTACTCTTCATGATATTGTTTTCATGCAACAACCACCTGGCTTTGTAGATTCCCAATTTCCAAATCATGTGTGTAAACTACACAAATCTATCTATGGACTTTGCCAGGCACCATGAGTATGGTATACTGAAATCAAGGAGTTTCTCTTATCATGTGGTTTTGCTCATTCCAAATCTCATGATTCCTTATTTATCAAGTGGTCTCCTGATTCTCTCATTATTATTATGATATATGTTGATGACATTGTTGCTACAGACTCTAACAACTCCCATGTCCAGGAAACAATTAATTTGTTGGGAGATAGATTTTCGATTAAGGACCTTGGTCCTTTTACATTTTTTTCTAGGTGTTGAAGTTATACAACATGCTCATGGATTGACTCTCACATAAAGTAGCTCCGTTTCAGACATACTCAGCAAGTTCAATATGCTGAATGCAAACAGTGTGAGCACTCATCTGTCCACAAGTGACGTTTTATCCTTGAATGACGGTTCTCCTTCAGCAGACGCTACACTTTATAGGCAGGTCATTGGCTCATTGCAATACCTCACCTTCACATGAACTGATATATGCTTTACAGTAAACAAACTTGTGCAATTCCAACACTCTCCATCAGCTAAACATTGGCAAGCAACAAAGAGGCTTCTTCTTTATTATCTGAAAGGAACAATAATCTATGGACTTCAATTCAAACATGGTAACTCTTCGTAGTTACTTGCCTACTCAGATGCAGATTAGGGTGGTATCCCTGACACTAGACACTACACTTCAGCTTATATTATTTTTCTTTGAAAGAATTCCATTAGTTGGTGCTCCAACAAGCAACACACTTTTGCCGGATCTTCCACAAAGGCAGAATACAGGGCTGTAGCAAGTTTTGTAGCTGAGTTGAACTGGCTAACCAACCTACTGCAAGAACTTCGAGTAAAGCTGCCTTGTCCTCCTAAGGTTTTTTGTGATAACATTGGTGTCACTTACCTATGTCGTAATCTAGTCTTTCACAATCAAATGAAATATGTCACAATTGACTTTTATTTTATCCGTGACCTTGTGGAAAGTAGACAAATTTCAGTTCATCACATTCCAACTGGAGCTCAACTAGCAGATGCATTAACTAAAGCACTTCCCATAAGGTCCTTTGTCAACTTTGTTAGCAACATTGATCTAAAGCAAATTGAGCCAATATTGAGGGGGCATGATAAGGATAAGGATGCAGAGTCCTAGTACATTAGTATTTTTGAGTTATACGTAGTTATTTCCTCTTCTATTTAGGTCTCTTATGTTCAACAAACTCCTTTCTCTTCTATACTTGTATATGTATAAATACAACACATTTTATCAATAATACTTATGCTTTCATAATCGTATCCAACTCTTATAATTATGACTATATATACTTTGAAATGAAATTTCTGTCATAGCTAATACAATTTTAACCACAATGATCCCCTTGTTACAACAAGAATTCATTGAAAATATGTATTGATAAAATACCTTGATTTTCAATCTATCTTTCTCTCACCCTCTCCAATGGAGTTATTGGTAAAAAGATTCCTTAAAAACACATTTTCACACATTGTAAGTTTAAATGATGAATTTCTCTTGATGGTGTAACGACTTCTCTCGTTGTTATGAGTGAATTGTTAGTGAAAGAAAATGAATGAGAAAACTTTTGGAGTAGTGAGTTAAAAAATTCAGGCTAGGTTAGGCTTGGATGAAATCTAAGTGAAATAAGGTCTAGGGAAATCCAAGGAAAAGATTGGGTGAAACTTCTATGTAGAGTTTGTTTTTCCCGTTGCTAAGACAATACAATTAGAAGTGAGTTCGGGTGAATGGAACTCCTGATAATGAACTTGGCATGAAGGAGTTGGTTTGGAATGTCAAGGTTTGAAGGTGTGTTGTGAAATAGGCTAATTTTGAAAGATTCTGAGTCTCGGTCTCTTGCAAGCCTCTATAGTGGGTGACATGTTGCTATAGTGGTGGATTTAATTCTTGCTATAGCGGGAGATCCTGCTACAACTCCGCCACTATAGCGGATTGGGCCGCTATAGTAGGGTTAGTCACAGTTCATACAAGAAATTCTCAAAAATCGCTCATTATTTTGCAACCACATTTTGGGGAAGAGCAAGGGAAACCTAGGGAGAATTTCATGTGCTTTCCACCATTATCATCGGTGAAGGTAAATAAATTACTCCCCTAGCTTGGTAATTCGATTCTTAGGCCTTAGAACCTATGTAGATTATTTTTGGGGAGGGTTTGGGTTGGTATAATGGTGGAAAAGGCCTTGGTTTGGGGAAAATTATCATGAAATTGGCCTACGATTTGGGATTAAGATATAATGCGGGTGTATTTAGGATATTTGATTCGGTTTATATGTTAATTGATTATTTGTAGACTAAGAACAAGCTAAGTATCGTAACAAAGGGAAAGCTCAGGTTCTTTAGAGCATTCCATACTTGAATCGAGGTAGGTGATGATTGTTGTTTCATGTTTATGTTATATGTGCTTGCTAATTGCTTCATTGATATTACTTGTATAACGTATAGTTAGAGAAATGAAAGGGTATAAACTGAAATTTTAGTTTGTTGTCAATCTCATGCAATAAATGTGTTTACTTAAGGGTACATGTGTGATTTGATTCATTGTGACTGTGATGTGTGACTAATGGTTAGCTCGGGTACCATGCCTGGTACATATTAATGATTCGCTCGGGTACCACGCCTGGTATGAGATGTTTATATGGTTTTCTCGAGTACCACACTGGTATAGATTACAGATGGCTGGCTCGAGTACCACGTCTGGTACATGTGATTGTTTGTGTGTGGGTTCCTTGAGTGAATTGGGTTGGCTTTGTTGTAATGTCGTTGATCATGTTTGTTGCTTATGTTATCTATTTTACTAAGTTGTGGTTACTTGTTCATAATTCATAACGGGAGCTGGCCGATGGTCCTACCAGGAAACTGTGGATTTTTTATACTAATACTGCAATTGCTCTTTCTTTGTTAAGTATAGGACATATTTCAGCGGCTGCTTTGCGACCTCAATTGTGACTCCAATACTTTCTAAATCCAAGGGTGAGTTGCTTCTTTTGAGCCGCCATGGATTCTTTTTTTCCCTCTGGCCTATTGTGGAGGAAACCTATCATTAAGCACTGGGGCCAGCCACAATGGAATAGGTTTGAATGTTGATATATACCGTCTTTCAGCTGACCTTTTTGGACTTAAACTATTTTTGTTTTTGGGTAGCATCCCATACTCTAGAATTATAACACCTCGAATTTGAAAAGAAGGAAATTTCAGGTTTTAAGAACTGGTGCCAGTAATGACGGAAGCCATCTACGGACCGTAGGTTGACTTACAGGCCGTAGGTAGGAACCGTAGATGGCAAGACCAATGATTTAAAAATGTCAAGTTCAGGATCCTTTCTATGACTCAACAGGACGGTCCATCATTGCTTCTACAGACTGTAGGTAGGTCTCGTAGGTCTCTCCCAGACTTAGTGAATTTTGAGGGTTAAAATTGGGAACTACGATTGGTATGTACGGCCCGTAAGTGGACCAACAGATAGTACATGGCAACTGTCGTTGGAAGTCCAAATTTAATAGGCTCTAAACTTTTCTACGATTTGCTAGGATGGTCCGTAGTTGAACTTACGGACTGTAGGTCCAAACCGTAGGTCTGAATTCGACAGTTATTTTTAAGGGCATTTTGATATTTTCCCTAATTGACTTATACCTAATCTAAGTCAGTTTAGCCCTAATCCTAGACTCTATATAAGTCTTATAAGCCTAAAAATTTACCTTTTCTAATCACTCTTCAAATCCCTCCAAATCTTTCCCCAAATATTTCTCTCTCTAAAGCTTGATGAAGAAGAAGACTAGGGATTCAAGTCAAGTCTCTAATTCTCCATTGATTGTCGGCATTGAACTCCAAGGTATGAAGGCTTTCACTTATAGAGTCCTTTCCTCCATAGGGTTCCTAAATTCCCCAATTTTACAAGTTAGAATTCTCCAATTGAAATTAGGGTTTTCATCTATCTTATGGATTCTTTTAAATTATGATCTAATAATTCATTTAGGTCTTTTTATACATGAATTGAGTTAATTGCATGATTTGAATTTGAATTACCATGAACCCATGCATGATTTATGATTTCTATACTTTGATCCTATGATGAGGTTTGAAATATGAAAGATGAAAATTATGAAGATATGTGTGTTCTTTATGAAATTGAGATAAATGCTTTAAGGTTGCTTTGAGAGTGAAGCATCAATGTTGTTGTTGTTATGTTGAGGAAGGATTTCTCATATATTACTCAAAACATGAATGTGAAAGGATTTTCTCATATAAAGGATTCATAAGGGTTGAAAGGTTTTCTCAACTAAAGTTTGAATCGAGAATTAAGAAGCTATTCTAATGAACTTTAGCTTGGATTGGCTATTTGATGTGCCTTCCATGGATGATACGATAAGAGGTAATTACCCATGTCTGCTAATGATAAGATAAGTTATGAATTATGACTATTCTATGGGATTTATGCTTAGCACCGAGTGGTCAAGCGGCAATTACCCCATGTCCCATAAACTATGTGCCACCATATGATGATTGTCTTAGAGAGAAATTAG
Organism: Solanum appendiculatum; assembly: GCA_018342035.1. Classification (NCBI taxonomy): domain Eukaryota; kingdom Viridiplantae; phylum Streptophyta; class Magnoliopsida; order Solanales; family Solanaceae; genus Solanum; species Solanum appendiculatum. The sequence continues at coordinate 196,048 of JAGDQO010001428.1, forward strand.
CTAGTGGATCCACTTAAACTAGAAGTTATGGTTCTTACCTTGGCAAGTAAGGCACCTCTTTTTAGTGTGGGGTAGACACCAGATTCCATGTTATAGCTCACATGGTCTATATCGGTTAAGGCTAATTTTCCCACATAATGAACTAAGGTTACTTCCTAAAAGGTATTTCAAGTATGTCTTGTCTAAGTTGAATTACTAGCATTGACCATGATTTTTAACTCATGCTTCCCATCATGTTATTTTACGATTTAGCATTGGTCATTGTATCTTATGTATACCTTCCTTTTAGCCTGATTTTGTCACTTCTATGCATAGTTATCATACTTGGTACATTCTATGTACTAACGTATACTCTTGCCTACATTGTTTCACTAATGTAGGGCGTGATGATTCATCTCCCTCCATTCGTGGCTAGATCATTGTACTTGTGATTAAGAAGACTTGGTGAGTCTTCATACATTCGAGGACAATGCCACGTTTATGGTTTTATGTCATTTTACCTTTGAACTTGTAGGAGTTACGTCCCGAATTTCATTCTATTGATGTATTAGATGGATTGAGACTATGTTAGACTTTCACTATTTTGTCAAACTCTTTTGATATGAAAACTGTCTTTTAAACTCTTAAATACTATTATCTTGCATGATGTATGCTAAGTGGCTTGTATGGGGCCTCTCGGGGTCTTATACGCCATGTCACGTCTAGGGGTACTTTAGATCGTGACAAACTTGGTATTCAGAGCAAAAGGTTTTAGAAAGGTCCTAGGATGTCTCATAAGCCACGCAGAGTAGAGCCTTGTTCATGGGTGTGAAGCGCGCCATACTTATGAATGAGAGGCTATAAGATGTTTAGGAAATTCCACTTTTTTCATCACTCTAAAGTCGTGCGATAGAGTTTAACTCTATATGTCTCTCTCTCTCTCTTAATCTCTATCTGATGCTTTTCAAGATATGGCCACTCGAAGGGCATATGCTAGGAGGAACGCGAGAGAGAATGAGGAACAAGAAGCTCCATAAGAAGCTCCTCAAGTTTCGGTCGTCCCTTTGGCCGAGCAAGTGACTAATGCAGAGTTTAGGGTTGCTTTTCAAGTGTTGGCTCAAGCCATGATGGCTCAAGTCAATAGGGAGACAAAGGTCCCCGTGAACCCAAATGTGGGTATGGTGACAACTAGAGTGAGGGACTTCACTAGGATGAATCTTCTGGAGTTTCATGGTTCCAAGGTTGAGGAAGATCCGAATGGAACTGTTCACAAATGAATATTCTAAATCAAAATTTTGATACATAACATATTAAAATCTCACAGCATAATTTTGTGAGCACTTACAAATATCCACAAATAATAATAAAGACGACATTACTTTCCTAACAATCAAGAAGAAAAAAACATATTGCTTAACATATTTTTCAAAAAGATATTCTGTCGAGTTGAATCCAAATTTACAGTTTACAAATTTAATTGAAAGAAGCCAAAAGAAAGAGTTATCACAACTGCAAAAATAACCTTTAACGGTAATTAATAGCTTAATTACCGCTAAATATGTATTTTCAGAGGCAATTAGTACTCTCTATAAATGTCCCTAAAGTCTATAGCGACATTGAATCTAATGACAATTAATTAATGCCGGTAAATGTTCTAGCACTCTTCGTTAATGTGCATATTTATTGCCGATAAAAATTATTTTTGCTATAGTGTATTTTGGGCATCTGTTAGTTGTATTTTAGGCATTTGTTAGTTTCAAAAAAATTTGATCTCTTATTATGCCCAAAAAGAAGAGAGGAAAAAATATGACAAATGTAGTTCATAGTTGGTAATTGTAGTTGAGTGATTAGGGTGGATTCCCGATATTGCTTGTGTTAACTTCTTCTAGTTTAATCGATTATCGAGTTACTCTCTTTGTGGATTCAATTTGGTTTTCTCATTTTTGATTGTGTTTGGGTTATTGTTATTTGATCGGATTCAATAGAGAGGTGAAGGTATAAAGTCATATGTTGCTCATAAATTCGATAATTCCACATATGTTTTCTTATTTCTTTCAATTGTCCTTTTTTTTCTTATCATTTGGTATTAGAGCCTAGGTTTAGATTTGTTCCTATATATCTAGTCTTGGTTTGCAAAATCAAAAAAAAAATCCAAAATTCCATAAAATTTTTCGTTTTGATTTGTTGTTTTTGACACTAGATTCTTGTTTTCTAGTGTTTTTTGAGTCTAAGTTTCAAATTTTGTTCGATTTGGAGTTGTAGAAGTGAAGTAGCCATTGAAGTGTTTTGAGCTTTGAAACTTTTCAAATTTTGAAAGTGGGTCTTTAGATTGAGGAGGAATTGGAGTTGAGGGGAATAAAATCCTAAATTTTGAACCAATTCCGAGTTGATTTGAGTGTGTTGGGATTTGGTGTGTGTACTTTGTGTTCTAGGTGTTCTTGGTAATCTTCAAGTTGTTTTTGAAAAAGAAGAAGGAAGAAAGTACATTTGATCCAACATTTTCAAGTCAAAGTTGGTCAAGGTGTTTTTTTGTCCATTGGTGGAAATTTGAAAAAATAAAATAACATAAAATTCTATAATAAAAAAAATTGAATTTTAAAAAAAAAAATTAAAAAAAATTAATTTCCATGTGGACTGCCACATCAGTAGTCAACAGAGTCAACTGCCAACACAGCAGCCACGTCAGCTGACTGCCACACAGAGAGGTACCACTCTCTGATGCGCGCGTGAGGTACAACTTCAAAGAGCAGAGTTTGGGTTTCAGCCTCAAAATTTGGCTAAGTATGAGAGTTTTTTGGGCCTAAATTTTTTTCTAAATGTCCAAATTCACTTCTTTTTCTTCTAAACTCATTTTTCTTCCAATCCTAAACTATTTAACAACTAATTAACATCATTAATTACTTGTTAACTAGTTTTAATCATCAAATCATCCAATCAAAGTCTTACAAGTGATGAACTTCTTTAAGGCTTAAAATTTTTTCTGAGTGTCCAAATTTACTTCTTCTTCTTCTTCCACACTCATTTTTCTTCTATTTCTCAACTATGTAACAACTAATTAACTTCTTTAATTACTTGTTGACTAGTTTTTAATCATCAAATCATTTCTTCGATCCTTCCAATTAAGTAAAAACACGTAATTCTTCTACTTTTGTTACTTAGTTTGTTTTCAGTCCGAATCTTTTAGTGCTTCTTTCTTCTACTTTTCTCGTGTTAATTTATTGATAACCTTCTTGATTCAAGTCCTTTAGCTTTTTGGGTCATCCTTCTTTCAAGAGTCACAAGAATCCACTCCACCACAAAGAATTAATGATCTTGTGAATTGATTGGGCAAAGGTAGTTCTCTATCAACTTTGGGAAGACACTTTAGGAAGGTGAGTGTGAGATCAAACACAAGAGGTGTGAGGAATTTTGTCACTAACCTTGTTTTCTAAGTTTTGTAGGTACCAAAGGCAATTGCAAGGAAGCATGTCATCCGTAACTTCCGAATATTGTGGCGATGACATTAGTGAATACGCTTGTAGAAATATGAGCTACGAGCATGGTGAAAATGAGTTTTGTAAGGGCTATGGAGTTCCTTATGCGCATGGTAATGGGTCTCTTGAGTATGATGGTGATTCCTATGAGGGCTATGATGGTTCATGGGATAATGAACAACATAGTGATGAAAACTACTACTCCGGAAACGATTATGAGATGAATGGAGTTTATGACTCATGTGATGATGTTGAAGGGGTAGAAGGATCTTATGAAGTCTACCATTGTGAAGATGATGGTTCTCGTGCTTTGCACCATGGTTATGATGGTGATTTGAGGTACAATTCTTTCTCTCATAGGTCTTATGAATCCTTTGAGCGGAATCTAGATAGAAATGGAAGTTGTGAGTTTGAATTTCCTTCCTCGTCTTGTGCTACTTCCTATTCTAAGAAAGAAGGCATAGATGTTTGGTCAAGACCATTTCAAAGTCATCGTGTGGACCATAGAAGAAGTACATTCCCTACTTCTCGAAACATGATAACTTATTCTTCTCATCCTAGTTTCAATGTTTCTTATTCTCCATATGGTGATGAGGTTGGAGGTAGAGTGGGAGGTACACTAAGCCATGAAGTCGTAGAGTTAAGAGAATCATTTACCACATTGAGGGAAGATTTTGATGATTTCTTGCCAATGTTTGAAAAGGTCAAGTCTATGGTACAAAAGAGGCAAGTTATTCATCATGAAGATAAACCTAAGGAGTTACCTTTGGAAGCAAATCAAGATACTCCTTATAAGGATGACACTAAGGAGTTAAACATGGAAGTCAAAACACCCACTCCTTGTGCACCAAAATGGAAGTTAAACTTGAAAGGATCTTCTAACCCTTCACAAGGAATCCTTGGAACTTGTCCTAACTCCTATAAAATTGAGAGACAAAAGATTGAGAGGAGTAAGGGTGTGAAAAGTGACAAATCTAGAGTGGAAAAAAGAGAGTTTGGGTGGAGTGATGTGAGAGGGTTGTCACATTCTTCTCCTAATTCATATAACTTTCTTTCTCTAGTTTTTTGAAAACTTGTGCAGGTATCCTTGGAAGCAAGCCTAGTGAGGCACCTCAAAATGTGAAGAATCATGAGTTTCTTGAAAGCCTTCACAAGGAGCAAATGTGCTCCAATGTTGAAAACCAAGGTGAAGTCATTTCATGTTATGAGCTATGAGGTATCCTTGGAAGCAAGCCTAGTGAGGCACCTCAAAATGTGAAGAATCATGAGGTTCTTGAAAGCTTCCATAAGGAGCAAATGTTCTCCAATGTTGAAAACCAAGGTAAAGACACTTCATGTTATGAGCTACAAGGTAACAATGCTAATTCTTGCACTTCTTTAAGCTTGGGAATTCAATGTTTGGCTAGTAGACAATTAAGTATAAGTGATAGCTTTATTTCATGTGAGCTTAATGATTCTTTGCCACATAGTGATAATGCATTTGTTGAGAGTGTTCATACACTAGTTGATCCTGTTGATGATCGAATATATTCTTCTTGTAAGATCAATTTGTGTCCACCTAGTGTTGACACTTATGCCTTGAGTGATATCACACTGTCATGTAGTTCTTTGCCATGTTTTGATAATGTACATGTTGAGAATGTGGATACACTAGTTGATCCTATTGATGACCGAATTGAGTCTTCTAGTAAAATCAAGTTATGCCACCTAGTGTTGATACATGTCCTTTGAATGATAGTTCATTATCAAGTGATATTGGTGTTGATCAACTTGTGTGTAATAATCTCTTGTTTGATGATTACATGAATCTTGAGAGTGTGCATAGTGGAATACCTTATAATGTTGGAAGTGTAGCCACTCTTGAAGGCTATCAATTGTTTGAGAATCCACTATGGTGTGATGACACACTTTTCAAAGACGGAAGTCTCTTTTGTGAAGATGATAGTACGTTTATTGGAGAGGATTAAGAAGAAAGGTGATGCTTATGTGTTAATTTCTACTTCTTCCTTGTGTGTTCCAATTCTTCATATGAGTTATGATGCTTTAGTATATGAAGTGGAGGCTAAACTTGGGAGCACCTTGATTGAAGTTCATTTATGTGACACCTTTCTCTACTACTTGTTTGCATATGATGAAGCTTGCACTTTTGAGTGGAATATGATATTGGAAGATAAGGGTGCCAACCGGGCAAAAAAGAGTGTGCTTGATCCATGTTCATGGATTTCCTTTCCATTTGACCCCGGTAATGAGTTGAATTGTGGCACTTGTTTAGTGATGCTTGCCCAAGATGACAAGCACAATTTGGAGGAACTTGTTGGTACCTTTCCCTATGATGGAAAGTCCTTCTTGAGGATTTACAATCCACTTGAGGGGCCTACATTGTGTATGGGAAAGGGTAGTTTTCTAACCCCCTTTATTTACTACCTCTTTGCATATGATCTTGTTGATTGCACATCTTATGGGGGTAGGAGTTATTTGTCAAGATAAGGTGAGGTTTATCCAAAATTCATCATGTTTTCTTTGTGTGTTCCATCTTATGATGTAATGAGTGCTAGGATCCTTGAACCTAGTTGTGATCTTGCATATAGGAACACCTTAGATGACCCCAATGTGCATGACACCTTTCTCTACTATCTCTTTGCTTTAGACGAGTCTCGTATTTATCTTAAATGTGTATTGCATTTGGGTCGGGATTTCATTAAGGTATATACTTGTTTGTATGACCCGATTATGTGGACCTTTTATCATTTTGAACCCGGTGAATTTTTCTGATATGTAAGCTTGTAGTAGTGCCATCTTTTAGGTGGTATTATCCTTTTGATGTGTGGAATAGTCAATTTCCTTGTGCTCTATGTATGGGCTTAATAGTCATGATAATGGAGGATACTTGGTTGTTCCTTGAGATTGAGTCTCCTTGGTATAATGCTTTTTGTGCTAACAATTGTACTAACCCTCATGCTGTGAGGACCTCTTGGTTGCTTGTCCTTCTTATGTTCTTGCAAGGTTTGGATTTGAGGACGAATCCTTTTCAAGAAGGGGAGGATGATAACGACATGGGTAGCAAAGATCATATGATAGCTTTAGAGGAGCTTGATGGACACCAAATAAAGACATAAAATGTGTTAAAGGTCCATCAAAGTGAAGAGAAGGAAAAAAGTGGTCATGTGTGCAAATGGTCATCTCACGAATTCAAGAATTCACAAAAGAAGACAACCAAACAATGCCCTTATCTCATTAAGGGTAAAATAATCAAAGAAGTGTCTTCTTTATTTCCTTAGTATAAATAGTAGTTTTATTATTTTGGAAGACTTAGATTATGAATATTATGATAAATTGAATATTTGAAAGCTTTGAAGCTTGTAGTTTCTAGGTGTAGAATTAGTGTAGTTCATAGTTGGTAATTGTAGTTGAGTGATTAGGGTGGATTCCCGATATTGCTTGTGTTAACTTCTTCTAGCTTAATCGATCATCGAGTTACCCTCTTTGTGGATTCAATTTGGTTTTCTCATTTTTGATTGAGTTTGGGTTATTGTTGTTTGATCGAATTCAATTGAGAGGTGAAGGTATAAAGTACTTTGCCGCTCATAAATTCAATTAGATTTTGATAATTCCACATATGTTTTCTTATTTCTTTCAATTGTCCCTTTTTTTCTTATCACCCCTCCCTCATTTAGAGCAGGTTCAATGGGTGGTAGATACAGGAGTAACTAACCATATGGTCTCAACCTTAGATATCCTAACTGAAACTCAACAGTTATCAAAACCTGGTCAGGTACATATGCTTGATGGTGAGCAGTCTGATATAATACACAAAGATAGTGTGAAAATATTGACCACACACCAGATTAGAGATGTTCTCTACATTCCCAACTTCAAGTTTAACTTGTTGTTTGTCTCCAAACTCACTGAGCAATACAATGTCTGGTAGTTTTTAATCCCGACTTTCGTGTGTTTTAGGCCCTTTGCAGTGACAAGGTATTGGAGATTGGTAGAAAATTAAGTGGTTTATATCTGATCAATGATGTAGATCAGACAATCACACCTTCTCCTTCAATTTCTCCTATTGTCTTTTTTGCTGTCAAAGATACTGCCACACTAAAACTTGAACACATGCCCACTGTAGCTATACTAAAGATGGGCAATATTTTACATTGCAAAGTAGATAAGTCATGTAGCTTATGTTCTGTATGTCCTTTGGCTAGGCAAACCAAGTTACCTTTTCCTCATAGCAATACTCATTCACATGTTGTTTTTGAGCTATTACATGCTGATGTATAGGGGCCTTATAGGGTGCCAACCATTGGTGGGAAAAGATTTTTTTGACTATTATTGATGATTTCTCTAGATTGAATTGGTTATTTCTAATAAATTCTAAAGAAGAAACTTGTTGAATGTTGAAATCTTTCTTTTCTATGATTCATAATCAATATAATGCTACTTTTAAGGTTTTTAGAACTAATAGCGGGTCAGAATTTATTAATTCTACAATCCATGAGTTTCTTAATGCACAAGGAATTATTCATCAAACCAAATGTGTTTACACACCCCAACAAAATGGGGTAGTCTATGAGTTTCTTAATGCACAAGGGATTATTCATCAAACCACATGTGTTTACACACCCCAACAAAATGGGGTAGTCTATGAGTTTCTTAATGCACAAGGGATTATTTATCAAACCACATGTGTTTACACACCCCAACAAAATGAGGTGGTGGAAAGGAGACATAGGTACATACCAAGAATAGCTAGGGCCTTAAGGTTTGAGGCAACTATCCCTATATCCATTTAGGGTGATTGTGTTCTTATAACTGTACACATCATTAACAGGATTCCTTCCTCTGTCCTAGGCAATAAATCACCTTCTGAGATGTTTTTTTAACACACCTCCTTACCTAGATCATCTTAAGGTCTTTGGTTGTTTCGCATATGCAATTAGTGTTGATAGGAGGGATAAATTTGCAGCCAAAGCATTTCCTGGGATATTCTTCTACTAAGAAGGGTTATAAACTCTATGATTTTGCTTTCCAAAAAGTGTTTTTAATAGGGATTTCAACTTTCGTGAATCATTTTTCCCTTTCAAACAAATGACCACTAGTCCTGATCCTATCTTTCATGTAATGAATTTACTGATGACTTTCTGGTTGATACACCAACCTCTCCTCCTACTATACCCCTCTCTCCTCCTCTAGCTCAGGTGCCCCCAATTATGCCTCCAAATGGCACCCAACAAAGCTCATTGTCCCATAACCACCTGGAGACTCCCTAAGGCACTCTCACAGGACTAGAGCGGCTCTAAAGTGGTTCATTGACTATGTGGTCAACACCTTCCCTTATCCTATGTCAAACTACTTGAGATATGATTCATTATCTCCTTCATATGCCAGATGTTTTACTTGCCAACACTTCTGAGGTGGAGCCTAAGACTTACAATTAAGCTGTTAGCTATGATAGGTGGATTCTTGCCTTGCAACAAGAAATAACTGCTCTTGAAGAGAATGGTACATGGAACAAAGTTGACTTTCCTCTAAGGAAAAATTTAGTAGGTTGCAAATGGGTGTTTAAGATTAAGTATAAGGCTGATGGTTAGGTTGAAAGATTCAAAGAAAGGTTGGTTGCCAAGAGGTTCAATCAACAAGAAGGCCTTGACTACATAGAGACCTTCTCGCCTGTTGCTAAAATGGTGACTGTGAGGTTTGTTCTTGCTGTAGCAGCTTCTAAATACTGACACATCTATCAGATGGATGTGTACAATCCCTTCCTTCAAGGTGATTTAGTTGAAGAAGTTTATACGCAGATACCTTCTGGTTTTCACAAAGGTTCTGCTCACAAAGTTTGCAAGCTCAGGAAGTCTTTATATGGCCTGAAACAGGCCTCTAGGCAGCGGAACTTAAAGCTCACTGCTGCATAACAGGATCTAGATTTACTCGGAGTCATTTTTTATTTTTCTCTTTTCAAACTCACCACTGGTTCTGATGTGACCATAGTTCTAGTATATGTGAACGATCTCTTACTCACTAGTTCTAATATTGCTCTCATTCAGTCTACCAGAACCAATCTTCAGCAGAGGGTCAAATGCCGGACCTTGGTTACTTAAAGTATTTTCTTGGCATTGAGTTCTCTAGAAGTTCCTCTGCATTTTGCTTAATCAGAGAAAGTATTCCCTTGAATTGATTGCTGATTCAGGGCTAAGCCTGCTTCTACTCCTCTTGACATCAATCAAAGACTCACTTCTCATCAGTTTGATATAGCTACAGGCAGTACAATTGATGAAGAGTTATTACTTGTTCTAGGAAGTTATCAAAGACTGATAGGCAGACTACTATATCTCACCATGACTAGACCTGATATTGCCTGCACTATTCAGGTTCTGAGTCAATTCAGGCATAAGCCAAAGGAGTCTCATATGTTAGGTGCCATTAGAGTAATCAGGTACATTAAGAATACCCCAGGCCTTGGTCTACTCATGTCTTCAGCACCATCTCAGAACTTAGTTGCATATTATGAATGAGCAGCTTGTCCATAGACCAGGATGTCAGTCATAGGCTACATGGTTGAATTTGGATCTTCTCTAGTCTCATGGAAATCAAAGAAATAGTAGACAATTTCAAGAAGCTCAACAAAAGCTGAGTTCAGAAGTATGGCATCTACTGTGGCAGAAATATCTTGGTTGACAGGACTTTTCAAAGAGTTAGGTGTCTCAGTTATACAACCTATTGATCTGTATTGTGATACCAAGGCTGCCATACAAATAGCAGCAAATCCAATTTATTATTACTTTGAACCGATTGTTGGTTATAGTGTCATTAACAATCGTATATCATCATATTCTTATTTCATGAATATTTCATCACTTCTTTGATACTACAAACTATTACAATGGTTATCTGTGTCAATGTCATAATAGTTCATTTAGTTTCTTAGTATTCTGAATCTATCAAGCTCCAAAGTTCGTCGGATAAAGTAAAGAGTAAAGTAGGTTGAATAGTCACTCTTGCAATAAATGGTAGGTCTTTTTAAGAAAGTAAAATATGTACTTATGAGTTTGCTTTTATTTATTTATGTTAAAAAAAAATTGAAATCACAATTTGAGATTTGGAATCCTAAATTTTGGAGAATTTAAGATTTTAAATCATGATATGAAATTAAAGTTCGAAATTTTATTCACATTTCTTAAGCAAATGCCAATTCCAAATTAAAATTAAAATTAAAATTTGAGCCTCAAATTTTATAGCCAAACGTCTACTAAATAAAAAAACGACTGAAAAAATAATAATTTAACTGTTGAAATTTTTCCTCTTGAGATACTATTCATTAACTTTTTTCTTTTTTAAAAAAACTATTTTAGAAGTTATATTTATGAAAGAATACCTACTATAGCAATGATAAAAGGAAAACTTGTCCATTAGTCGGTGCAAATATCCTAAACAAGTCAATTCGAATCAAAGACGAAGACTTTTTTTCTTTTGTTTCCATCCGGTGTCCAGTATTTACATTGGAGCCTGACTACTTAAAGAGACTCGAACCCGAGACCTCATGATTAAAATGAAGGAGTACTTTCCAGTCCACCACAACTCTTATTAGTAAAGAAAAAGACTTGCTATCTACTAGCAGTAGTATGTTAATTATTTCGTCTGATCAGTTTACTTCTTGTTCTTACTTCAAATAGATAGTTCAAACTAGGGATAATTTTAAAAAATAGTAAATATACAATTACATTTTTTAATTTTTGCCCTTAATGATAATTATTTTAGAAGTAATACATATTAACTAATTAGCATAAAAATTCAAATAAAAACACATACAAGCCTAATTTTCCGACAAACAATGTCTTTCACATGTTCAACTCCATGTTATTGTTACAACAACTACAACTACAAGCATTAACTTTGTGGTATGACTTTCAAGTCTAGACTTTATTGTACTATTCCTACATTTACTACATGATCCCTTTCCTCAAGCTACTACTGTATGTTTTTTTTTTTTTTTTTTAAAATAAATGTTTTTTTTATATTTTATTATTTATTATGATTAGTTTGGGTGTATGATCGATCTCTCAAAAACTTGTGTTCAAAAATTAGTACAGTAATAAATTACAGTATGATTTTAAACTAAGTTTAATCAAATCAATTATCCTAAACTGAAATTTACGACCACCAACGGATGTGGTGCAACGGCTGAGGCTACTCTTTTCTTAATCAAAGGTCTCGCCCCTACGCAGTGCCAATTCGAAAAAGTCATGCTCCAATACGGGTACCGGATACAAGGTGGCAAACAAACAAATATATATATATATATATATATATATACACACACTTCTACTACTAACGTGCACTTCCTCCGTCTACTTTTACTTACTTACTATTTAAAAATAAATATCCAATTTTGCTTAATTTATCACTTAATTCTTAATTACCTTTATTATTAACTATAATTATTTCCCAAAATATACTCAAAGGGTGTTATAATAAAATCCTTTTATTAATTATTTTTTCTGTCCCAAAATAAATGTCACCTAATCCAAAAAAATTGTTTCAAAATTAGTGTCACATTAAAAATTCTAGACAAAAATTAGTATTTTTTTAAACGTTACCTTATACTTAATCTTCTTAATAATATTCAATTTTAAAGAAACATTTATTAAATATTGATAGTTTAGTAAACGTACCCATTGTATTTATCAATTTCCTAATAGGCTGTACTTATTTTGAGATGAAAAAAGTACTTTAAGTACTAAAAATGAACGGAGGGAGTTTATAATATATATATTGGAATATTTATTGTCAAAGATTACTAGTACTACTCTTTCGTCGGTGTACATATAATTAAGAAGATCGATGAAGAGTTACAAGTTGTATACATGCATTGTCCACAATAAAAGCCTTCATTTTTCTCCAATAGATTCTAATTGTTCATCATCCTTTCTATTACCAGAAATGTACAGCATTCAAACTTGGTTAATTTACTTGTCCCCTTTGCCATAAGACTTAAATACACGTACGACATATTTTGATCTTTCTATTAAGCCCACCTAAACTGAAAAAGAAATTAGTGGCTGCTAAGTATAGTGATGAAGGAATGGAATTTTGTCATATTCCCTTCTTCTCAATTTAAATAAACACTTGTTTTTATCATGGTTCTAGATAATAACCATCACTAGAAATTGCTTGTTGCATATGGTCAGAAGCGAAGTTAGAATTTGGAGCTTTCGAGAGTTTATTCTAATCATTTCAAGTTATTAAATTCTAAATTATTAATAATTAATATATATATATATATATATAGCGTAAGTTACATAAATCACATAGTGTAAAGAAGAAATTACTATCTATTCCTACTTTTTTTTTAATTACAATAATCCCTTAAAATTAACCCAATCCGGATACATTAATGAAAACGCGGATACATTAATACAAACACAGATACATTAATACATTAATACGGATACATTATTGAAATAAAAATTAACTCAATCCGGATACATTAATGAAAGCGCGGATACCTTAATACAAGCACGGATACATTAATACAGATACATTATTAAAATAAAAATTAACCCAATCCTGATAAATTAATGAAAGTGCGGATACATTAATACAAGCACGGATACATTAATACGGACACATTATTAAAATAAAGGATTTTAGTTATTTTTAAAAAATATAGGGACAAATGAAAAATAATATACTTAAATATGTGTACTTTAATAATTTTTTCATATATATAATAAATTAATTTTAAAATATATAAAATTAAAATTAAAATTATTGAATTCACTTGATCCGTCTCAGACTCTCTCTATCTCTCCACCCCTGCATATTGGTGATGAGCACAAATGCTTTTTCTTCCTTCGAGAAAAAATTGGTTGATTGGAAAAATGATTTTGCAGGAAGAGATTATTCGGTTGATGGCATTAGGATTTTGGGGTGGCATTAGGATTTTGGGGAGGCAGGTCGAGGGAAAATCATGAAAATTGAATAAAGACATGCAAAATGACTGGAAAAAAATAATAATCATGTGGATCACCTGTGATTGTGCAACGATCCTTTCTCATCATTATGGATAAATCAATGGTGAAAGAATTAGACCAGAAAACTTTTTGGATAGTAACTTGAAAATTCTAGGCTAGGCTAGTCTCACACGGAATCCGAGCAAGATGAGGTCTAGAGCAATCCAAAAATGAATTGGGTGATATGTCTAAGTTTGGGTCATGTTTCCTAGTAGCTAAGACATTAAAGAATCCATAAGGCCTTTCAAAATTGAATTAAGGTGAGTAAAACTCCCGATATCGAACTTGGCGTGAATGGATTAGTATAGGACGTCAAGATTCAAAGGTGTGTTGCAAAATGAGAGTTTTGGGAAGAATTTATGAGTCTCTTCCTCTGTGCAGGCCGCTATAGCGGTGGTCACGCCGCTATAGCGAGATAAATTAATTCCCGCTATAGCAGGTCGGACCGCTATATCGGGGTTAGTCGGGGTTCTGTGCAAAAAGGTCTCAAAAACTTCTTATTTTCTAGAACTTCGTTCTTAGAATTGGGAAGGGCTATTTAGGACACTTCTCTTCAGTTTTTTTCAATCAACCTCTTCGCTAAAGGTGTAACACCTTAGAATTTGGTGAGTTAGGTTTGGAAGGTGTAAGGGAGGTTAACGAGCAGGTCCTCAGACCATAGCCCAACCATGAACCTCTCACGGAGACCCAAACGATCCGTGGAAGGGTTCACAGCCCGTTCAGGGGAAGGAGGGTGGCTATTTAGGCAACCCATAATTTTGCCCCCAACTTCACGAACCCCTTCACGGACCGTGAAGGGCTAAACGGTCCGTGAAGGCCTTCATATAGGGCTCCTGTCAGCTTTTTTAAGTCAAGGTTAATTTGGTCATTTTTTATGTGTTTAATACCTAAGCTATGTTATTTTAACCCCTATTCTAAGTCCTATATAAGTGATTTAAGTCCTAAAATTACCCATTCTAAAATCATTCTCCAAATTTCCAAGTTCTTCCCCAAAGTTCTCTCGCTAAAACTAAAGAAAGAAAAAGCTAGGGTTTCACTCCAAGGTGTCGAATTCACCATAGCGTTTGGGCCTTGATCATTAAGGTATGTTAGTATTCACCTATGGAGTCCTTTCCTCCATAGGGTTCCCAAGATCTTCCAATTTTACAAGTTAAATGTCAAATTAAAGTTAGGATTTTATTCAATCTTCATGAGTTCTTTTCAATTATGATTCAATTGCCTATTTTCTATCTTCTAATGCATGAATTGGAGTATTTACATGATTTTGAGTTGAATTCACATGAACCCATGCACGATCCATGATTTTTGACTATGAACACATGATGAAGCTTATGAACTTTGAACTATGATTTTTATGAAGATATGCATGCTTTTGTGAAATTGATTTAAATGATTTGAGGATGCTTTTAGATGAAAGTATCAATGAGATTGTGAAAAGTTTTCTTCTGATGTTACTATAATCATGATTGTGAAAGTATTTCTCACATAAGGATTCATAAGGTTGAAAGATTTTCTCACCTAAGTTGAATCAAGATTTAAGGAGCTATCCTAAATAACTTTAGCTTGGATTGGTAACTTAATTGTGTCTTCTCATGGATGATAAACTGAATGTGATTAATGACTATTTCGTGGGATTTTACTTAGCACCGAGAGGATATTAAGATGGAGGCTCTCCCATTAGTAGAGGCCGGGTCTCTAGTAGCAATCTCCTTGTCCCTAACTATGTGCCTCCGTAAGATGTCTTAGCTAGTGGATTCACATAAGCTAGAAGTTAAGGTTGTTGCCTTGACAAGCAATGTCATCTCTTTTCGATATGGGATAGACACCGGATTCCATGTTTTAGCTCACAAGGTCTATATCGGTTAATGGTAAGCATCCCACAATAATGAACTAAGGTTACTTTCAAAGTATCTCACAAAGTGTTTTTAATATGTTAAGCTTGCATTGACCATGATTTATGACTTGTGTTTTTTAACCTATTACCTTATGATTTAGCTTGGTCATTTCATGTCATGAAAAGTCCTTTTAGCATGATTTCATACTTTTTATGCATTGCTATCATACTTAGTACATTCCATATATTAATGCATACTTGTGCCTATATTGTCTCATAATATAGGGTCCGACGCTCCTACCTCGCATACTTGTGGCTAGTTGATCTCATTGGCGATCCGAAGATCAAGAGTTGGTGAGTCCTAATGTTTCGAGGACCATGACACTTTTAATATTATCTTTACTTCAGTTTTCAGACATTTGTACGTGGTGTATGGGTTACATCCCAACCACTTCTTTGATGTATTAGATGGTTTGTTGAGACTATGTTAGACTTCCGTTTTGTCAACTCTTTTGATATGAGAATGCTACTTTTAAAATCTTTATTTCTATTATCTTGTATGATGTATTCTAAGTCGCTTGTGTAGGGCCTTTCGGAGTTCTATACGCCATATTACACCTAGGATATACCTTGGGTCGTGACAAACTTGGTATTCAGAGCACAAGGTTTAGAAAGGTCTAGGATGTCTCACAAGCCACGTCAAGTAGAGTCTTGTTCATAAGTGTGAAGCGCGACACACTTATGAATATGAGGCTATAAGATGTTTAGGAAATTCCATTTCTTTCATCATTTGAAAGTCATGCGATAAAGTCTAGCTCTATGTCTCTCTCCTAATCCTTATCCGATGTTTTTCAAGATATGGCCCCCCGAAGAGCATACGTTAGAAGGAATGAAGGTGAGAATGTGGAACAAGAAGCTCCTCAAGTTCCGGTCGACCCTTTGACCGAACAAGTGACTATTGCAGAGTTTCAAGCCGCTTTTCAAATGTTGGGTCAAGCCATTAAGGCCCAAGTCAATAGAGATGCTAATGCTCCTGTGAACCCAAATGTGGGTACGACGACAACTAGAGTGAGGGACTTCACTAGAATGAATCCCCCGGAGTTTTATGGTTCCAAGGTTGAGGAAGATCCTCAAGAGTTCATTGATGAGGTGTATAAGATTTTGATGATCATAGGAGTGAAGTTGGTGGAAAAGGTGGAATTCCCCGCTTATCAACTCAAGGGTTTTGCTCAAGTGTGGTTTGAACAATGGAAGAGTGAGAGGGCGGTCGATGCGGGTCCTCTTGATTGGGAAAAATTCAAAGGAGCTTTTCTTGATCATTTCTTTCCTCTTGAAATGAAAGAAACGAAAGTTCTTGAGTTCATTAACCTTCATCAAGGGAATATGAGCGTGAAGGAGTACGCTTTGAAGTTCACTTAATTGGATAGGTGTGCTCCAACTATGGTTGCCGACTCTAGGGTGAGGATGAGTAAGTTTGTTTCGAGTGTGTACGAAATGGTGGTTAAGGAATGTCGTACCGCCATGCTCATTAAGAAAATGGATATTTCCCATTTAATGATTCATGCTCAACAAATTGACGAGGAGAGGCTTAAGGAAAAATCTAGGGAGGCAAAGAGGGCAAAAACCAGTGATGGTAACTTTTCACACTCAAGGTTCGATGGACATGGTCGTTCTAGATTCCTACAAAGGTTTTCCAGTCAAGGTTCCTCTAATATGACGGCACCGAAATTTAATAAAGATAGGGTGTCTAACCCTAAGCCTCAAGGAGAAAATGATGGTGGATCTTCTTTGTCTACTTGTGCTAGGTGTGGAAGGAAGCATGCTGGTAAATGCTTAGCCGGTACAGATAGTTGCTAATTATGGTAAGAGTGGTCACAAGATGAGAGGTTGTCGGTCACTATCTACAAAGGGAAGAGATGGTAGGCAAGCTCCGCCTAGTGGTTCGGGTTCAAGTGCTCCAAAGCAAAACCAATTCTATGCACTCCAAACTTGACATGATCAAGAGGGTTTTCCCGATGTGGTTATCAGTATGTAAAAGTCTTTCATCATGATGTTTATGCTTTGCTTGATCCCGGTGCTACTTTGTCATTTGTGACGCCATATGTGGCTATGAGATTTGATGTTTCTCCAGATGTGTTGTTAAAACCTTTTTCCATCTCTACTCCTATTGGTGAATCTATTGTGGCTAAGAGAGTCTATAGAAAGTGTCACATCTCCTTATCCCATAGAGTCACTTACGTTGATTTTGTAGAGCTTGATATGTTGGATTTCGATGTTATTCTTGGTATGGATTGATTCTAATCTTGTTATGCTTCTGTTGATTGTAGAACCCGAGTGGTTAAATTTCAGTTTCCAAATGAGCCCGTCCTAGAGTGGAAAGGGGGAAATTTGATGCCTAAGGATTAATGTGTTTCTTGTCTTAAAGCTAGAAAAATGATTTCTAAGGATTGCATCTATCATCTTGTTCGGGTTAGGGATACGGATTTTGAAACCCCTATTCTTAAGTCAGTTCCCGTTGTAAATGAGTTTCTAGAAGTATTTCCTGATGGTATACCCGAAGTTCCTCCCGAAAGGGAAATAGACTTCGGTATTGACCTTCTCCCAGATACGTAATCTATCTCTATTCCTCCTTACCGTATGGCTCCGACATAACTTAAGGAATTAAAAGAGAAATTGAAAGAATTGTTGGATAAGGATTTCATCCGATCGAGTATCTCTCCATATGGGGTGCTCCTTTTTTGTTTATTCGTAAGAAAGATGGTTCACTTCGCATGTGTATTGATTACCCGCAATTAAACAAAGTTACCATTAAGAATAAGTATCCTCTTCCAAGGATTGATGATTTGTTTGACCAACTCCAAGGAGCAAGTTACTTCTCTAAGATTGACCTCCGATTGGGTTATCACCAATTGAGGGTGAAAGAGAGTGACATTTCGAAGAAGGCTTTTCAAACTCGGTATGGTCATTATGAGTTTTTGGTGATATCTTTTGATTTGACTAATGCTCCGGCCGCATTCATGGACTTGATGAATAGAGTATTTAGATGATATCTTGATATGTTTGTGATTGTGTTTATTGATGATATTTTGATTTACTCACGGAATGAGGATGATCATGTTGAGCACGTGAGGATTGTGTTGTGAATTCTCAAGGATCGTGAGTTGTATGCTAAGTTTAACAAGTGTGAGTTTTGGTTGAGGTCTGTTGCTTTCTTTGACTATATTATCCCCGGTGAAAGTATTCAAGTCGATCCTAAGAAAACTGAATAGTTATTTCCATAAAGTCATCATCATACATGGAAAAGCATAAATCAAATGCTAATCCAAGCTTAATCATCATAGAATAGCTTATTAAATCTTGAATCAAGACTAAGTGAGAAAACCTTTCACCAAGCCATGGTCCCTTAATACGTGACAAAACCTTTTATAATTTCATAAAGCAACCTAAATCATAAGTCATTCATTTTCATAAATCATGCATAAGTTCATAAAAATATCATTCATTGATTCATAACTTTTCTTCAAATTCATGCAAATTAGGGTTCATAGTCAAAATCAGAATCAATGCATGAGTTCATATGATTTCAATTGGAAAACATGTAATTGAGTTAAAACAATCATAATAAGATCAAATTCAAGCAATTGAATCAACACAAATAGAACCCATGAAGAATTGAATGAAAACCTAATCAATTTGAATTGAAATAGAATTGGAGAATTGAAGAATCTTTGAAGACTCAATGGGTGTATGAAACCCATTGATGAACTCCCTACATACCTTGATCTTGAATCCCTAGAATCAATGGTGAACAAGGATACTTGACCTTGAAGAACCCTAGATTCTTCTTCCTTGATCTAGAGAGAAGATTTTTAGAGAGAAGATTTTTAGAGAGAACCTTGGAGAGAAATTTGGAAATTGAGGAAATGAATAAGTTGGGAAATTTCCAAGGGTGAAGGGTATTTATAGGGCTTAGAATTAGGGTCAAAATGACATAATTTAAGTATTCAGTGCATAGGAAAAGACCAAAATACCCTTTAAAAATAACTGTCGGACCGACCTACTATTGTGACCTACGGTGTGTCCTGATCAGCCATAGAACCAACTTCAGAAACCCAAATATTCAATTATTTTCGACGATACCTTTCTACGGTCCGCCGAACTTTATACAGTCCGTAGACCTTATCCATAGAACTCAACTTTCAATCCAAAATTCCACCAAGTCTAGAACCTTACTACGGTGCGTAGAAAAATAACGACCCATAAAATCCTTCCGTAGGACTGAGGTCCTAAATCAAATCTCTGAATCAATTCTACGGGTTAGTCCTACGATCCATCAAACATCCTACGGCTTGTCCTGTTCATCTGTAGGTCAAACTTCAAAAACATAATTTTCAAAAACTCATCTCCAAGTCTACGACTCCGTTCCTACGATCCGTAGATTGGATTTGTAGAAACTTGCTTCAGTCAAATTTCTGCATTTTCTTTCCTTTTCCGACTTTCCAACTTTTGGGGTATTACATAGTTATTAGTTATTGTATTGGTTATCCCAAAACTGTTATAAGTGAGAAGAAATATTGATGACATGGCTAGAGACTGATCTAAGGTCATAAAATGATAAATCCAATCCTCTAGAAATTGTTAGGATAATAGCTAGGGTAAAGTATGATTGAGTTGTGTAAAGTTATTATATTATGATATTTGTTGATTTTTTTTTACTTGATGATGTGTTGTGTGAGCTAATCTTAATCAATTGATAATGCTTAATAGTTATATGGTGTACTGATAATATTCTTGCTAAACTTTTTGTGGTGTAGGTGTGTTTCAGGTTATTAAAATTTTAGTTGAAGTGGCAAGAATTCATCATCAACTTTTGCATATTCTCTCTTCAGGTTGAACTTATTTTTTTTATTTTCTTGTCATTACTCTATATTAGAAGCTCTGGTACATGTTTAGACTAGGTCCTTAGAATATGTTACATTGTTTAAAAATAAATATGATTTTTGAGTTCTTCGATCTGTTTATTATCACTATGGAAACACTCCTTTTGAAATTATCTTTTGAAAAAGGGATGGATGATAAGGATTCTCCAATCAAATTAGAGTCGAGTAGGTGCCCACACGATTTCATAAATTAGATCGTGACAGATGACCTTTACTAATATAACCTCTACCTCTAGATGAGGTACAATTGAAACTAACTAAACTATGTGTTACTCTCCCTCTTCTCTTTAGATTACTATCACCTGATCAACTCCACATCTTTGGTAGCGTGTACAACTTTTTTTCAAAGTAGCTCTTGTAGAAGCTACTTGAGCTGTGGACAAACGAATTGGATTGATGAGCTCCCTGACAAATTTCCTCACTCTCTCAATCTCATCTAGAAGTATAATTAATGCATGACATGATAGTGTATGGAATCTCATTTCACACTTCATCATGGATATACTATCATGTTGAATCCCTTTATACTAATTCCTCTTGCATATTACAAGAGACCAACTTTTCTAAGAACAACTGAGAATACTGGGTCCTAGTGAGTGAAGGTGACACATTTGTGGTAGTCTTTTGTTCAATTGGTGTGAGGTTAAACACAATTATGGTATCCATTTGTACGATAACAAAGAATATAGGCTTTGATATGGTGTTTAAATTCACATTATTGTTAATAATAGGGATCATACTCTTGGCTTTATAGTAGGGATTATTGTTGGCAGCATTGCTTTTGGGGATTCTGGGGTGGGTGATTGCTGGTGTCCCTGTGTTTGTCTATTTTGAATGATGTATTTATTTCATGCTAAGTAGTTTTTGAAGATTCTACGACAGGTAGATTTCTTTTGGTTGGAGTGGGCTGATCAAAATTGGTATAAATTTTCAATTTGGTCAAAATCGATCGATTTTACAATAATGTTGGTTTGATCATTCAAGTTGTTTGGTTTGTTTCTAGTTAGTGGATCATTTTTGGTTATTTTCGATGTCTATTGAATTGTCGATATCTGGTTGGTTGTTTTTGGTTGGGAGCTGAGTTGAGAAGGCATTATAGCCATTATTTGAGGGTTGTCGAGGGATTTGGGGGGTTGGGTTTGGTGGGGAGATGCGCGGGTCAAGTGTGAGTGTGTTAAAAAGAAGAGGAAAAGAAAAATAAATCTAATGATTTTTTTTTGGGTATTTCTTATAAACTGTATTTTATACCTAATTAAAACTTATAAACTTTAAGATATTTTCTCGCAATATACCAAGAAAATTATAATCACCACAATAAAAAGGTAATAAAGGATTTTGTGAAAACTATGAGCTAACAAGCTCATCAGTTCATTGATGAATCAAACTATAACTAGGAATTGAGAGAAGAGAGAGAATTTTATTGATATCAACAACTATCAAGTTACAAAGTGTAACCCTCAGTCAATGCTTTATAGGATACAAAATATGATAACCGACTAACTAACTTTGCCAACTCATATTTTGAGTAGCAAACTTTCTGACTCTGTAACTAACTAATCAATTTGCTATCAATTATCTAACTGATGGACAGTGTAACAGTGTTTAGCTATTGTATGGACTAATTAACATTTGAACACCCCCCCTCAAGATGAATGGTGCATGACATTAAGCACACCAAGCTTGCTTACAAGATGCAAATGTTGAGCTTGACTTAGTCCTTTTGTCAACAAGTCTGCTTACCTGATGTTGAGTAAGAACAAAGAGAGTTTCAACCACCCCTGCTTTGAGTCAATTTCTATGTGCTTGGTTTTCTCATGGAAAACTGGATTAGCTGCCAACTGAATGGCTGATTTACTATCACTAAGATGGTCACATGAATCTGTATAGGTATCCCAAACTCAGTAAATAAGTCCAACAACCAAGTGACTTTAGACACAGCTGAAGCCATGCTCCTATTTTCAGCTTCAGCTGAGCTTTTTGAGACAATGTGTTACTTCTTAGACTTCCAAGACACTAAGGATTCACCAAATTTTAGCACATAACCTGTAATAGATCTTTTGGTATTAGGAATACTAGCCCAATCAGAATCACACCAACAAGTTAACATAGTGGTAGGTCTAACCTGTAGCTAAATACCTTGGCCTACTGTGCCTTTTAAGTATCTCAATACTCTGGTAGCTGCCTCCCAATGTGATCTATTTGGGGATTGCATAAACTGACTGAGAGTTTGAACTGCATAACTAATATTTGGTCTTGTGATGTTAGTATAAACAAGCTTTCCAACCAATCTCTGATAAGAAGTAATGTCATGAAGAACCTCATCTCCAGTGATCCCATTCACTGAATCATGTTCCACTGAGGTGAGTCTCAAGTTGGATTCAAGAGGAGTGGAGGAAGGCTTAGCACCAGTAAGACCTGCCTCAGAAATGAGTTCCAAAATATACTTCCTTTGATTTAGACTAAGTCCTTTTGAGGATCTTTCAATACCCAAAAAATATTTGAGTTCACCTAGATCTTTCAACTTGAACTGCTGATGTAAATTCTCCTTGGCTTCCCTGATCATCTGTGCATTATTACCTGTGATCAGCAGATCATCAACATAGACTAGAACAATGACAAGGTATGTATGTCTCTTTAAGGTAAAAATAGAGTAGTCATGTGCACTTTGAGTGAATCCAGTAGCCAGCAAGGCATTAGTAAGTTTCAAGTTCTATTGCCTAGAGGCTTGCTTAAGGCCATACAAAGATTTGAGCAGCTTGCATACTTTTGTCTCCCCTGGTCTTCTGAAACCTTCAAACATTTCCATGTACACATCTTCATCTAGATCACCTTGGAGGAATGCATTGTACACATTCATTTGGTATAGGTTCCATCCCTTAGATACAGCTAAAGCAATCACACACATTATTGTTACCATTTTAGCAACTGGAGAGAAGGTGTCATGATAGTCCAATCCCTCTTACTGACTATAACCTTTGGCTACCAGCCTGGCCTTGAATCTTTCCACTTCACCATCTTCTTTATATTTTATCTTGTACACCCACTTTGAGCCCACTGTATGCATTCCTTGTGTCAGATCAGTCACCATCCAAGTGTTGTTGTCTTCTAGAGCCTTAACTTCTTATTTCATAGCCTGTATCCATCTATCATCTTTGGCTGCTTGTCTGAAGTGTTTGGGCTCTACACAATCAGAAATCTTACTCAAATATCCTCTATAGGAGGACCCAATCTGTCATAACAAAGAGAATTGGCCAAGGGGTGCCTAGTACTACTTTTCTTCTTACTAGTAGTAGTATAGTCCTTCATCCAGGTAGGCTCTTTGGTGCTTTTTGTAGTCCTTCTGAGAGAAGGGTCTGTAGTTATAAGAGGAAGCTGCACAATATCAGATGTAGGTTGTAATGAAGGTTGCAATGGGGATAGAACTTCTTCTGGAATCTCGTTGACAGTCTCAGTATTCTTACTATGAACATTACGAACAGTATGAGCACCCTCACCATCTAAAACATCAGTGTCTTTAGTGTGAGGTCCCTTAGCAATATCATTATGAGTAAGCTCACCATGTTGGTCAGAGTAGTCAAACAAATCTAGAGGAGAGTCAAAATTAGTGAGTGATGGTTGTGTCTGTGACAGCACCTTTGCAAAAGAGAAAACATATTCTTGAAAAATCA
The DNA here is from genome assembly GCA_018342035.1 of Solanum appendiculatum. NCBI lineage: Eukaryota > Viridiplantae > Streptophyta > Magnoliopsida > Solanales > Solanaceae > Solanum > Solanum appendiculatum. The sequence continues at coordinate 219,949 of JAGDQO010001428.1, forward strand.
CATCCCTGTGCACATATATCTTATTGGATTTGATGTCCAACAATATATAACCCTTTTGTAACTCTGAGTAGCCTATAAGAATAGCAGGAATAGATCTTTCTGCAAACTTATAACCCTTAGGTAATACTAATGCATGACAAAAGCATCCTATTGTCCTTAAGTGTGAGAGTGATGGTTTTTTGGCATAAAGCATCTCATAGCGACTTTTATTCTCAATAGCAGATGAATGTAGCCTATTCATCAAATAGACAACATCCTTGATACAGTATCCCCAAAATCTAATAGGCATGTGTGATTGAAATGTAACAGCTCTAGCAATGTTGAGAATGTATCTATGTTTCCTCTCTACCATACCATTTTGCTGAGGTGTGTGAGGACAACTACTTTGATGCAAGATACCTAAATCATGAAACAATTTTGTGCATTGTGAGTTAAAGAACTCTATGCCATTATCATATCTCACAACCTTAACATGAGAATCAAACTGAGTCTTGACCATTAAAAAGAAATTTTTGATGGCAACAATGGTTTCAGATTTCAACTGTAACAAGTAAGTTCATACAAACCTACTATAGTCATCTACAATTGTAAGGAAATAGTGCTTCTTATCCATAGTAGGGGTCCTATAGGATCCCCAAAGATCCATATGAACAACAACAAAACTTACAAATGCTCTAGAGCTACTAATAGGAAAATCAATTCTAGATTGCTTAGCTAATGGACAAATTGAACACTTAGAGAGTACTTCACTGTCCTTATTGATATGAACTAGATGTAAAGACTTCAAGATTTGAGCAGAAGGATGTCCAAGCCTCTTATGCCATACGTTGTCATCCTTCAATATTGCTCCTGCATTAACCACCTTCTTATCATATGTAACTTCTTGCATGTGCTGTGTTGGAACTGTACCCTTAAACATGTACAATCCTCCGTCTTCCTTACCAATCCCCTTCACCCTGCCACTGAAGAGGTCCTGAAAGACACAAAAATCAGGGTAGAATGATAGAAAACAAGATAATTCCCTTGTGATTTTTGAAACTGATAATAGCCTAAACTTTAAGTTTGAGACATGTAAGATATTTTTCACAGTCTTATTATCAAATATAGATGCTTCACCAATGTGACTAATGCCCACTTTGTTTCCTATAGGCAAGAATACCTGGTTCATTTATGACTTAGCTAACAATTGACTCTTTGTCAGTGAATGATTATCAATTATAATATGATGAGTTGCACCATAATCTATTATCCAGTCCTGAGTAAATTTATTTGACATTAAACAAGTAGTTATACCTGCCAAGTTGACCCGTTTAGAATCCTTTTCATCTTTGCTCAGTATGTTTAGTATTTGCCTATACTCATGATCTGTGAATGCATGGCTTTTTGCCAAGAAAGCCCTGCTCTCATCTTGGCTAGTGGAGGGCCCTTGAAGGCTAGTGGAGGGCCCTTGAAGATAGTCATGATTGGATGCACTGTTTGCTGAGTGTTGTCCTCCATAGTCACTGGAAGTTCCTGCAATTCTCAAATTCAGATTGTTAGTGGAAGGCTGTCTCCTATAACCACCAGCATTGGTGAAACCAACTGCATTTCTCATGGTGCTATTTTCATAGCCTAATCCTGGCTTCTTCCTTTGTTTCTAATCTTCTGGATAGCCAATCAATTTATAGAAATTGTCCTTGGTATGACCAATGAAATGACAAAATTCACATTACTTCCACTTATAATACTCTCTTCCTTGGTTTTTGTTTACATTCAGTGCTATTGGTTCTGACTTATCAACTACATTAACAACAACTGACTAATGTTGAATCTCATCGTCAATTACCATAACATAGGCTTGATTAAGGGAAGGTGTAACTCCCTTCAGTAAAATCTGTCTATGAGTCTGATCATATGAGTCATTTAAAACGCTTAAAAACAAAATAAGTCTCAATTGTTGCAGATGATCAACATAATCCTTCGATTAAGGACATGCACAACAAGGATTTGGTATCACAACATCATATTCACCCCATAATGTTTTCAACTTAGCGAAATAATGTGATACATAGTATGTACCTTGTGTGAGTGTAGTGATTTCTCTGTGGAGTTGATAGATCCTCATGCAATTCACTTTGTGAAATCGCTCCTTCAAATCTGCCCAAACTGAGAATGCAGTAGTTGCATATAAAATGCCACTGAGTAGATCTTCACTAATAGTGTTCATTAGCCATGATAACATCATTGCATTACATATCTCCCATTGTTCATGGAGTTCATCCCTGTACAGACTTCTGGTACAAGCTCCAGTCACAAAACCAAATTTCCTTGTCCCTAATAGTGCGATCCTTATCGGCCTGCTCCAGATCCCATAGTTTTCATATCCAGTCAACTTTATGGGGATTAATACAGCTCCTGAAGCGTCTGATGGTCCGATGAATAAAGGATCATTTTGATCGATCTTAGGAGTTACTATTGTTGAATCTCAGAGGTAGAAAGAATTGCTGAAGAAGGCTCTAATCTCGTCTAAGAACTTTACTTCTACACAACCAACATCGATTGCTCACAGCTATGATACCATGTGAAAACTGTGAGCTAACAAGCTCATCAGTTCATTGATGAATCAGACTATAACTGGGAATTGAGAGAAGAGAGAGAATTTTATTGATATCAACATCTATCAACTTACAAAGTGTGACCCTCAGTCAATGCTTTATAGGCTACAATATATGACAACCGACTAACTAATGTTGCCAGCTCACATTTTGAGTAACAAACTTTCTAACTCTGTAGCTAACTAATCAATTTGCTACCAATTATCTAGCTGATGGACAGTGTAACAGTGTTTGGCTATCATATGAACTAACTAACATTTGAACAGATTTTAAGTTGGCAAAGGTTGAAAATTTCTTTTTTGACCACAGGAAAAAGAGAAGAAAAATACCATTAAATTTCTTTAAATCAAATCAATCCAATAAATATGTAATATATTCAATTCAATTTAATTTTAATAATTAAAAAAATTAGACTAAATTAATTCTATTTTCCTCTTAACCAAAAATCGATCATCCATGAACATCCTAGGTCCAACCCCTTAAAGCATTTGACTTTTGTTGTAGGTACATCCAAAGTAAAATTTCCACAATGCATCTATCATCCGGTCGTATGGTACTCACTAGTGTGTTATTGCTGGCTTAATCAATTGAACTTATGGTGTACTTTAGTTGTTTACTTGAAAAGATTAATAATATTCTAAACTAAAATTATTTAGGAACAAAAAAATATGGTAGTGACAAAATAAATGGCCAAGCATAAAAGAACATTGTTTGGGTGAAAGGATTCTTTGATCAAACAAGGGCAATAAATGTTAGGTAAAGTTTTCTCAAGTGTCATAGTTTGCTATTTATTTAATTGAGTTACTCTCTCCATTCATATTTACTTATTCATGTTTGATTTGATATATTCTTTAAAAAATAATAAATGATAATTTAATTATATCATCTCTAACAACTTATAATACCTTTTAGTTTTATATTTATTGTTTTACAAGAGATTTTCATTCTACACTTAAAAGAGATATGAAAAAGTCATTTTCAGCTCTTAATATATGTCTCATAAAAAAAAAGGTGAACATCTTTAATATATAGGACAAGATACTATGTATTCACTCTGACCACAATACATTTATATTTCTAATAAAATTCTCTGAAATTATGTGGTAATTAAATGAGTTGTTTGTATGTTTGTGTGTGACTCCACTTATAAGTGGTTTAGTGGTCCAATCTTATTTTCTCAATACTTAAAAAAATCTCACATGTTGTTGGTGTAACGTATAGTCAAGATACCATAAACTCATCACATGAAATACAGAAAGGATAGATTTCCATTTAACATTGTGACAACACATGAGACGAAATTGCGAAGTTCCTCATCATGCCCTAATGAAAACACATTAGAACTTGTTCTTAGCAAACCAAAAAGTAAGATAATATAAAAGACACAAAAAAAAGAAGAAGATCTACTTTATAATTGACGGATATGTTCATATAGCCTAAGAGATATAAGCATAAAAAAGTTATGAAAAAATAATATACAATAACATTAACTACATCTTAATCTCAAACAAGTTAAAAAAATTACAATAATATTTCGAACACCAAACTTGAGTGACCTTTTTTTTATCGGCTTGATCGACGAGTACTAAGGAGATCATAATTTCTTGATCTTGGAAGATAAACAATGGATTCTGAAACAGTACAAGTTCTTTTACAAGATGCATACATGTTCATGAATCCAAATTTGTCACTTAAACTTCTTGTTGATGAATTCATTACCTTTGAAGATGAAGAAGTAGTACTCTTCCACATGTCACTAAAATTTTGATGATTTTCTTGATGATCCTTGGAACATTCCACAAATGCTGCAAAAAATGGATCTTTCTTGAAGCCTTCACTAGTAGTACTACTCTTTCTTGGAGAAAATTCGTCGTGAAACCTTTGTATTTTCTTGGATGAATTTGGAGGATTTCTAGATGGTGGTGGTAATGGAAGTAGTTGGCTTAAAGAAGAGATATTTTTCCTTGAACTTTGTTGCTTTGGAATTCCAGGAATTTGTTCCCAAGAAAATGGCACTCCCTTTTGAAAAGGGCTAAAAGGGGAACCTTGATCATGTAAAAAAAGTGATCCAAATGAAGAATGAGAAGGTGTAGAAGAAAGAGTGAAAATTGGGGTTGAAAATGTGGTGGCTCTTTGACCATATGTTGGAGTTGTATTAGTGGTAGGAGAAGTAGTAACCATTGAGATTCTTGATGAAGAGAGCAAAAGGATGAAGAAAGAAGTGAGTAGTGTCTTTTCTTTATTTTCTTTTATGTTGTTGTCTTTATTAAGTTTATATTTTCCTCTTTGGTAATGTGTATATATAATGAAGTATTCTTTTTGTTTCTATTTTTTTGTGGTGGTGATAGAGGCCAATTTGCACGCTCAATAGACTTTGGAAAAATAATAATGGAAAAGAGATATCAAATGACCCATTGCATTATTGCAAGGATGGACCAAAGGGGGGAATCACATGAATCACCTTTTTAAAAAAATGTTTGAAATTTTCATTAAAATTAGGATTGTAGAAGTAGGACTTGTAATTATTTGTTCTTTCATTCTTTTTAATTTCCATTATTACATTGGGGACGGGAAAGGGTAGGGAAAGGAAAAAAGAATAATGAGAATTGGACTTTCACCGTCACTCAATTATAAAAAGACTCGATGGTTATACTTAATGCACAATTTTATGTCATCCATTTTTGAAGCACATGGCCTGTAAACTATATTCAAAGTAAAACAAAAAAATTCAATTATTGTTTTGTGAAGTAAATGTTTTGCATTCTTTTTTTCGGTGGGGGGAGGGGGAAGAAAAAGTAACCTTAAAATGATAGCATATTGTAGAATTTAAAACTCAATTGATAGTTTGGTTAGCCTTTGTTTAGATTGAAGTATAATAGTATTTTAAATTTTCCCTCATGTTATGTTTTGGTGTATTTCACGGAGCAATTTGGTTTATTAAAGTTGTTAGAAAAGCTACACATGGAGTGACAGTGTTTGAATCATGAGGCCAGTTGAGTCAATTTGAAAGTAGCAATTATTTTAGCCATCATATCTGTAATGATCCTGAAGGTCAATTTTGGTTATTTTCGTAAAATGACTCTTTTACCCCTCCCGAGAGTTGCTCCGAGTCATGTTTGGCTGATATCCGATGTTAGTTTTGAGAAAATTTCCTATTAAGTTTTGGTTTTGGGAAAATTTGTTTTCAAAAGGCTTAAGTTGCCAAAATGTGAATTTTGAGGTCATTCGGAGTTCGAAACTCGGATGGGATTTTCGTCATTTCTATCAGTTTCAGGATGTGGATATTGGTCTAGGAGAGTTGACGGAATCAGTTTTGGGGCTGTATCGTGGATTTGAGGTCTTAAGTTGGAAAATTGTGAAATTTTGATCATAGGGTTGACTTTGGTCAACATTCGGAGATCGGATGCTCGGAATTTGATTCCGACAACTCCGTTGGATTCGGGGGATGATTTTAGGCTTAGGGGTGGCCTTGGTTAATTTTTTAGAGGCTCCGAACCTGATTTGAGTTCTTGAAACTTGAGTTAGTTTCGTTGTGCTTTATCGGGTTCCGGGTTAAGGAGACCTCGAATTCAAATTTCGACGATTCCATTGAGTCCGGAACGTCGAATTTAGTGGGGTTGCATAGCTGGTTTGTGTGCTCGGGGTTCCGAACGAATCCCGAGAATCCATTCGGAGACTTGTTGAAATTGTTGTTTTGCTATATCTGGTGCCACTCATTTTGGCCTCCGCGTTCGCGGAGGGTTGATGCCCGCATTCGAGGAGGGTTGGGCTTGTGGTCTCTGCGTTCGTGGAGAACAAAATAGGCCTCGACACTGTAAAAGTCGGGAAATGTCCCATTTTCAACTTTGTGAAGCTTGGGAAGGCGATTTGAAAGAGAAATTTTCATGGAACCTTGTGGGTAATTGATTTTAACCTTGAACTTCGATTACCCAATGTTTTAATCATGATTTTAGCTTGGAAAATTGGGTTTTTGAAATGGAAAATTTGGGGGTTTTGGTTGAACTCTGATTTTGAGATAAAATTGATGATTGTGAGCTGAATTGAGCTCCGTTTTTCAAATGGTTTTCACTATTGGGTTGCTAATACCTTGAGGATCATTGACTTGTAAGAATTTCTGGATTCAAGCCCCGTTTTTGAAATTGGATTTTTGGGTTGTTTAACCTTTTCTTTTCGAATTTCGTGTTCTTAGCATTGTTAGACCCGAATTTTGATTGGGTTTCATAATTTGTATAGATTGTGTTGCCTTGGATTGCGTTCGGAAAGGAAAAGCCCCGGTTGTTGATTGATTGCAAGTTCGATTAAGGCAAGTGAACTCTTGAAACCTTGTGAATCTCTTAGAATTCCGACTTCCTTACTTGATTGCGTTGGAGAGAAATGGGATTGAGGTATGGGTGAATTCTTGAATGAATCAATCTAAAATTTACCGGCGGGGTAATAAATGGCTTTGTGTGCTAAAGTGATAGGCCAAAGTGTGATGGACCATGAACTTGATATTGTTGTGTAATTGATGAGTTGCTATGATAGCCTCAATGTGATTATGAACGTGTTGAATATGTCTTTTGATCATCGTGAACTATAGGACTAGACTTGAAAACTCTTGCTTAGCGGTTGATCCTACTTGTGATGAAAGAAGTAGTGAAATTGGAGACTAGGCAATTGATCTTGCTTTGGTTGATGTAATTGATGATGTTGATATATTTTTGATAGTGTGACGTGATTTGCATTGATATGAATTGAGTTGTGATTGTGAACACTATCGTTTTCTCATTATTTGTGTGAACATGCTTGTGTGCATTTGTTCTGGAAACACTATGATGAGACACTTTGATGATTTATGCTGATGGGAAATGGTTCTGGCGGATATACGGTCCATGTGTGGCCAGTGATGATTTATGCCGATGGGAAATGGTTCTGGCGGATATATGGTCCATGCGTGGCCAGTGATGATTTATGCCGATGGGAAATGATTCTGGCGGATACGTGGTCTATGTGTGGCCCCCATGAATTTCAGTCTGTGATTCAGTTGATGTGTATCGTAGGACAGACATGCATTACTTTACTTGTAATTGCATTGCATTCTATTGTCTGATCCTTGTTATTGTGGTGTTATGTCTATGCCTTATGACTCTGGGATTGATATATTGATACTGATATGAGTTCTTTCGTGATGCTATTGAGCTGTTGTGACTTTCGTATATTTGAACTGTGGATTGGAATCTGTAAGGTTGGGCTGAATTTCTAGGCAGGTTGTAGTTATCAGAGGTTTGGTTGGAAGTTAGGGTTTCGTGATTCTATAAATTTGCTTCGTTTTATTAGTTGATTTGCTGGGTACCGTGTTGTTTGGTACTCACCCTTGGTTCTACACTTTTGTAGGACCCGAGCCAGGACCGTGATCTAGTCTCTCTTCTCTTTCTCCGAGGTTCGTTGAGGACATTTGAGAGGTAGTTGTTCGATGCCGACGATCTCTCTCGGTCTTCATCCTTTTTTGCTTTTTTTCTATTGAGATACAAAGACTTGAAACTTGTACTTAATTTTTGAACTTCTATAATAGTGGCTTGTACATGTGACAATCAGTCTTGGGTTGGTTTTTGTTAAGTGAAAGACTTCCGCTTGATTTCTTCTCTTCTTTGATTATGTTTTTTCCGTTTGTTGGGTTTAGGCTGACTTGTCCTAGTGGGATAGGACAAGTGCCATCACACCCTATTTTTGGGTCGTGACAAATGGTATCAGAGCCCAGGTTTCATAGGTCTCACGTGTATAAGCCAAGTCTAAGTAGAGTCTCGCAGATCGGTACGGAGACGTCTGTACTTATTTTCGAGAGGCTATGAAAACTGTTAGGAAATTTCTTTCATTTCATTATCTCTTGTCGTGCGTGGCTCTTATCGCTTATGCTGAGTGCAACATGTTATTTTGGCAGATGCCGAGGACCAGAGCTTCTGTTTCAAGCGATGGAGGGGAGGCAGTTCCCGAGGCAGTGGTTGAGGCCCCAGTCAGAGGTCGGGGTAGAGCCCCAGTTGAGGGCCGTGCTCGTGGAGCAGTACGTGGCAGAAGCTGTGCCCGAGGAGCGGCACATGCTAGGGGCCGTGGTAGAGAGGCTTCCCAAAAGCCACAGATTAAAGTTGGTGAGGACCGGGTTCCTCCAGGGTTCTCATCATCGTTCTTTTAGGAGACCTTATTGAGGATGCTGGGAGTTATGGAGAGTTTTACTCAGGGTGCTGCAGGCACGCCACAGGGTTCGCAGACTAGAGCAGGGGCACAGACCCCTCAGAAGCATCAAGGTCCAGGTGTTCAGGATCCGGTGGGTCAGCCACCATTGGTTCCCGTGCCAACTGTCGGTGCACAGGATGCTCCAGATATAGTTCTGACAGTAGAAGACCAGAAATGTTATGAGAGGTTTCAGAGGATGAAACCACCCCAGTTTCAAGGTGGTAAGAGTGAGGATGCTCATGAGTTTCTTACCTTGTTCCATGAAATGCTTGAGGCGGTGAGGATGGTGGATGCTAGAGGTGTCCGTTTTGTTGCTCTCCAGCTTTGTGGGCCAGCCAGGGAGTGGTGGAGGTCTTGGGTGGAGTCCACGCTAGTGGGATCTCCTCCTGTTGAGTGAGAAGCTTTCTTCAGCGCTTTTCGTGATCTCTTCATTCCTTGGAGTGTGCGTGAGGAGACCAGGCTGAGGTTTGAGGGCTTGACTCAGGGTAGCATGTCTGTGGCGGAGTACGAGGTGCGTTTCTGTCAGCCTGTTATGCAACATCTGTGGTTCAAGTTAAGGCGGAGAGGGTCCGCAGATTTGTGAGAGGTTTGACTTTCTCCATCAGATCTTATGTGTTTAGATCATCCCGCGAAGGTGCTTTTTTCCCGTCCATTATGAGTATCGCCAGGGAGGCAGAGTTGTTGGTACGAGAGGAGTTTGGGAATTCCAAGAGGGCCCATTCTAGTGGCCAGTTTTCTAGTGCCTCGTCTGGAGGCAGGGGTTCTCATAGAGGTGGTACATCTTTTCAGTGTTAGAGGCCAGTACATGCTTCCATGCCAGCGGCCGAGGGTGGACAGGTGTCCCGTGGGTCTCACAGTTTTGGCTAGGGTGGCCGTGGTACTTCATCTGGTTCGTCACAACAGATCACCGTTCCGAGTTCATGTTATACTTTTGGGGATCCAGGTCATTTGATGTGACAGTGTCCTTTACAGACTCATTCAGGGCCTTAGCGTACTTATTCTGCAGCTCCAGAGAGAGATCCAGCGCCTCCGGCTAGAGGTCGAGGTAGGGGTAAGACAGCAGGTAGAGGCGGCAGAGCTTCGGGTAGTGGAGATATGGCCCAGCGTGAAGGTAGAGGTGCGGCTCAGACCAGTAGTGGTAGAGGGGCCCAGTGTTATGCTTTCCCGGGGAGACCTGAGACAGAGCTTTCTGATGCAGTCATCACAGGTATTGTCCCAGTCTGCCATCGAGATGTATCTGTGTTATTTGATCCAGGGTCTACTTTCTCCAATGTACCTGTTTTTCATCTGAGTTTGATTTGGTATATGATCGTATGCCTGTGCCTGTGCATGTTTCTACACCCTTGGGTGAACCCTTAGTGGTGGATCAAGTGTATCGATCCTGTCATGTTTCTTTGGCTGGGTACGACACTTAGGTAGACTTGATTATCCTGGGGATGGTAGATTTTGATGTGATATTGGGGATGGATTGGTTTTCTCCCTATCATGCGATTCTGAATTGTCATGATAAGACTATCACTCTAGCGATGCCTGGTGTTCCGAGGGTATAGTGGAAAGGTACTGGTGGTTCTTATGCTAGTAAGGTTATCTCCTACATCCGAGCCCAGAGTTTGATTGATAGAGGGTGTTTATCCTATTTGGCTTTTATTCGGGATGCTAGTGTTGAGTAACCTCCCATGGAGTCCATTCCTATGGTTCAAGAGTTTACTGATGTATTTGCTACTGATCTTTCTGGTGTTCCTCCTGATCGGGATATTGATTTTGCTATTGACTTAGAGCCGGGCACTAAGCCCATCTCTATTGCTCCATATCGTATGGCTCTATCTGAGTTGAAGGAGTTGAAGGACCAGTTACAGGACTTGTTGAGCAAGGAGTTTATTCGCCCTAGTGTGTCACCTTAGGAAGCACCGGTTCTATTTGTTAAGAAGAAAGATGGCTCTATGAGGATGTGTATTGATTATAGGAAATTGAACAAGGTAACTATTAATAACAAGTATCCTCTTCCTCGCATTGATGATTTGTTTGATCAGCTTCAGGGTGCGGCGTTGTTTTCTAAGATTGACTTGAGATCCGGGTATCACCAATTGAATATTAGACCATCGGATATTTCTAAGACAACTTTTCGGACTTGTTATGGCCACTATGAGTTCTTGGTGATGTCTTTTGGGCTGACTAATGCTCCTGCGACGTTTATGGAGTTGATGAACGGAGTGTTCTGTCCATACTTGGATTCCTTCGTGATTGTGTTCATTGATGACATTTTGATATATTCCCGAACTGAGAAGGATCATGTCCGTCACTTGAGGTTGGTGCTTCAGACCTTGAGGGAGCACAAGTTGTATGCCAAGTCCTCCAAGTGTGAGTTTTGGCTCGAGTCTGTGGCTTTCTTGGGACACGTGATGTCCAAGGAGGGTGTTCGGGTTTATCCAGCCGAGATTGTGGCAGTTGAGGGTTGGACGAGATCTACTTCTCCTTCTGAGATTCAGAGTTTCGTGGGGTTAGCAGGCTACTATCGGCGGTTTGTGCAGGGTTTCTCCACCATTGCAGCGCCATTGACTAGATTGACTCAGAAGATTGTGGATTTTTATTGGTCCGATTAGTGTGAAGCGAGCTTTCAAAAGCTCAAGACCCTGTTGACTTCAACTCATGTGTTGACTTTGCCCGAGGAGGGTGTGGGTTTTACCGTGTATTGTGATGCCTCCGGATTTGGCTTGGGAGGTTTATTGATGCAGAAAGGGAAGGTTATTGCTTATGCTTCTAGACAGTTGAAGACTCATGAAAAGAACTACCCTACCCACGATCTAGAGCTTGCAGCGGTGGTGTTTGGGCTTAAGTTGTGGTGGCATTACTTGTATGGGGTTCATTGTGAGGTCTTCACCGATCATCGGAGTCTTCAATACATTTTCAGTCAGAGGGATCTGAACTTGAGACAACGTAGATGGCTTGAGTTACTAAAAGACTATGATATGACTATCTTGTATCATCCTGGGAAGGCCAATGTGGTGGCCAATGTTTTGAGTAGGAAGGCTCCTAGTATGGGGAGTCTCGCTGCGATCAGTGTTGATATGAGGCCATTGGCTAGGGATGTTCAGAGGCTAGCTAACAGCTTTGTCAGGTTGCAGGTTTCTGAGGAGAGCGGTGGTTTGATTGCGTTCATTAAGGTCTGTTCTTCCTTAGTTGAGCAGATTCGTGAGCACCAGTTCGAGGATGAGAAGTTGTGTCTCATTCGAGACAAGGTGACGAGAGGTGAAGCCAAGGAGGCTGCACTTGACTCTGATGGAGTTTTGAGGATTGGAGGTTGGATTTGTGTGCCCAAGGTAGGCGAGCTTATTAGACTGATTCTAGAGGAGGCCCATTGTTCTAGATACTCTATCAATCCGGGGACAGCGAAGATGTATCATGATCTGAGTCAGCATTACTAGTGGTGTGGTATGAAGAGAGATATTGCACACTTCGTATCTAGATGTTTGACTTGTCAATAGGTCAAGTGTGAGCACCAGCGGCCCAGGGGTGTGTCTCAGAGGATGCCCATTCCTACTTGGAAACGGGAGCGGATCACTATCGACTTTGTTGTGGGTTTACCTACCATCGTGGGTGGTTATGACTCTATTTGGGTGGTTTTTGATAGGTTGACTAAGTCCGCTCATTTCATCCCAGTTCGGGTGAAGTATACGGCGGAAAAGTTAGCCCAACTTTATATCAGTCAGATCGTTAGACTTCATGGGGTGCCGATATCTATAGTCTTGGATCGAGGTTCCTTGTTCACCTCGCATTTCTGGAGAGCTTTACAGCATGGTTTGGATACTCGTCTTGATATGAGCACAGCCTTTCACCCTCAGATAGATGGTCAGTCCAAGCGGATGATTTAGGTACTCGAGGATATGCTTCGTTCTTGTGTGATTGACTTTGGTGCTAGGTGGGATCAGCATTTTCCCCTAGCGGAGTTTGCCTACAACAACAGTTATCATTCCAGCATTTAGATGGCCTTTTTGAGGCGTTGTAGATCACAGATTGGATGGTTTGATTCGGCAAAGATGGATTCCTTAGACACTAACTTGCTTAGAGATGCCATGGATAAGGTTCGTTTGATTCAGGGTAGGCTGCTGACTGCTCAGAGTCGGCAGAAGAGTTATGCCGATCGGAGAGTTCGAGACTTGGTGTTCATGGAGGGTGACCATGTTTGGCTCCGAGTGTCACCCATGAAGGGTGTTATGCGGTTTGAAAAGAAGGGCAAGCTTAGCCCTAGATTCATTGATCCTTTTGAGATCTTGGACCGAGTGGGAGTGGTGGCCTATAGGTTGAACTTTCCACCTAGCTTATTAGCTATGCATCCTATGTTTAATGTCTCTATGCTTCGAAAGTACATCCCGGATGAGTCTCATATGATTACACTCGATTCTGTGGAGTTAGGTCCTGATTTGACCTATGAGGAGGAGCCTACAACTATTCTTGATAGACAGGTCCGTAAGCTTAGGACCAAGGAGATTGCTTCAGTGAAGGTGCAGTGGGGTCACCGTTCAGTTACAGAGGCTACCTGGGAGTCCGAGTCTGACATGCGTGCCAGATATCCTCAGCTCTTCGAGGCTTCGGGTACTTTCTTTTACTTTATGTTCGAGGACGAACATGGTTTTTAGTGGTGGATAATGTAATGACCTGAAGGTTAATTTTGGTTATTTTTGTAAAATGATTGTTTTACCCCTCTCGAGAACTGCCCCGAGTTATGTTTGGTTGATATTCGATGTTAGTTTTGAGAAAATTCTTCTTAAGTTTTGGTTGGGAAAATTTGTTTTCTAAAGGCTTATGTTGCCAAAATGTGAATTTTGAGGTCATTCGGAGTTTTGGAACTCGGATGGGATTTCCGTCGATTCCATCAGTTCCGAAATATGGATATTGCTTTAGGAGAGTTGACGGTATCAATTTTGGGGCTGTATCGTGGATTTGAGGTCTTAAGTTGGAAAATTATGAAATTTTGATCATAGGGTTGACTTTGGTCAACATTCGGAGATCGGATGCTCGGAATTTGATTCCGACAACTCCGTTGGATTTGGAGGATGATTTTAGGCCTAGGGGTGGTCTTGGTTGATTTTTAGAGGCTCCGAGCCTGATTTTTGTTCTTGAAGCTTTAGTTAGTTTCGTTGTGCTTTATCAAGTTCCGGGTCAAGGAGACCTCGAATCCGAATTCCGACGATTCCATTGAGTCTGAAACGTCGAATTTAGTGGGGTTGCATATCTGGTTTGTGTGCTCGGGGTTCCGAACGAATCCGAGAGTCCATTCGGAGACTTGTTGAAATTGTTGTTTTGCTCTATCTGGTGCCACTCATTTTGGCCTCTGCGTTCGCGGAGGGTTAATGCCCGCGTTCGCGAAGGGTTGATGCCCGCTTTCGCGAAGGGTTGGGCTGGTGGCCTCCGCGTTTGCGGAGTGGGGCCCCTATTCGCGGAGGATTGTGAGGTGAACCTCCGCGTTCGCGGAGAACAAAATAGGCCTGGACAGTGTAAAATTCAGGAAATGTCCCATTTTCACCATTTTCAACTTTGTGAAGCTTGGGAAGGCTATTTGAAAGAGGAATTTTCGTGGAACCTTGTGGGTAACTGATTTTAACCTTGAACTTCGATTACCCAATGTTTTAATCATGATTTTAGCTTGGAAATTGGGTTTTTGATATGGAAAATTTGGGGGTTTTGGTTGAACTCCGATTTTGAGATAAAATTGATGATTGTGAGCAGAATTGAGCTCCGTTTTTCAAATGGTTTTCACTATTGGGTTGCTAATACCTTGAGGATCATTGACTTGTAAGAATTTCCGAATTCAGGCCCCGTTTTTGAAATTGGATTTTTGGGTTGTTTACCTTTTCTTTTCGAATTTCGTGTTCTTGGTATTGTTAGACCCGAATTTTGATTGGGTTTCATAATTTGTATAAATTTTGTTGCCTTGGATTGCGTTCGGAAAGGAAAAGCCTCGGTTGTTGATTGATTGCGAGTTCGATTAAGGCAAGTGAACTCTTGAAACCTTATGAATCTCTTACAATTCTGACTTCCTAACTTGATTGCGTTAGGGAGTAATGGGATTGAGGTATGGGTGAATTCTTGAATGAATCAATCTAAAATTTACCGGCAGGGTAATAAAATGGCTTTGTGTGCTAAAGTGATAGGCCAAAGTGTGATGGGCCATGAACTTGATATTGTTATGTAATTGATGAGTTGCTATGATAGCCTCGATGTGATTATGAATGTATTAAATATGTCTTTTGCTCCCCAGTGATGATTTATGCCAATGGGAAATGGTTCTGGCAGATACATGGTCCATGTGTGGCCCCCATGGGTTCCGATTTGAGATTCAGCGGATATGTATCATAGGACAAACATGCATTACTTTACTTGTCATTGCATTGCATTCTATTGTCTGATCCTTGTTATTTTGGTGTTATGTTTATGCCTTGTGACTCTGGGATTGATATATTGATACTGATATGAGTTCTTTCGTGATGCTGTTGAGCTGTTGTGACTTTCGTATATTTGAACTGTGGATTGGAATCTGTTAGGTTGGGCTGAATTTCTGTGCAGGTTGTAGTTATCGGAGGTTTGGTTGGAAGTCAGGGTTTCGTGATTCTAATAGATTTGCTTCGTTTTATTAGTTGATTTGTTGGGTATCGTGTTGTTTGGTACTCACCCTTGGTTCTACACTTGTGTAGGACCCGAGCCAGGAACACGTTCTAGTCTTTCTTCTCTTTCTCCGAGGCTCGTTGAGGACACTTGAGAGGTAGTTGTTCGATGCTGGAGATCTTTCTCGGTCTTTATCCCTTTTTGCTTTGTTTTTGTTGAGATACAAAGACTTGAGACTTGTACTTAATTTTTGAACTTCTATAATAGTAGCTTGTACATGTGACAACCAATCTTTGATTGGTTTTTGTTAAGTGAAAGACTTCCGCTTGATTTCTTCTCTTCTTTATTATTGTTATTTCCGCTTGTTGAGTTTAGGTTGACTTATCCTAGTGGGATAGGACAAATGCCATCACACCCGATTTTTGGGTCGTGTCAATATCCATATCTTACTTAGCTACAAAAAAATATATTCTAAGATATACATTGAAATAATGTCTTCTTCACCTAATTCCTTAGATCAAGGCTCCAATATGTGCTCAATATGCTATTTCTTCTTCTTGATTATTTTGAAAGTTAGGGTAAGAATTTAAATTATTGGGCTATGTCATAGAAAATAGTGTAATGTTTTAGCTAATTAATACCTCAATACAATAAAGCACATGAGCATATTAATGTGACAGCCTATTTTCTGAATGAGTAAGTGAATTAACTTGATTGAATAATCAATTATCTACTCTACCCTTCATATGCAATATATAATGTGCAACTTTATGCCATCTCTAAAAAAGAGTAGATCATAACCTTTTAAAAAAAAATTCTTTAAACTTTCATATCTTAAAACATGACTATGAAATAATGTTATTCTTGCACGTTATGTAAGTTGAAAGAACTAGTATGAATTACTCAGTTTAGGAATCAGGTTTCTTACGTCTAACCAAGAAAATCAGTAAAGTAAGTAACACTTGTGTTACTGGGGAAAATCTCCTTGCTCAAGGGAATAAAAATCATGACCTATAGTGTGTAGGATTTCAGCAACCAATCTTCACTAACTTAAATGAGTAATTTTAGATTGTAACTCTATAATCTAAGGGATTCACTCAGTCACTCTAGTACCTTTACTCAACAATAACTCTAACTATTCTAATTACTCTCCAAGAAGATAAACTCTCTTCTTCTTACAAACCTCTCAATGATATTCACATACGTACTACACTAGGAATTATTACAACTCTATAATAACCATATTACAACTTCAACTATGAAAGAAAGAACACTCTAGACAACTTCTTCTTCTTCTTCTTCTTCTTCTTCTGTTGCTGATGCTGCTTACTCGAACTACTACATATTGCTTTGGCGAGAATGGTTTTACTGCATGCGTGTGCAATAACACCTTTCTTTGAGCTTGAGATTTGTCTTATATAGTGGAGTGTTGCGCCACACCCCTAATTGTTTCATATAAGTTAATACATTCCTTGTTTAAAGATACTTCCATAGTTAGTGCCCTCGTAGGATTATATTTCCTTTTTCGATACATTCACTGAAGATGCTTTCCTTTTCTGCACCGGGTACTTTAACTTATCCATATTAGTTTGTTTACTCGTACATTCTGTCTTGTATACACAAACCTAGTTTTTCTATACCTTTGTCTATCATCAAAACTACTTATTTCTGAGCTTATGTATTCCATTAATTTTCCCCTTTTTGATGAAGAAAAACAACTTCACATTATTGTATTATTGTTAGTCACAGTAACACATGCAAGACACGACAAGATGTACACAATTTTACTTCCGCTTTTGGCATCATTGAAAACATATATCATAAGAGTTGAATAATTTAAAGCAATGAAATGCAATAATATTGACTCACGGCCATTGGGCAACATGACCGCAAACACTTCAGGCAATGATTTTAGTGATCAAAGAATATTAGCCATCTCAAATAGATAGTGAGACACATAATGAAAATAGACAGCAAACAAATATACACACGATGAAGCCACAAAGGCCTCAAACGTAGAAGAGTTTGTACAACCAGTTACATAAAACATAAATTAGGTACACTGAGAGCAGGGATATATGGAAGGGTACTAAGAGGGAGGAGCAGAAGGCAGGGAGTTCTTATCGAGGATCAAGATAACCCTATCAAAGTGGGCATTGTTGCTACATTGTTGCATGATCATCTGGTCCTTGATTCCAAGAACCTTAGATTGAGAAACAACAATCTCACTCCTTAGTTTCTTTTATTTCCTCAGTCATGAGTGCATTCTAACCCTGAGCAACTTGTAAATCCACCAACAATTGTATGACTGGACTCGAAGCCTTGGAACCAGGTCTCCCAATTGGACATCAACAACTAAACAATTACATTTAGCCAGAGTATTCGTGTCGATCATCCTTATTTGTAGCCTTTCTGCCATCACCCAAAGGAGCACTATAAGCAGCGAATACTAGGGAGAGAAGGTTGCCATAGGCCAAAACATGTGGACTAGGTTTTAAATTGGCAATCTATGCTATATGTTTAATCATATGAGCTTAGGAAGATTTATGTGATCCTTGAGTTCCAAGTAATTATCCATCCTAAGGTCTCTAAAAGTTTCCTCATGCCTATGCTCTTTCCAAGAGAGAACCCCTTGTGCACCACATCAAATAACAGCTCGTGAAAGATCTTCATCTCTCCTTTCATCACCTTCCTTGGCTTTGTACGGACCCTTCCCGATGTAAATATTTTGGTCATAAGATAGTTTTCATCCTTTCTCTGGACGTATTCCTCAAGCCCCGGAACTGGGACTTGTAAGATTTCTCCTAGGCGAGTACTATAAAGGATCATATCAACCTCTTACAATAGTTCTCAAATCTACCCATCTAGAACAAGTAGGTATCGACCACTTCCTAGCCCTCACTTTAAGGCTATCTTTCTCCATTGACAAACATAGTTCATCATGCCTTCTATGATTCCACCATGAAGGAGGTATCCAATAAGAGACAGGACTATCCCTAAAAGCTCAATTTCTCGAGTAATTCTTGGATTGCAAGCACATCCCTCATGTCATAATCCAGTACCTTTTCCTTCATAACAATTTTGAACTCTAAATAATTTATCTCTGTACCATTGTAATGAACTTGGCCAAATTTTGATTTACCTTAGAGAAGGAAGGCGTTGTTTGAGAGTGGTTAGATGCATTATTTTCTGTAGAAACCTGGTCCATAACTCGGTTTTCATCTACCTCTATTGCATATTTTACTTCTTGGAGCGTAGACATTCCCATTAATCATCGGCATTTCCTAGTGGACTCAGCAGCCTGATCAAGTTTGGCTTTGTGCCGGTTCTGAGTCCACAGTTGCCCAAGAGCTAGGTAAGTTTTCAAATAAGATGAATGTCATCTTCAGAGAGTGAGGAAGAAGAGTGGGTTTTTGGACGAAGGCTACTTGGGAGGACTGGTTTGTTAACACCATATTATGCGAAGAAAGACCAACTAAAAGTGATGGAGTTAGCAATTGGGGTAGACTATGTACGAGGTTGCAATGATAGTAGGGCCAAGTCAGGTGAAATATGAATAGTATCCTTAGGAGAGAGAAAGAGAGAGGGAGAGAAGGTGTTATATAGAGAAAAGAGAGGAGGAATGAGACTTTTAATCATGGAGGAAGAGGGTTTTTCCATGGGTGACATTATCATAGATATCGAATATGCAAAGTCCCCTTATAAGGGTTCGAATGGGGAGATAGGAAGATCATATTCCCCCTAAGGAAGTATTGTGGGAGAATTTGGATGGATGGATTCCCTCAGATTTCATTTTCTGTCTTTTAGTAATTCATAGGAAGTTTTTTTAAGTATTAGGTGAATTATACATATGTTAATAAGTTAACAGGTTGTATTTACTACTTTGGCTTAGTAGCCTTTTGGAAAATCACTAGCAATTAACATGCTTCTTGTCATGTCTTCAAAGAGTTCTATTTTTTCCTTCTGCAACTCCATTGTACTGAGGAGTTTTAAGAGCAGAAAAATAATGATCTATTCGATGTTCAGCATCATGTTCAAAAAAATTAAAATTTTCAAACTCAGTACAATTGTCAGACTTGATATTAATCAGTTCAACTTTAATTTATTTTGGACAAGTTTCATAAAGATGGCCAATGCATCAAATATTTCATATTTTGTGCTAAGAAATAATGTCCAAATGAACCTAGTGTATTCATCGATAATAATGTAGACGTACATTTTTCCTCTTGTACTAGGCACTCTCACAGGTCCACACAAATCCATCTATAGTTCTAGTGGTTTAGAGGTGTTAACCCTTTTCTTTTGTTTGAAGGATAACCTCACATGTTTAACTCATGCAGTTGCATCATAGATGATGTCTCCATCGAGCATGAATTTAGGTAGACTAAGAATCGGGTCATTAGACTAGCTTGTTTAGTAGTGAGAAGCTTGTGAATCCTAGTCTCTTGTGCCAGAGAAGTGAATTATTGATAAGAACACTAAGGTGTGTTAACGTTTCTCCTTTTGACTCATGATGTTTGTTTTGTAGAAGTGCTTGTACCTTTTTCCCAACAGAACCACTTCCTCATACTTTGAGTTGGACACCCAACATTCATCGAGTGTGAACAACATATCATTTCCTTTGTCACACACCTGAGAGACACTCACCAAGTTGTGCTTCACATTTAGGACGTACTACACACTTTCTATAGCATAAGAATATGACCAATTCCAACAATCTCTCCTTTCTTTTCATTACCAAATACAAAACTTCCCCCTTGGAATTTTGTAAGAAAAAAATTTCTCGTGTTTCATTCATGTGTCTAGAACATGTAATGTCAAGATACCATGGTTTATATTTTCCTCTCATCTGCACATGCACAAGCTATTAAAGCTTATTTTGGACACCTATATTTACTTGGGTTCCTTTTTGCTACTGAAAGGATGAATCAAATTCTTTTTGGCCCAATGAGGAAGTGACTTTGTTTTATAGGAACCAGGTCCCTGACACTTCCTTGCTTTTGTCCTTTTACAATTGCAAGTTTTTTTAGATATTGCCTTGGTTCTACTTTTGCACGGGTGACTATGATGATTAGAGGGACCAAACTAAGTGCCAGATAGTTGATTTAGGTTGGCACCATGTCCTGATTGTTGTTCCATTTTGAATCCTATTCCTTGTTTGTTAGAGGAGTGGATCTCCTAAATTTGAACGAGCGTTTCAAAGGATCTGCTCCATCTCATATTTCATTTAACAGTTTCGCTTTGTTGAGAGCTTCAACAAGAGCTTCATTCTTCTTGAAGACATTATGGATATCCAAATTTAATCTCCTTATGCCTTTTTTCTAAGGCTAGTTGCACATGGTTAGCAACAATTTTTTCCTTTTCGAGAGGAGTCATGATTCTCGATCCTCTCTTGAAGATTTTTAGTGGTATTTTGAAGACAATCATTAATTTTTTCAAGTTTCTCATTCTCTAGTCTTAAGGAGGTATACCCATTCATTAGTTTGTCCGAGTATGACTTAAGATTTGCTTTAATGTCAATTTTTATCTTTAGACTGTTTTTCATACTCGCCGTTATCAAAATCAGAACTTGCCATCAGCGCTAAGATGATTTCTTTGGATTGACTTTCTTCACCTTCTACATCAATGTCTGACTTTGCCATCAAAGCCAAAGTGTCTTCATCAGTAGATTCTTCTATGGCCAACAAAGTCTGATTTACTAGCTCCTCATCATCCGATTCTTCATTGAGGAGTTTTCCATGGCTATAAAAGCCTTTTTCACAGCTAGATCAGCTTATTAAATAGTCATTATTTTATTTGAGGGAATGACCTAATCTATTATGGTTTTCTTCTCTTTCTTCGACTTGTTTTCCTGGTGCTCTAGGCTCCGCAGAGGACAAAATTTGATAATGTGATCAGGGTTTCCAGACTTGTACATAATTGACAATTGATAACTGAAGTATGTTCTTTATGATATATGAAACTTATGTTTCAAACTTGAGCTATTTGGAGTAGATTTTGGTATTGAATTGTTGAACTTCGAATAACAACAAAAAAACATAATTAGCAAAATAAATACAGATACACATGCGTCCATATTCAACCCCCCAAAAAGGACACACATGCATGAGAGTTGAGGCAATCGTGTATGCCTCCTCAATCACGTACGTCAAAATTTCCCAAAGCGGGTAAAATTATATTTTAAAAAACCTATACAATGGACATTAGTTAAATGAAGACTCCAAAAGCCGGTATTTGTGTACTTTTCTCTAATCTTTTGTAGCCAACGCAAGTTTATACTCAATGTATACAAAGTGTATATCAATATATAATAAGTGTATGATTGTACATGATTATGATGGCAAAATTTTGTGAAAATCTTTGGACCGTTTCGCAGTATAAAATTTCTAGTTAATTTGGAATGACGATGACCCAAGTTTTACATGAGCTTTTGATAAGTCTGGCCCATGGGCTTTTGATAAGAAAATCAATCTATCAACAACGATAAGGAATGAAACTAGGAGTATATTTGGATTAGCTTATTTTTAGTTAATTTTAAGTTATAATGATTTTTAAATAATTTTGTAGTATTTGAATAAAATGATTGCTTTCAAGTATTTAAATTTATAAATTAATTATTTTAACTTATAATTTTGAGTTATATGCCATAAATTATAGGAAAAATTACACGAAGTGGTAAACATTACTAGTTTCTCATTTAATACAACTATAGTTTCATATAATTAGGAATCACAGCTATAGTTTAATGAAATCTGCTATGAAGAATCTCGTGTATTTGTATAAACTCTATTTGTATATATTTCTGTATTTGTATACATATTAATAATTTTATTATTATATTGTACATATCTATACATATTTGTGTATATACAAACTTCCATTTCTGGTGTTTCGTTTTATATATATTTTTATTTTTGGTTATATATATTTTTTGGTATATTATCACCCACAATATTTTGTACGAATCTATTATATAATTACAACACTTATATACAATTACTTATTTATTTATATTAATAGTTAGTACATTATACAAATAATTGTATATAATATGTTACTTGTATAAATTCAATTTGTCTAATTTATTTTAAAAACAGTGAAATATACAAACGAAAATTAGCATAGCAAATGGAACTAAAGCTATAGAGCGAAATTAGGTAAACTATAGCTAAGGGGACACTTCAGTTAACTGTGACAAAGAGAAAAAGGGAATAATTAAAGATCTAAATTGTTCGACAATCTAATTGATAATATATATATATATATAATTCGGTAAAAAAAAATTCAATCAGATAGAAATATATAATTGGCATGCATACAAAAAAACGTACAATTATATTGTTGTATGTATTTTATATGTCGTTTATACGTATTTTGTATGTTGTGCATGTGTATGTCCATTGATACTCTTTGGACATACAAAATAATTTACATCTGACAGACAAAATATTTACACTTATTGTTCTTCCTTTTTCAAGTTTTAATTTGAAATATCTAACACAAAAACCACAAAACTTTTATTTCTAACACAAAAATTCATCCTACTAACACAAAAATTCATCCTTCTCTCTTAATTGAGTGTGTATTTATTTAATTAAAAATTTAAAAAGGGTAAAAAATTACCCATAGAAAGTTGAGTTTTCCAGCAATAACAATTTTTGTGTCTGTAGGGTGAATGATTTGTGATTTTTGTTTTTGAAAAAATAATTCTGTGATCATTTGTGAAATTTACCTCAATTGACATACAAATTTCAAACGATATTCTCAATCATTTACAATAACACTCAATTCAAAGAAATAACAATTAATCTAGAATTAGGAAGATTGAAGCTCCTATATTATTTTACTATAACTATGATAAAAATATTATTATATTTTGTAATTAAACTGTAATTACCCTAAAGAGTTGTAATTACGACATAAAAATAGCTTAACAATATAGAATTTTCTAAAATAAAAATTTCTGTAAATAACATAATGACATCTCACATCTATTTACCAGAATACAAGTATATTGGGTAGATCATAGATGACCTTTTGAGCGCCATTTTTTTTTTTTTAGATTTCCCACCCAATGTTTGGAGTCCACATTAGAGCCCTAACTAAATTCAGATCGTGCATTGCAGGGCTCATTCGAGGGTGGCACTCCCAACATGATTTTCTCTATAATCAGGACTCGAATTCGAGATCTCTGATTAAAGGTGAAGCAATTTCACCGCAGGTTTTGAGCGTCATTAGTCAACTGATTTACACTCGTGGAATAATTAACTTGATGTTTTCATAGTGGAATTTGAGGGAGACTACAAACCAATACATGTGCACAAGGATTTTGACACAAATCATTACTGAATGAGAAGTGAACAATTAACCTAATTATTAAGTTAAGATTATTTTTTATAAAGGTACGTAGCATCTCGATTAATTTGTGCGCACTTCAATTAATCATCCAAATACTTATCATATCAGAGAGTGCTTTTAACACAAACTTACCAATAGTAAATATTTTCACTTTTCAGTGTTATCTTTTGAGTCTTTTTTGGTGCATCTACAACAAATTTTCAGTATTTTGAATACAAAAGCTACCATTTTTGTCTCCTTTTTTTGGTATAGTGCACTACGACAAATGTCTTACATGACCTAAAATTGTAGTCCTCTCAATCACGCTTTGTTTACTATTCAAACTTCAATAAAAGACGATACTGCATTTTCCATCTCAAAAGTGATTATTTGTATGTTGAATGAAACTTCTTAATTATTCCTTTTACTAATGGCAAACCAAAATAGATTTCATCCATCCTAACTTGTTTGACCACTTTCACATTCATTTTATTTAAATTTAATTTTAGAGTGTATTTGGTACGGGGAAAAATGTTTTCCTAATATTTTTTTAATAACAAGTGAATTTCTTACCCTTTGTTTGGATGGTTGTTATATATTGTTTCATAATGTATCGTATTTTGTTGTATTATATCTTGCTGTATTATTTTTTAATGAATATAATGTTTGGATAAATTGTATAGTTTTCCGTCGTTACATATATAATGTCACGCAACCATAATTTGATGATAAACTTACAAGAAAACTAGGGTATAACAATACAATGGGTAACGACCATCCAAACAAGGTGTTAGTTATTTTATAATGTTGGGTAAGTGTAAGTAAGTCCAACAATATAATCAGAAGATTATTTATATGTAATCTAACAAAATACTATGTGGTTGGGATGGAGCGGGGAGTGGGGGTTTGAAAGCATTGGGCGAGTGGAGAGAAGACAATGAAGTTAGAATATGACTTATAAAACTTGTTTCTCTACTTGCATTAAAGACGTTATTTTCCTTATTTTAAAAAAAATTATATTCTTAAAAAATATATTTTTCAAAATATTTTGACTCATCAAACATAAAAAATTCCTCCTTAGCAACACTAGCAATTTTTCAAATAACAAAATAGCTTACGTCAAATTTCACTAAGATTGAACTACCAGAAAGGGAAAGTGAACATAAAGCCCAATAAGATTATAAAATATATATAAACACCATTTTAATTGGAGGAAATGATTGACATAATGACTACCATTAATGAAAATATTTCATCAAGAATAAGTATATGCGGTTTCCCTGTCAGAGCAAAACTCTTGTCCTGATTCCAAATTAAAGAAAAAGCAACTTAGTCAAAAATAACAGCATTATTAGTATGTTTTTTTTATAGTCTTCTATAAGTTTTTAAGGTACAAAATGCCTATTATTCCATATTCCCCACTAGTAGTACCCCCCAACCATAATTCAAATGGTGGCAAGTGGCAACATTCATTATGAGAATTGTAAAGCACTCGTGTACTATAATACTTGCACGCATTATTGTCCAAGATTTTTGTAGTGATAAATATCCTGTCAGTCATATGTGAATTAAGCGCACGTCACCATTTCAAATTTAAGCCTAAAATTGAAAGATGAAAAAAGATAAAAAGGACGAACTAATTATAAATCATGAATTTCTGGTCTAAAATAGCATCCTGTACTCATTATTTTCTTTATAAAGTAGGTCACAATTGATGTGATCATGGCCTTTTTTCATAATGGCAGCATAATTCTTTGCTGGCCAGTATGGAAAATTTTCCATATACCCTTGTTGCTTTATTTTTGGGGGTCTTTTCAGTGAGTAATCACTAGTGTTCACATTAATATATAGTCATATAGAATAATGTTAAAGTCATTCAAGATATATACTGATAACCTTTTTGATGATTCCTGTTGAAATAATTATAATGTTTTATACATTTGAGTATTCAGATATTTTATGATTTTGATGTCTATCATATTCATGTTTAGTTATTCAGCTTTGCCAGTTATAGTACCGTTGTAACACTTCAGACGTCGATCAGTTTTCAGTTTTGGGTCAACTTCAAATGACCATATCTTTTAGCACATAAAGAGTTAGGTGGCCCATGAGGTATCAATTCGAAGCCTTTGAGTTCTCTTTCCAACGCCGCCAAGTTTGCTAAATTTCGAGCTCGGAGTGAAAGGTTATGGTCATTTTAGTAAAGCCTCTCTAGTTAAGGCCTTTCATCCTTTTAAGGAAAGGGTATTTCGGTCTTTTCCTTACCCAAATAATTCTACCCACGTTTTTCCTGACCCAATTTAGGGGTCTAATCAGACGGTAAGTTAATTTTTCACATTCCTAAATACTTAGAATTTTAGGGTGAAGTTTCAAGAAGAGGAAAAGAGGGTTTCAAGCGTTCATTCAAGGGTTGAGGAATTTCACCAAGAACAATCGTTCTTTCCAGGTATGTGAGGCTTTCCATAGTAAAGGACTTGTTAGTCCTCATGCCAAATATGAAATTCTTTCGTTAATTCGCCATCGTTTATATAAATATTCTTGAAGGGTTCTTGAATTTTAAGTTTCATTCTTTATCAATGGAGGTTTTGATTTCTTGAGGTGAGGGTTTTGCAAATGAGTGGTGATTCTTGATAGAATTTGAGTGAGATTTTAATAACTTCGTGTTGGGTTTGTGAATCAAAGAGAGTTTGGAAGAAATCAATCGATTCTAGATGAGTTAGGACCCGGAATTGAGCAAGAAAATTCGTCAAAATTCTGGGCAGGGGTGTGGCGTGGCACGCTATGAAGGCGCCAGAGTTGGCCCTCTGAAGTTTGGGGCCTGGTGCCCCACGCCAACAGTGCGCCCCAAACTTTCCTCTGAAGTTTAGGGCCTGGTGCCCCACGGCAGCAGTACGCCAAGGGTCGCCAGGGCACATTTCTTCTCTGTTCATTCGGGCGTGCTACTTTAAGTTGTGGCTATACTTCCCCACTCTATATTAGCTCCTATAGTCTCCATATACCATTGAAAATTCATTCATTATCCTACTCATATGCCTTAATTTACATTCCAAACTAAAGTAAGTTTAAGAGGGAAGTTCAAGACGTCTTTTTGAGTAATTTTGAGGATTCTTTTGTAATTATCAATGGTTTTGAACTAAGCCTTGAGAAAGTAAATATGAGAATGAGAAGAGTTGTATTCACGATTGAAAAAGAGTATAAGGGAACTAAGTATTCCCAAATGTTACACTTTTACATTTAAAAGAGAGAAGCATTGCTCTTTAAATGAGTTTATGAGTTCAGAGATGTTTCAGAGTATTACCTCTATTAAGAGGATCATTTGAGTAATTACCTCAAATTGAGAAAGAGTTATGTTTTATATATTTGAGCATGAGTATATATTATTGGGAGTAGTATTGAGCACCGATATGAGGATGAGTTCAGACAACTCAAAGTCCTCATAAACCATGTATGCCAACATGGGTAAAGGATTCATACTTTTTAGATGATTTCCTTATGCCTTCGGGTAGAGTTTAGTGGATCCACTTAGTTGATGTATTCTATACCCCGGCAAGGTATAGGACAATTCTGAGAGTGTGGGCGAGATATTGTATCATCACCTAGCTCATAGTGATGGTTGTCGGTTAGAGAATCTCCCAAATAGAGTAAAAAAGTACTTTCATTGTGTTTTCACATACAAATTTTCTTTGAGTTATTATATTATACTTTGTGAAGCTTCAAATGATATTATCTCTATTTATGCTTTACATTGAATTGAGTTGAGGTAAGTTATCTTCCAGCTTGATCATTTCAGTTGTCTATGCTTTCAGTTTTCCCCTTACATGCTCGTACATTCAATGTACTGACGTCATTCGACCTGTATCATTTTATGATGCAAATACAGGTGTTCAGGGTCATCATCAGGCGCTTCGTTGATGCCATTTGCACTCCAGCTAGTTTGGTGAGCCTCCTTGGTTTTCGGAGGGCTTCACACTTATATTTCAGTTTTGTTAAGTTGCCGTGGGTTCTATCCCGACGTCTATCTTAGTACTAGAGGCTTCATAGATAGTTAGAAATTGAGGAGTCTCTCTCAATTTTCCTTGATTAATGTTTTAAGACCTTGAGTTGATTACTTACGTTTATTTAAGTATTTTCAGATGTTCATTGAGTTAAGTCGTTTTGAGACATTATGAATTAAGTTAAGCATTTGGAGTTCCCATTTTTCTTGATTAAGTCTTCCGCTAAGTAGTTAGCCAGGCCAAGGGTTCTCTTGGGGACCAGTGATGGTTCTCGAGTGCCGACCACGTCTAGGGTGTAGGCCCGAGGCGTGACAATTTCAATTGAATTATTTTTTATATTATATATTTCATGTACTAACATCATTCGATCTTGCATTGTTTTATAAGTTAGATTTCAGGATTTGAACTCAACGTCAAACGATTCGTTAGCTCCACTTTCCTCATCAACTTTGGCGAGTCATCCTTGCATTCGGAGAACTTAATCATATTTGATTAATCTTATTAGTTAGTTAATTAGATAAAGGTAGATGGAGGCCTTGTGTTTTTTTTTGGGTTAACAAGATACTGATATTCATTACTTAATATTAGTTCATACAAGATAGTGGCAGTGCTGGTAACCCACTATTGATTCTAGTGGAGGGGTTGAGCTAATAATACTATTTATACATTTATCTAGAGTAATAAGGGCTTTAGTCAGCCTAACAAAACAAGTTTCTGCTATGTCTGCCTCCAGTTTTTCCAAGACAAACATCGGTGGAACTTTCCAACAAAAAAAGGAATTAGGCTGCGTCAAATTGCTACTCTTCTTCGCCAAGACATTTGCTACTTGATTTGCTTCTCTATAGCTATCGAAATTGGGGGGGGGGGGGTTCCCCAGTTTTTGAAGTAGCTCCCTACAATGAGACAATATGTTTGAATAAGTTGGATGATCATATAAGAGGAATGCAATAATATCTTTATAGTCCGTGTTGATTTCTAGTGGCATTAGGTTATGGTTGAAGGCTAACGGCAGATCCTGCAATAAGGTTGTTAGTTCCACTTTAATGATGTTCGTGATATAGACATTACTCATATAGCCAATTACCCATTCATCCTTCAAACTTCTACTAACTCCCCCTGTTCCTCCTTTCTCAGCTTTGCCTAAGGATGAGCTATCAGTGTTCAATTTAAAGCCCTCTTTTGTTGGTTCCCATTTGACATAGATAGCATAAACATAAAGTGATTAGAAATCACTTACCGTTTGAAGACATTGTAAAAATTGTCTTAAAATGAAGTGATTCAGGGCTGTAACCTTTGATATTTTCCTGAATACTTTTTCAACCAGAACTTGTGTGGGCAAGTGTATGTTTTTCTAGAAAAAGATGATTCTTTTATGAAAAAAATTGTCCCTTTTATTCCCAATTTTCATTGAAGAAGAGAGGGGAAAGGGCATAACCTTTTTAACTATTAAGGAGCAAAAATACGTTTGCCTTAATTAGCAAAATGTTTCTTGCTTTTAAAACTAAAATTGATGAATCTTTTAAAATAACTATTTTATTTTTAGAAGACCAATAAAAAAATCTTCTTCTAGAATACCTTTTTCTTTTCTTTTTTTCAAATTTGATTAATTAGTCAGACATAGAAGGAACTACAAATTTATTAACAAAGGCTTCTAATTATAATATTAGTTCACAAATGAATGAATGAATCATGCCATAATAAATTAAAAATTGTTCCACTGAAGCAGTAATTGCACTCCGGAATTTATTTTTGAAATTTACCTTTACATATTTAACTATTTATGTTATAATTACCGATACCAATAAAGTAAATAATTTTTTTGAAAAAATTAATTCACTCATTAATTAATCTAATCACTTATTTTTATGCTTAACTTATTTCATGTGATGGATATAAAATCGACCTGTAATTTTCACATAAAAACTTATAAGCAACCATAAAGGGGTGTCATCTATCTCGAGTTTGAGACATGATTCTATCAACTACTTATTACTTTACTATATGATTTGTTATCATCCAAATATATCATGAATGTGTTGACCCATAATAGGATCTCACCTTTTGATAAATCAAACCACATAAATCATAACAACTAAATCAAGATTAAGTGTCACGATCCAAAAATGGACATGATGGCATTCGTATAATCCCAACAAGACAAATCAGCCTCAAATCCAACAATACAAAAGAAATGTGCAAAGTAAAACAACAATAGATTAAATGCGGAAAACCTAGTCAATTTCATAAACACCCCAAAACTGGTTGTCACGTGTACAAGCATCTAATGTATAAAAATAAAATTGAAAGATAAATACAAGTCTCAATGTCTTTGATTCTCAAATAGAACAAAGCATAAAGTAAGGAGCAAGAGGGCCCGCTAGAATGACAAGCAGCTACCTCTTGATGTATCCTCAGAAAGCCTCAGAGAAAGATGAAGAAGAATGATCACACGGGTCTGAGATCGGAACCTACACAAGTGTAAAAGCAAGGAATGAGTACCAAACAACACAGTACTCAACAAACAACCCGCTAAATAAGGTAAAACTATGCTAGAATACAAGTACTCCTTTCATCCTAACCAAATCACCAAAATTACAACCTGCATAGAAATCAGTCCAACCTAACAGTTTGCAATAAACCGCTCACAAGGCTTAAGAATCATAGACCAACAATCACAGTTCAAAAATCAACAAGTATCAAGTATGTCAATCATAATTATCAAGTAGATCAATCACGAGTATCAAGTATATCAATCACAAGTATCAAGTAGATCAATTACAAGTATCAAATAGATCAATCATAAGTATCAAGTTCATCAAATCACAATAGTCAAACACTTGCCGAAACCATTACCCATCGGCATAATATCACTAATCGGAATCATTTTCCATCGGCACAATATCACTAGCCAGAATCATTTTTCATCGGCTTTATATAATATCACTTCTCAGAATCATTTTCCATCGGTATAATTACCACAAGTCTCATCACGGTGCACAGAAATCAATGCAAATAGGTAATTCTACACCATAAGGAAGAGACAATAAACTCAAGAAATTCAAGTCCACAATAATGCCATCAAAGCATTTCATCAATCAACGAATTAGGATCAACATCAAGGTAATTCACAAAACACAACTATCAACACGTTGCGCTTTTCATTTATTCCCCATTTTCATTCATTAAGATCAATCAAGCGGAGTAATTGAACCCATCACCTAATTTCCATTACTCCCCAACATATACAATGAAGGGGAATACAAGATTCTACAAGTTTTAGAAGGTTAGAAGTTCACTTGCCTTAATTAAATCCAAAAGTCAATCCGAAACTTGAGTTTTTCCTTTCTGAACAATGTCCAAGGTCACACCATCCAATCGTTTCTTCTCAAAAACTTTGTTCAAATAGCCACATCAAAGCTCTCAAAACTCATAAAATGATGAAATGAGGTCAAAACCCTCAAATTTGAAAAATATTCTACCCACGTATAAAATGTTCATCGTGTTGCAATGACCTAGACTTCACGATAGTGATGAGTTAAATAGGTCAACTCATTAAGTTTGACCATCGCGATCATAGAAAACCTCCATGCGATCATGATTACTAGAACCCCAAAGCTTCACGATCGCGTTGAATACTTAAGACTGCACCACAAAAAGCAAACTAGCAATCACATAAGGCATAAAATGTTCCTGAAATAACCCTCTGGTTCTTACAAAAATTCCATTCACACAAACCAAATATGCTACTCGACTAAACTCGACATTCTGGATACAATGGAACCATTAAAATACTAGTCTGAGGTCTCCTTGATCCAAAACTCATGAAAGTCACAAGAAATGAACATAACGCTTAAAAAGGCTAAATCAAGCTCGGGACCTCTGAAGATCAACTAAAACCTTCTTTAGGCCTAAAATTATCCCCCAAATCTAATGGAACTATCAAAAATCTGATCCGAGCATCTGAACCCCGGATATTGACCAAAGTCAACCGAAAGACTAAAATTTCATAAATTTCCAACTTAGGATCTCAATTCCATGAAAAGACTCAGACTCTAAGACCGACAACTCTTCTATACCAATTTCTACATTTCAGAGTTGATGGAATAGAAGAAATTTTATTTCGAGACTCAAAACTCCAAAAGACACCAAAAATCACCTTTTTAACAACTTTATCCTTTTAAACTTTCAAAATTTTCATAATTCATAACTTTTAACTTAAAACTCAAAACCAAATTAAAAATTCAATTAAAAATGACTCAGGGCCAATATCGGGAGGGATAAAGTGATAATTTTATGAAAATTTCTAAAAATGACCCAACAGGTCATTACATTAAGTGAATAAGTAC
Source organism: Solanum appendiculatum (assembly GCA_018342035.1). NCBI lineage: Eukaryota > Viridiplantae > Streptophyta > Magnoliopsida > Solanales > Solanaceae > Solanum > Solanum appendiculatum. The sequence goes on from JAGDQO010001428.1 coordinate 252,028, forward strand.
ATGTAATGGTTTAGAGAGGTTGTTTCAGTAATATTCAGAAACAAAACAAACATCTGTAATTGATTCGTCCAATACATACAAAATGTAGTAGCACAAGAAGTTGGAATATGATCATTCCCACAATTAAGATCAATTAGTTATATTTAATCTTTTGCTACAATCATTATGATGCTCGTCCTACATCATCTTTGATTGTGAACACTAATTTATAACTTATAAGAACCGATAATTTTAATCTTTTGTTAAGTTAAATGACTCTATATACAAAAAATATCTACTATATTAAGTGAAGGAAATACATGTTAGCACAATGATCTTTTCAAATAAAGACTTTATTAAATTAAGTAAATAATTAAAATTATGATTTTGTTGTTCTTTCAAGTTTATCACTATCATAATAAAGTGTGAGTGGTGCTTGAGCTGACGGAACCAATCTAAGTTATTTAAAAAAGTTTTCCAATAAAAAAACCTCTATATCTACCTCGGAAGCACATACATATTCGACCTCCATGGTGGAATCACTAACACAGAGTTGCTTAATACTCCTCCAAATTTATGACTCCATCTCCTAGATTTTCTAAAATCTTTGTCTGACTGAAACTTGAATATGTGCACCTAATAGATACAAGATTGCTAGAGTGAAAAATAAGTGTAATTCCTAGTCCTTTTCAAACACTTGATTGCTAAACTGCAATGCAATGTTCTTGTTTAGGATTAGACTAAAATATGCTAACCATTCCTATAGCAAAGCAAATATTAGGTTTGGTGCACAACATATCATACATGAGACCCCCTATAGCAGAAGCAAAAGAGGCGCCTTCATTCTATCTATCTCATAGATCATTTAGGGTGACTGATCCTTTGATAGAGTAATTTTATGTCTAAAAGGAAGAAATCTCTTTTTGAGATTTTGCATGATAAACTTTGAAAGAATATTGTTAATATAAAGTGCTTGAGATAAGACTCGTGTTCATTGTTTGCGATTCGCATAAGCTTGATCCCAAAAATATGAGTTGTTTGTCTCAATCTTTTCATATCAAAGCGCGACGACAATCACTCCTTAATAGAATTAATCATGCTCAAATTATTTCCTATGAGCAAGATGTCATCTACGTATAGAATAAAAAATGCTACTCTGTCTTCATTTCATTTCTTGTAGATGCATGACTCATTTTTTTATCAAAATCAAAGGTCTTAATCGAATTATCAAAACAAATATTATATGCTCTAGATGCCTATTTCAATTTATAAATAAATTTTTTAAGTTTACAAAATATGAGTTCATTATCACTTTCCATTAAACCTTTTGATTGTGCCATAAAGATGTACTCATCAAAACTTTCATTTAGAAAAAATCGTCCAAACATCTATTTGTCAAATGTCATAATTATAATGATCATCAATTGATAAGAGAATCCTAATAAATTTATGCTTGGCTACCTGCGAAAAGATTTTTTCATAATCAATTCTTTCTTTTTGAGAGAACCCTTTCGCAACAAGCCTAGCCTTAAGAATTTTTACTTTTCCATTCACTTCTCTCTTTTTGTATAAATCTATTTATAATCAATAGATTTGACATCCATAGGTGGTGTTCTACAAGATTCTAGACTTGATTTGAGTACATAGACTCCATATTAGATTTTATAGCAACAATCCACATTTCAACATATTTGTCTTGTAGTGCTTCGACGTAATTAATGGATTATGTATTAGGCTCTTCAAGAATTCTATCATACGATTATCCTATGAGGGCAAATATTTTAGATTTTCTAACAACTTTCTCACTACGACGACTAGTCGCTACAGGATCCGCTACATCCATATTCTAAACACCCTAAAGAGGTTCCTCCACTTTTGAATGGTGCTCAACATTACTCTCACTATTTTGAGGTATCAAAATTTCATGAGTTTGATCTTGTAAAAATATTTGTCTATTTACATTTGTTCCACTACAGAACGCAATGGTATGTCAATAATGATTTGGAGTATCCATTCTAATGTTTCATTACTCCTATTTTATTGCTAAATTCTTATAATATAAATTTATTTTTAGGAACATGATTAATTAAATATTCATCTTCTAGATATCTGACATTTGTCAAGACAATTACTTTTTGTTCATTAGGACAATAAAATAAATCTCCTTTCATTCCTTTTAAATATTCAATAAAAATGCGCATTTTGTCCTAGATTTTAATTTATCTACTTTTCCTTTTAGCACATGTACTGGACAATCTCAAATTTGAATATATAGTATATTAGGCTCAATCGTAGTCCACAATTCAGATGAGGTTAAGGGGAACTGATTATGAAGGAACCTTAATGTAATACCTCCCAATTCTACTCTTAGAATCTGAATCTTCCGTCATAAGTATATAAACTTGAATTAGGTGATGTACTACTTGTGCTTATGTGTTAAAGGTCATTACTATACGTGGGAAGTGTATTGGAAGTGGGTTAGGTTCATAAGATTCCTCTAGTACTTAGTCGAGTTCAAAACTTTCCTACCGGATAAGTTTTTCGCATTAGTTCATGCAAGTGTCAACTTCAAATGATTACATCTCTCAGTATGTGATGAATTAGATGGATCATTATGTATCAAATTAAAATTCTATGAGTCTTCTTTTCAACTCCACCAAGTTTACCTCATTTAGAGTTTGGAGTATAAAGTTCTGATCATTTTACCATACTCTGCCACAATAGAGTTTTCTAAGTGAGTGACCTATGAACCTCTTCTATGGATCATAGATTGAAGTACGACTCGTACTGTTCACACGTGAAAAAAAGTTTTAAAAGTCATTTTTAGGTCCAAATCCTACGGACCCAGTTACGGGTCGTAGAAGAATCTACGGGTAGTAGTTTGGACCGTAGAATGAAGTTTTGAATTCTATTTTTGGGCCTGATTTCCACAGATCTGATTACAGGTCGTAGAAGCATCTACGTGCCCAAACTCATAGTTTGGGCCTATAGAATGAACTTTAGAAACTTAAAATTTTAGCCTGACTTCCACGGATGGGATTACGATTCATAGATCAAACCACGAACCACATATGGCCTGGTGGAAAGTTTCCAAAAGTTTTTTAATTAGGGCTTCTTTTGTCTTTTCCCACTTTTTCTAAGTCTAAGCCACGACCTTACACATATCCTAAAAAGGGTTTCACGCTCAAGACTTAGTTCTTACACTCTTGACTCCCTCAAACTCAAAACTACCATAAGCAAGGTGGGAGCTAGAGTTTTCATCAAGCATCTTCTTCAAGTTTCTTCAAGAACTTTGTTCTTCTAGATATGTAAGCTATTCATAGTAATGGACTAAGTTCATCCTCACGCCCTACATCTAAATCCAGTCAGTCAAGAGCTAAATCTAGGGTTCTACCCAAAGTCTTATGAAATTCTAAATTTGATTTGTTTTCTTATTCCAAGTTCTAATTTCTTAATGATGAGATTATGATAACTTATGTATCAAGATCTTGAGCTGTCATTTATGCTTATATTATCATATGAACCCTAGTTGATGAGATTGCGTTAAAACTTTTATGTAATTATTTTCATGCATTGGTTTTGGAATTTAAAGTGAGTCCAAGCATAATTTTAAAGCATCATTTGAGAAGAGTTTTAAGGGAACATTAATGGTCCCAAATGTATTATTTTTGTACTGAGAAATAAAGAACTATTCCAAGAAAAGCATAAATAGTTTTCATAAGCATTTCAATCAGTTAAAGAAAAGATTGATTATTCCTTAAAGAGGGCCTTTTGAGAATTAACTCAACAGTGAGTATTATTTAATGAGCATTATTTCATATATTTTGGGAGTAGTATTGAGCACCGATTTGGGTGAGAATTAAGACAACTCAAACCTCATAGCCTATGCTAACAGCGTAGATAGGATTGTACCAAAACCTGGGCAACTCCTCACCAACCTCAAGAAGGATATTTAGATGGATCCATGAGTTGAGTTACGTTCTATACTCTGGAAAGGCATAGGGCGGTTCTGGGAATGTGGTTGAGAACGTTGTATAATCACAAGACTCATAGTGATGATTGTCGGTTAGAGAAACTCTCCAAAAAGGTAAAGTGTATATATATATATACTATAATTGTACTTCTATTTTGAAGCTTAAATGATTTTTTATGTATATTTTAGTATTTGCTATCATTGCACTTTTATTGTGAAGCTTAAATAATTTTAATTCATGTTTATGCTTTACTTCTGTTGAGTTATTTTCAGTCCTTCAGTTCAGTTATCTATTTCCTTCAGTATTATTACATACCGTACATTTTATGTACTAACGTCAATCGATGCTGCATTATTTTATGATGCAGAGACATGTATTTAGGATCATTAACAAGCGCTTCGCTGAGGTCACATCATCCACTTGTCAGCTTTTGATGATGCCTCCTTGCTTTCAGAGGACTCTAGTTTTATTGTTTTAGTAGTAGTAGTATTTTGAGGTTGTCGTGGGTCTTGTCCTGAGACTCATCTTTTGACAGTAGAGGCTTCATGGATAGATAGAGAGAGAGAATTATTCAGTTTTCATTCAGATGTTTTGCTAAAACTTTATCTTTTATATATTCAGTACTTTTAGACAACATTTGAGATTCACTTTATTTCTTTAAATTGTTCATCACTTTAAGCTTCTGTGTGTATGTTTTAGTCTTTTGCTAAGTAGTCAGCTAGGTCAAGGGTTTGTTTGAGGACTAGAAATGGTCTTTGAGTGTCGGACACGTCAAGGTGTACGCTCAAGGCGTGATAAACTTGCTATCAGAGCCCAGAGTTCAAGTGTCCTAAGAAATCTATGAAGCCGTGTCTAGTAGTGTCTTTCCTATCGGGGTCAAGCGCGCCACATTTATAATAGGGAGGCTACATTACATTAGGAAATTCTACCTTTCATTCTTACTCTAAATCGTATTATGGAGTTTAACTCTATAAAAAACTCCTTCTAACTCGTGTATTTGCATATTTCAGATCATGCCTCCAAAGTGTACCACCAGTCAACATAATGCCGCAAGTACTGAGGTTTTCGTTGGAACCACTGCTAGTGGTCTCTCTCCACCAACTTGCATGTAAATCAGGAATGGAGCATGCCCATCTGCTTAGGGCACAAGTGTTAGGATATAGAGGGTACCTATTAGCACTGCAAGGGTTCCCTAAACACCTACTCTTGAGTCTGCTCCCACTTCAGAGGTCGAGTTTAGGGGAGTTATTTGGATGCTCACTCAGATGGTGGCTGCTCAGTCAGACCGTCAGGGCACCACAGTCACTAACTCTAGTGACCAAAGGTCGTCAGATGCGACAAGGATCAGAGATTTCCTGAGGATGAATCCTCCAGTGTTCATAGGGTCCAAGGTAAAAGAGAATCCTCAAAACTTCATTGATGAGATGTGGAAAATTCTCAAGGCAATGCATGCTACCTAGCCTAAAGGAGTTAAACTTGCTACTTATTAACTAGAGGATGTAGCGCACATATGGTATAGTGGGAGGAGAGCCAAAGGGAGGATGCCGATGCGATTGATTGGGATGAGTTTGAGAAGGCATTCCTAGATCACTTCTTTTCCCAATAATTAAGAGAAGCTAAGGAACAAAAGTCTATGAGCATAAAACAAGGGAGATGAAGGTTTAAGAGTATGGTCTCAAGTTTGTGCAACAGTCTCACTATGCTCCATGGATGGTCCCAGACATGAGGTCTAAAATGAGGAAGTTCATTTATGAATTAGGCAAGTATGTGAAGGAGGAGTGAAAAGCAACAATATTGATCAATAATATGGACCTCCAGGCTTATGGTGTATGCTCAATAGGTTGAGGAAGACAAGTTGAAGGATAGGGAAGAATACCAGAATAAGAGGGCAAAATCATCAGGTCATAAGTCCAGTCAGCAGAATGGCAGAACTGGCAATAGGTCCTTCTTCCAAAAAAGGTCATTTAGACCTGCACCATCATCGGCTAGTGCGCCTGCACCAAGGAACAGAAATGATCAGAGGTTTTAGAATACTCAGAATTTTAGAGCTAAGGGTTCTCAAGAACATGACAGTGTGGTACAAGGGTCTACTCAAAGCCAACCTTGTGTTAAGTGTGGTAGGAACCATCCAAGAGAGTGTCTTGATGGCACAAGTGGTTACTTTAGACATGGACAAATGGGTCATTTTCTAAAAGATTACCCAATGGGAAAGTAAGGTAATGGGGGAAAAAGTGTCCAATCTTCTTCAAAAGCTGCATCAGACATGGTTGCTCAAAAGAGTGTTACTTCAAGGCATGCTATGTTTAGTCGCTAGAATCAGGTTGTCATTGGTATGCTTAAATTATTTTCTCTTGATGTTTATGCCTTACTTGATCCAGGCGCCAATTTGTCTTTTACACTCCCTTATGTAGCCATGAAGTTTGGGACTTGTTGAGCCTTTCAGTGTCTCTACACCTGTTGGTGAGTCTATTCCAGCAAAGAGAGTCTATCATAATTGTACCATATCTATCTATCATAATGACGCCATTGCTAATTTAGTAGAACTAGACATGGTAGATTTTGATGTCATTCTAAGCATGGACTGATTATATGCTTACTATGCCTCAGTCAATTGTAGAAATCTAGTAGTCAAGTTTCAGTTTCCTAATGAGCTAGTCTTAGAGTGGAAAGGTAACCCAATAGTGCCTAAGGGTAGTTTCATCTCATACCGTAAGGCAAGAAAGTTAGTCTCCAAGGGATGCATCTATCACATAGTCAGATTTAAAAACTCTAGTGTTGAGACACCACCTCTCTATTCAGTTCTTGTAGTAAGTGAGTTCCCAGAAGTCTTTCTCGACTATTTTCCTAAAGTCCCTCCTGAAAGGGAAAAAAACTTTGGAATAAACGTCCTTCTAAATTTTCAACCCATCTCTATTCCGCCATACAGAATAGCTCCAGCTGAGTTGTAAGATTTAAAAGACCAGTTGAAAGATCTTTTTGATAAGGGCTTAATCTGACTGAGTATATCACCTTGGGGCACTCCCTTCCTATTCATACGAAAGAAAGATAATTTCCTTAGGATGTGTATTGATTATTGATAATTGAACAAGGTCACCCTAAATAATAAGTACTCTCTCCCTAGAATCGATGATCTGATGGCCAACTTCAGGGTGCCACTTGTTTCTCTAAGATAGACCTCAGATCTGGCTATCATCAGTTGAAAATGAGAGAGTGAAATCCCGAAGATAATTTTTAGAACCCGTTGTAGTCATTATGAGTTCCTTGTCATGTCCTTTGGTTTGACTAACGCTCTTGCAGTATTCATGGATCTTATGAACAAAGTATTTAAATAGTATTCGGATATGTCTATGATTGTGTTCATCAAAGACATTTTGATCTACTCTAGAAACGAGAAGAATTATGCCACTCATCTCAGAATAGTCCTCCAAAATCAAGGACCGGGACTTATTTGCCAAGTTTATAAAGTGTGTATTTTGGCTTGAATTTGTGGCATTCTTAGGCCATATTATGTCTGGTGAAGGTATTCGAGTTGATTCACATAAAATAGTGGCAGTGAAGAGTTGGCCAAGACCCACATCCCTAGCTGACATAAGGAGTTTTTTGGGTTTGGCAGGTTACTACAGGATGTTTGTAGAAGGATTTTCCTTCTTTTCATTCCCATTGACTAAGTTGACTCAAAAGAAGGTGAAGTCTCAATGGTCTGAAGCTTGTGAGAAAAACTTTCAGAAATTGAAGACTCGTTTGATTGCTACTTAAGTATTGACCCTACTAGAGGGTACAAAGGGTTTTGTTGTCTATTGTGATGCGTCTAGAGTTGGACTTGGTTGTGTGCTGATGCAGAATGGTAAGGTTATAGCTTATGCCCCTAGATAGCTAAAAATCCATGAGAGGAACTATCCGACTCATGATCTCAAATTGGCATCTGTGGTATTTGCTCTAAAGATATGGCATCCTTATCTATATGGCATGCATGTGGATATGTTTACCGATCACAAAAGTATGTTTTTAGTTAGAAGGAGCTAAACCTTTGGCAGAGGAGGTGGCTAGAGTTGCTTAAGGACTATAATATGAATATTCTTTACAATCTAGATAAGGCTAATTTATTGATGATGCCCTTAGCAGGTTGTCCACGGGGAGTACTGCTCATGTTGAGAAAGGAAAGAAAGAGTTGGCAAAGGAAGTGCACAGACTTGCGCATTTTGGAGTCCGCTTGGTAGACTCTAGTGAAGGTGGAGTAGTTTTAATGAATTGGGTTGAATTGTACTTGGTGGCGGAAGTGAAGGAAAAGCAAGACAAAAGACCCCACCCTACTTGAGTTGAAGGTAAATGTTTATAAGCAGAAGGTGATGTCTTTTGAACAAGAGGGAGCTAGATGGTGTGTTGAGGTATCTTGGTTGGTTGTGTGTTTCAAATATAGACGGTCTCCAAGATAGGATCATGGCAGAAGCCCATAGTTCCAGGTATTCGATTCATCCAGGTTCCACCAAGATGTATCAAGACTTTAGAGAAGTCCATTGGTGGAATGGTATGAAGAAGAGTATTCTAGATTTTGTTGTTAAATGTCTGAATTGCCAGCAATTCAAGGTTGAGCACCAGAGGCCATGTGGTGTGGCTCAGAATATAGCTCTTCCAGAATGAAAGTGGGAGATGATTCATATGGATTTCATTACTGGCTTACTGCCATGTCACAGACAGCATGGCTCAATTTGGGTGATTATAGATCGGATAACTAAATCAACCCATTTCTTACCAGTAAAGACTACATATTTAACAGAGCACTATGCAAGGTTGTATATCCATGAGATAGTCCAACTTCATGGAGTCCCCTTGTCCATCATTTTAGATTGCTCAATTCACTGCCCAGTTTTAAAAGTTGTTTGAGAAAGGTTTGGGTTCAAAGATAAATATTAGTACTGGTTTTCATTCTCAGACGGATGGTCAAGCACAGCACACAATTTAGACCCGGGAGGATATGTTGAGAGCATGTGTCATTGATTTCAAGGGTAATTGGGATGACCATATGCCTCTTATAGAGTTCGCTTACAAGAATAGTTATGTCTCCAGATATGGCTCCTTATGAGGTTCCTTATGGGTGAATGTATAGATCTGATCCTATTGGTTGGTTTCAAGTTGGTGAAGTCAAGTTGATAGGGCCAGACTTGGTTCATCAGGCTATGGAGAAGGTGAAAATCATCCAAGAAAGGTTGAAAATAGCGCAGAGTCGTGAAAAGTTCCTTACCAATGTTAGAAAAAGAGATTTCAAGTTTGGAGTTGACGATTGGGTCTATCTGAAGGTTTCACCCATAAAGGGTGTTATGAGGTTTGGAAAGAAAGGGAAGCTCAGTCCCCGATATATTGGCCCCTATCGGATGTCGAAGAGGATTGATAATACATCGTATGAGTTAGAGCTACCATTAGAGTTCATGATTATTCATCCAATATTTCATATCTCTATGCTTATAAAGTGCATTGGCAAACTATCACTCATTATTCCTTTAGAGAACATTGGGATGAAGGATAGTTTATCATATGATGAGGTACCGATTCAGATACTAGATCGACAGGTTCGCAAGTTGAGGACCAAAGAGGTTGCATCGGTCAAAGTTTTATAGAGAAATCAATTCATCGAGAAGGCTTCATGGAAACCTAAGAGGATATGAAAGCTAGATACCTTCATTTATTTGTTCCTCATGATGAAGATATTGAAGGTAAGAGTCCTCTCCTTGCTTCATATTCAACACCTATACATGCGTATGAATGTTCCAGTTTTAAATCATATGCATGCCTTGTGTACTCTTTCAATTTTTTATAAAATTGATAGGAAGATCCTTTATAAAATTTCAACTTAAAGGGTTATCCTATCTTGGCCATCATTCGAGGACTAATGATACCAAGGGAGAGATAATGTAACACCTCGCAACTTTATTCTTAAAATTTGAATCTCATGTGGTAAGTATATAAACTTGAACTAGGTTATGTCCTAATTGTTCTTATGTGGTAAAGGTCATTCCTATGTGTGGGAAATTATTGGAAGTGGTTTAGGGTCATAAGAGACTTCTAGTTCTTAGTCGAGTTCAAAACCTTCATATCAGCTAATTCTTCGCATTAGTTCATGCAAGGGTCAATTTTAAATGATCATATCTCTCAGCATATAATAAATTATGTGGCTCAGGACCTATCAAATTAAAGTTCTATGAGTCTTCTTTCCAACTCCACCAAGTTTGCCTCATTTAGAGTTCAAAATAAAAAAGTTATGATCGTTTTACAAAAGACTATCACAGAAGAGTTTTCTGAGTCAATGACCTACGCAATCTACAACCCATACTTTTCACTCATGGAAAAAAGTTTATAAAGTCATTTTTGGGACCAGATCCTACAGACCCAGTTACTGGTCATAGAAGCATCTAACGAACGTAGTTTGGACCCGTAGAATGAAGTTCTGAATCCTATTTTTGGGCTTGATTTCCACGGATCGTTAGGAGTGTTTGACCGTAGTTTGAGACCGTAGAATGAATGTCAGAAACTCAAATGTCATTCTGACATCCACAGATGGGATCTACGGTCCGTACATCAAACCACAGATCGTAGATGACCTCATGGAAGGTTTTCGGGAGTTTTTTATTAGGAATTCTTTTGTCTTTTTCCACTTTTCCTAAGTCTAAGCCACGACCTTACACATATCCTAAAAGGATTTTCACGTTCAAGACTTAGTTCCTACACTCTTAACTCCCTCAAACTCCGAAACCACCGTAAGCAAGGTAGAAGCTAGGATTTTCAAGCATCTTTTTCAAGTTTCTTCAAGAACTTTGATCTTCCAGATGTGTAAAATTATTCATAGTGATGGACTAATTTCGTCCTCACGTCCTACATCTAAATTCAGTCAGTAAAGAGCTAAATCTAAGGTTCTATCCAAAGTCCCATGAAATTCTAAATTTGGTTTGTATTCTTATTTCGAGTTATGATTTCTTCATGATGAGATTATGATACCTTATATATTGATATCCTTGAGTTGTTGTTCATGTTTATATTATCACATGAACCCTAGTTGATGAGATTTTGTTAAAGCTTTTGTGTAATTATTTTCATGCAATGATTTTGGAATTTAGAGTAGGTCCAAGCATAGTTTTAAAAGCATCATTTGAGAAGAGTTTTAAGGAAACATTAATGGTCTCAAATGTATTAATAATTTTTGCATTGACAAAGAAAGAACTATTCTAAGAAAAGCATAAATAGTTTTCCGAAGTATTTCAGTCAGTTAAAGTAAAGATCAATTATCACATAAAAAGAGGTTCTTTTGAGTAGTAAATCAACCCGGTGAGTATTATTTAATGAGAATTATTTCATATATTTTGAGAGTAGTATTGAGCACCGATTTGGGTAAGAGTTAAGACATCTCAAAATTCATAACCTACGCCGCCAGCGTAGATAGCATCGTACCAAAATTTGGGCGACTCCTCACTAGCCTCAAGAAAGCTTTTTAGATGGATCCATGAGTTGAGTTATGTTCTATACTCCGGCAAGGTATAGAGAAGTTCTGACAACGTGGGCCAGATGTTGTATCATCACGAGGCTCATAGTGATAGTTGTCAGTTAGAGAAACTCCCCAAGAAAGTAAAGTGTGTGTATATATATATCATCAGTATTTTCTATCATTGCACTTTTATTGTGAAACTTAAATGATTTTACTTCATGTTCATGCTTTACTTCAGTTAAGTTATTTTTAGTCCTTCAGTTCAATTATCTGTTTCCTTCAGCTTTATTACATAAAGTACATTCCATGTACTAACGTTATTCGACGGTGCATCGTTTTATGATGCAGATGCATGTATTCAGGATCATCAACAAGCGCTTCGTTGAGATCACATTATCCACTCGTCATCTTTTGATGAGGTCTCCTTGCTTTTGGAGGACTCCAATTTTATTGCTTTAGTAGTATTATTATTTTAAGGTTATCATGGGTCTTGTACCGACGCCTATTTTAAAATAGTAGAGACTTCATGGATAGACAGAGATAGAGAGTCATTCAGTTTTCTTACAGATGTTTTGCTAAAACTTTATTTTTTATATTCAATATTTTCATACATCATTTGAGATTCACTTTATTTCTTTAAATTGCTCATCTGTTTTAGGCTTCCGCTAAGTAGTCAGCTAGGCCAAGGGTTTTCTTGAGGACTAGCAATGGTCTTCAAGTGTCAGCTACATCCAGGGGTAGGCTCGGAGCGTGATACCTAATACCATTAAATCGTCATGGATCTTACAACTCCTAATTATGGGGTTTGGTCACTCATAATGTTTGAAACAAAACAAAAAAATGTATTCATTAGTAAGAATAGACTTACAAAGTGAAGACAATCAACCATGATTTTGATTTCAAAACCAAGTTAATATCAGAAAGATTTCAAAAGTAGCATACATTGTCATTGCGTTCTTCGCTAAAAATGATAATGGATAAAATAAATTCTAGAAGATACTATTTATAGTCTAGAAAAATTCAAAATTTAAAAGCAAAAAAATTGGCAATCCGCTATTTGCCTGATGCCTCGACTGACGATATGTCATAAGTGTAATGGTCCATCACCTCACTCGTCAGAGACGGTAGGCTTGACGGCCCGTCAGGTCCGTCAAGTTAACCGTTGTTAGACACTTTGACTCTAACAGCTTCTGTTTAAGTGTGACGGTAGAGCCGATGGTCCATTAGGCAAGTGACAGCCTGTCAGGACTCCTGTCACACGTTCCTCTCACATATACTTAGTTCCATTTTTATTCTATTCCTTTTTGACTTGGTTTCCTATTCAAAACATAGAAAAATCATTAAACAACACAATTATTGCTTAAGAACTTGCATTTATCTATAATTAAAAACGTCGAATATGTCGTCTAATGTCGGTACATCAAGAATTGACAAAGAGTTTAATGCAAGCATTATTTTTGTTTATACACTCTACCAAACGATCCCCTTGTATGAAATTGAACAAGTAGACATAAGCATTTTACGTAACATAATATATGTAGGACACATATTTCCATGTAGGATGCCACGTACGACAAATATGTTTATTTGTTAAATGTTATATAAGTTTAAGTGTCTACTTGTACACACCAAATGTAAAGAGCATAAATGTTAGTTGATGCCAAATTAAAGAGAACATTTATGTATTATACCATGATATAATAATAAATAGTTAAGAATGAAAGAGAATAAAAAGCTTTTAGAACATATATTCTATGCTTGTAATATTTATTTTTTTAAATATAAAATAGAGGCATATTTTATGATACACATTATATATACTTCAAAATTATTTTTCACTTTCTTACTTTATAAATAAGATTGATTTGTTTTATTGATCAAAACGAGAAAAAAAAATCATAAATTTTCTCTTTATTTTTCTTCATTTCTCAAAAATTGGGAAACTAATTCCACCTATAAAACTATCATCAAAAAGCAAGTTGTGAAATACAAAATGAAATGGAAAACATGTTCATTCTCAAATCTAACAAAAAGCAATCTTGGAAATCAATTGAAGTAAATCATATCTATCCATCTCCCACTAAAATTCTACGTTTCATGTTCTTAAAGGAAAAGGCTGACACATACCCAAAAAAAAAGAGACCTTACATTTGTTTAATATAATTTTAAAGTGACCAATCAATTTCAATTATTTATTTCTCTTTTTGGCAAAAGATTTTTAACTTTCAAGTTTGGAAGAGGAAAGTGGAAAAGTAACTAAAGGAAGAGATAAATTACATGAAGACATGGGGAAAACAAAGAGGATAAAACAATTCTATTCCACACAATACATAAACAAAAGGTGATGAAATTGCTATTTCTTTTCACCCAAAGTTCTCTAGATTCTCCAAAAAGAGGGGAGAACATAAGAAAAGGAAGTTGGGTGGTACTTTTCTTCTTCCTCTTTTGGTAAAGATATTTGGTTATGTAGTATTTACATTTTTTTTCATCGGTGTTTGGTATACACATGAGCCTGACTAATTAAATGCATATTCGCACCGGAAAGTCCCACATTGGAGGTAAAACGCTCCCTAACAAAGGTGACTCCGCACCTAGGGGGACTCAAATCCGAGACCTCTAGTTAATGATGAAGGAGTACTTACAACTCCACCACAACCCTTGTTGGTATAGCATTTACATTTCATGAAAAAGCATCACATTACAAATATTAGACAAGTAAACCTAACTAAAACGGCAACTATTAAGCTTAACTTTCTGTATCTTGATATGTCTAGTTGTATTTTAAGTAATGACAAGAACAAGAAAAAATAGAGTTCTTCTTTACTTTAGTATCATGATGGAGACACAAATATATAGGACATGGAATACAACAAAATACAAAAGTGTTTACTGCCGTTTGAGTTTACACAAAATTCTCTGACTCTTAACAATACAAAATTAGTAACTTTTTAAAATATATCGGCTAACACAAAATATTATACTCAGGTAATCATATTTTTTATTTAAATTCGCATAGTCATCAAATTATTATTTTTTAATAACAATATTTATACACTTAGTACATGATATTATACATTTATTATAAATAATGTATCGACCTCGTATAAAGATGTATAATAGCTTTGTTAGATTCTTTTATAGGATTCTGTTCTTTTATTTTTCACGAAATATCTTTTGCCTTTTTCAAATCATTTTCAAGAGTAGTATGAATCTTATTAATTATTTGCAAGTACTCCTTCTTTACTTTCTTTCTCATGATCAAAGCGTATTAGGGAAATAAATGACTAGGGCGGGACATAATATGGTAAATATGGAATATCATATTAAAATCAAAATTTTGATATCGCGATTTTGTTATTACAATATTTGATATGTATTTTAAATTTATTTGGTATTCGATATTTCACGTCTACCTAGGGTTTGGTGGCACATTTATCGATACATATGTCAGTAGAGTAGTGGAGGTGCACCTAAACTGCTTAATCTGACCCAAACCACCATGTTATTCAAAATAATTATTAAAAAATATGCATTTTAAATTTATTTGGTATTCGGTATACAATTCATATAATAAATTAAGGGAATTTTACACAAATCCCATAGTATTAAGAGCTTACATTCTATCCCTACACTTTTCCAAATTACAAAAATCCCTTAAATTTGGTGGAATTCGGATACATCCCAAAACGTCTTGATACATCACGTCTCGATTCGGATACATCACTTAACGTCTCGATACATCGCGTAAAATGATGTATCCGACCGATACATTGCATAAAGTGATGTATCTGAGAATAGGAGAGAGTAGGGATTTTTGTAATATTTTCAAATGGTAGGAAATTTTAGAGAATATGGTAAAATAAGTTGTGTATTTAGGTAATTTTAGCATAAATTAATTAATGGAAAAATTACCTAACTACATACCCTTTTTAATCATATTTTCTTAATTTCCCTACCGTTTCAAAAAATATCAAAAATCCCTTCTTTTCTCCTATCATCCCCTTTTCCGGATACATCAATTTGAAATCCATACCCAAGATTTTCCTTCCTTTCTTCACACCACAAATCTCTCCACAGTTACCTCCATTAATCCATTTTTGAATTTCAAATCTTTTCTCTTTCCAATTAATAATTTCAAGGTATTCAAGAGGTAGATCTATTTCCATCACTTCAGTTTTCAATTTTTATATTTTTTATATTTTTTTCATCTTAAAAAATTTCTGATACTTATGATATCATGTTTAACTGTTGGACAATTTTTGTATCATGTTTAACTGTTAGGCAATTTTTGTATAATGGATTACGGTTTGTTATTTTTTGTATCATGTGTTACTGTTTGTAATTTTTGTATCATTTTTAACAGTTTGTTATTATTGTATCATGTCCACTTTATTGATAAAAAAAAGGATACATTCGAATTAATATCATATGTATCTGATACATATTAATGACTAATGTGTATCACACGTATCTTATACATATTAATGGTCATGATATATTCATACATATTATTGCTAAATACATATTCTTTAGCAATGATACATTCATACAAACTAACACTACATGTATCGTCTGATACTTAATAACTACCAAACAGTAATGTATCGATCTAAAACCAAACAATTTACGTGCAATCTTTACTTCTCTAATGTATCTCGTAGGGTAATTTGAGATTCACAAAAGAAATATTTTGTCAAACAATAATTTCATCACTTCTGTATCATTCACACATCACCTCACTTTCTCAGATTTCTGAATGTCTTAACAAAATTGAGATATTCATAATGTATCGACTCAAATATTCGTCCAATGAGATATCCCTCTTCATGCCACACCACCAGTAGTGTTGGCTCAGTTCATGATACATATTCGCCGCTCCCAGATGAATGGGATCTCTAGAACAATGGGCCTCCTCAAAAATCAGCCTAATCAACTCACCCATCTTGGTCACACAAATCCTGCCTCCGATCCTCAAGACACCATTAGAATCAAGGACAGCCTCCTTGTCTTCCCCTCGCAACATTTTATCTCGAATGAGACATAACTTCTCATTATCAAATTGGTGCTCACGGATCTACTCAACTAAGGAAAAATGGGCCTCAATGAAAGCAATCAACCCACCACTATCCTTAGAAATCTATAATCGAACAAGACAGTTGGCTAACCTATGAACATCTCTAGCCAATGGTTTATCCTCAACACTGATAGCGGCAACATTCTCCATACTAGAAGTCTTCCTACTCAAAGTATCGGCCACCACATTGGCCTTCCCCGAATGATACAAGATGGTGATATCATAATCCTTCAGCATCTCAAGCTATCTACGCTATCTCAAGTTAAGATTCCTCTGACTAACTCCGATGGTCCGTGAAGACCTCACAATGTACCCCATACAAATAATTACTCCATAGCTTAAGCGTAAAAACTACAGTCGCAAACTCTAAATCATGAGTAGGGTAGTTATTTTCGTAAGTCTTCAACTGTCTAGTAGCATAGGCGATCACCTTCCCCTTCTGCATTAGAACACCACTCAACCCGACTCCAAAAGCATCACAATAAATGGTGAAGTCTACACCTTCCTCAGGTAGAGTCAAAATAGGAGCCAAAGTCAATAAGGTTTTGAGCTTTTGAAAGCTCTTCTCACTCATGAGACCACTGAAAGCTCACACTCTGCCGAGTCAATCTGGTCAAGGAGATGCAATAGTGGAGAAGCTCTGAAAATCACCTGTAATAGCCTACAAGTCCCACAAAACTTTGAATCTTGGTGATTGAGGTAAACCTGGTCCAACCTCTAATTGCCTCAATCATGGTTGGATCCACCCTAATACCCTCCTTGGACACCACGTATCCCAGAAACGTAACAGAATCAAGCAAAAACTCACACTTCGAGAGCTTGGCATACAATTTCTCTTCCCTCAATCTCTGGAGAACAATTCTTAAATGCCGAGCATGGTCCTCCTTATTCTTGGAGTACACCAAGATATCATCAATGAAGACTATCCCAAAAGAATACAAATAAGGTCAGAACACCCCATTTATTAACTCCATGAACGTTACAGGGGCGTTAGTTCATCACAAGAAACCCGTAGTGCCCATAACGAGTCTTGAAAGTTGTCTTAGAGATATCTAATGCCCTAATCTTCAGCTGATGATAGCCGAACCTCAAATCAATCTTAGAAAACAAAGATGCCTCCTCAAGATGATCAAATAAGTCATCAATACAAGGAAGAGGATATTTGCTCTTCACTGTCACTTTGTTCAATGATAATGCTCAACTACACCTATCACGATTCAAGATGTAGGCGGTCGCTAGCAATAAAAACCCAACGAAGAGTTAGAGTCAATCCCATGAGGAATGGAACTGAGTATAGAATTCAAGTATGAAGTATTACAGTGATCTAGCTTTTTGTAGATGTAAGAAAATAAATCGATGCATAATGTAAATCGTCAAAGTTTCAATTATCAAATCAGAGGAGTTGTAAATGATTGATTGCAACAAACACGAATTAAAAAGGGATTTAATCAATGAAAAATGGAACCTTAGGGATGTGTGAGTTCAACTACCAATTTCACTAAATGGGTCACTACGAATTGCTTAAGAATGCTGAATCATAATGGGTAGGCAAGACTACAACTATGATAGCTATTTCGCAACCAACTACCATTCTTTCAATTGGGTTCTATCAAACCCCAGCAGGCTATACAATAAGAACACAATCTTGTACCTTAATTAAACCCACTTTAACAAGCAGAGTAGTACAAGTAAGAACAAATACAATTATCAGTTTATAATTCCACTCAAATGCATCTTCTACAAGCATACAAAGAGGTATAAACTAGAATTGAATTTGCAACTTCAACTCATAAGATAAAAACATGAATTATCAACTGAACCCATTCTAACTCAACATTTAATTCAGCAATCCATAAGACCCATAAGCTAATTAGGCATTTGAACACATAATCACACCCCTAAGGCATTGGGGTTTTAGCCAATCATAGTAATGATGAAGAGATAGTTACCAAAAACATTAGACATTGATTTCCCAAATCTTCAAACAGCAAATACAATCAACTAAAATTATACCCAATATTCAATTCCAAAGAAATCACAAGGAATAGTTCACAAAATCCCTCAAAGTGCAATGTACTTTCTAAGTTCGAGTTTTGGTTCTTCTCTCAATCACTTCATGTTCAATTCAATTCAGAAAAAAATATTTATACTTTCCCAAAAACTCCACATGATTTGAATTTCAGGGTCATTCGGTGGCGTAAGTTGGGCTCCCCTTTCCACTCGGTGATGCACCGAGTTGCTCGATCTTGCCTTTTAATTCTTGACTTCAGTACTGATTTCATTCTGGATCTTTAGGCAATGTGCATCGGGCTCGCCGATCTCATCGGCAACTCGTTGTCTGGCCCTCAACTCACCGACTTGACTTAGATCTTCTATTTATCTACTAGAACTTTAGGCTAGGCATTGTCCACTCAGCGCGTCGCCGAGTTGCCTTTGGCGAGCCTCAACCTTCTTGTTCCTTTAATTTGCAACTTTTCAGCTTCTTTTTGCATTATATTGTCCTTGCCTAATTCAACAACCTTTCATGCTGCACCCAAATGATTTAACATTAATTATAGGTGCAAAATAGGCATTAAGGACACTAATTTGGCACAAACGAAGCTATAAATGAGTCAAAACTACCGACTCATCAGCACCCCCAACTTAAACTTTTGCTTGTCCTCAAGTAAAACAAGAGATCAATGAACTCAATAGGGATGTCTACAAGTAATGCTGCTTAAGAACTCACATGAAAGTGCACACAAGGATTAATCCAATATACAAGGATCAAATGTACACCAAAAGCATCAAATTTTGACTAGTCATCATCAGTTAAAGTCTATGCTCACAAGTGCTCACCTAAAACGCAAGCCCACAAAGATATTTGATTGCCCTTACATCAAAAAGGATTCCACTCACTTGCCCAAATTCAATTGAAGAACAATATTTCGGAATCAATACAACACTCACACTCTTAAAAGAGAAATAGTTTGCACAACTTTGCCCATAGGCTTGCCCGAGTTTTCCATCTAACTATCACAAGGTTCATGTAAGATCACAAAGGACTTTAGACGCTTGTAACGGGATTGGGACTCAAGGTATGGTCATTTTTTGTTTAGAGGCTCTACCTTTATGAAGCATGGTTTTCATTTCACTTCTCCTTCCCTTTCTTTCAAACATTTCAATTTCACAACTGATCCTTTGTCACTTTGCAGTACACAAATCATTTTTATGAACACCCCTTTTTATTTTCACCTCCATGCACAATGGTACTATCGTATTCAAATCTTTTTCTTTCTTTTCTTTTCAGCTTTTTCTCTTTTCTTTCTCTTCTTCTCTTTTTTTTATGTGGAGGGGTTTCATCTTTTTCACAAACAGTCTTTCAAAAGATCAAGCTCACAAACCTCTAGCTCAAATTCTCTTTTTATTCTCACCACACCCCCAACTTAGGCTTTTGGCCTAAGTTGGCTATTCAAACTGACCAATACTTCAAGAAGGTTATAGGTGAGAGAGACATGGCATTCCAATAAACAGCTAAGGTTCTTGTATTTGTGTTTCAATCAAGGAGAAGGATAGGTTCAAATGGTGTCAAGCTGGGTTCACACACTCACAAGGTAGCCAACAAAAGTTTAGCAATTAGGCTTACCCTCAAATATTTATACCTAAGATCATTTTCCCACATTCACCAATGCTTAGCCAAACAGACTACCAAGCAAGTTCTAGGCATCATCATACACACTTTTCAAGTAAATCTCACCACACATGGCATTCAAACACAATTGTGGATCATAATTCTACGAGTCAAACTTGCGTACAACGGTCATTGCAAGACTCACCATCGACAATTCGCTAGTCACAACGAGAGGCTAAGGGTTTACACAAGACTATGCAACTCCAATTTACCTCGTTGGACACACACCAACATATTGTTCAATCAAGAACACTATTCAAGTCATCGATATTGAACACAATCGACACTCAAAAGTATAAGAGAACTACACTCATTCATTCAGCACAAAATCGATAATGATAAGTAAAGAGAGATATCGCTAGAAATCAAAACCATTTCATTCTATTAAAGTAATATCCAAAAAAACAATCAAAGGTAAAACAATTAAAATAACATTCAAAATAACAATCAAAGGAAAAACACCACCCCACCAAAAAGACAAAGCAGTGTCCTAAATGCGAAATAGTAAAATAAACATACAAACTAAAATTAAAGGAAGTGCAATAGAAAGTCCCATGTCCCTCTATGCCGAAGGTGTGTCCTCAGCCTGGGCAACAGTACCCGGTGCACTTTCCTCGATCTGTGGGGTCCCACTCGACCCAATCATCGATGTCTCTCGAAGAGACTCAACAGTGGCAGCTCGGACCAAATCCCCCTATAGGTCCTCGAGATCCGCATACACCTCTCGATCCCTCATAGCAAAGTCATCCTCATCCGTCTCAGGTGCATTAGACGCACCCTCATCATCAGCGGGTGGAGCAACACCGGTGGTGGAGGTGGAGGAACATCGGCACTCGTACCCTCAGGCACATCCACACTACCCCAAAGCATGGTAATGTCTGTGAACTTCAGCTAATCCACATCTCTCCTCAAACTAGTAATATCAGTACGGATGGCCGTCAGCTCTGTGGAACTACCCTCTCGCTATTCACATGCCTCGACTCTGGCTGTGAGGGCTATTAAAATCTCTCTATGAGCTGTAATAAGTAGATGCTGATCAGCCAACTCCGTGCGAATAGGGTCAAGGCGGCAGCTAAAGCTCTCTCGATCATGCCCGGGACAGCTGCCTCAACCCGAGAAGCTCTAACATCTGCTGAATGTGCAAGATATCCCATCTTAATAATCATGGCCTGAGTCAAACGCCAAGTACCATGGGCTGAAACTGGTGCAGTGGCAGAAGAGGGGCCCGGTGCAGGGGCAGAAGTGGCAAGAGCATCCAGAACAGGCGTACTTGACGGCTCAACTGCAGGAGTGGGAGAACCCGTCTCCATTGCCTCAACATTCATAGCCGGAGACGTATCAATTGGGGGCCTCCTCCTCATCTCGGCCTCATCCTTTAAGTACTCAGCCTCAATCCTCCGAATGTTGCAAGACGAGGTCGAAGTGACCTCAACATCCGTCTTCTTGGAATGGAACACCAGCCTGTCTACACAGCTCACTGATCAAGATCGGGAACGGGAGGGAGGTATGCTGCTGCTTGGCTCTCATCAACATCTCACACTCAATAATCATACCCAAATTCAGCAACTGCCTATCAATTATACACCCTAAGAGAGCTGCATTCTGATGCCGAAGAATCGACTAGTTCTGTGAAGGCATGAGTATACTACTCAAGAACCCAAACCAATACAGTGCCACTATATTGAGGTCCTTCTTCTTGATTATGGCCCCAGCATCTAACCATCGGGGGGAGGCATCCCTTATTAACTGAGCCAACCACCCCTTTAGCATCTCCAAACTACCCTTTAGCTTATCGGCCAAAGAGTATCTATGCATATACATGCAACCCAGAACTTCATTAATCTCGGTCTGGCTGCACTTGACATTCTTACCCCGTACCATGAAAAAATCCACGGGCTTCATAGATTGCTCCAACTTTTTTACCCTCGGGACTAAACCAGAGTAGGCGGCATAAAATTCTCGAACCCATGTAGGTACGTACGAGCTCCGGGGCTATGTAAAAATCTGGAACTTGTGCACCCGAATCATCTCCCATACCAGGGGGTATCTGTCTACCAACCCATTCGTAGACAATCTCTTCTCCTCGAGGATTGTTCGTGCACCCTCGGCTTTAATATGTTCATCGACCTCGAAAGCTGAACCGGGGCCAGAATTGGAGCTAGAGCAGTAGGAGCAGGGGTAGAAATTGCTGGAGGCTCAGGTCTTGTAGTTAAAGTGTTGACCCTAGCCAGTAGATCATGTAAATTCTTGGACCGCAACTCGACACAGGTCCATTACAAAAGCTCACCAATAGGAGTCCCGGACTCCTCACCCTCAGAACCTCCAGACTCTGTAGAGGTGAACTATGTGGATAAGTCCTCACTCTTCGAGGAGGACTTCTCAATGATCTGCTGCTTGCCCTTACCCTTTGATTGGGTCGTGGGTTGTTTCGATTGACGTGGTCGATCAACCTCCGAGGCAATTACTATGCCCTTAGCTTTCTTCTTGGGAGGTTTATGGGTAACAACTTTGCGGTGAATCATATCTGTCAAACAAAAAAAGAAAACACAAAGCTCGATTAAAATGGGATAAAAAAAATTAACCAAAAAAAATATGTAGAAGAACTCGTCGAACCGATCGGTGAGTCGCCTAATCGATTGAGCGAGCAAAACGAGCCTCGCCGAAAGTAACAGAGTCAAATTAGGAAAAATGCAGGCAAAAAGAAGGGCGATGAAATAGGCACTCGGTGAGCAAAGTGGGGCTCGCCGAATGTTACAGAACACATAGGCCAAAAAACAATCGACAAAAGGCGATGGGGAATGCAATGGGTGATTCGCCGATCAGAACGGCAAGCCCGACTTAGCTCGCCGAACCAACTAAAAACATCACCCTCCCCAAAATTTCTACGATTTTCAACTAACAGCCAGACACGCAATAATTAAAACTCATTTATCAACTACAAAACCATACCCCAATTTCTCCTCGGGGTACTCAGACTTCCCAAAATCAAATCGAAAACAATAAAATGACGATTTTCCCTTAAGAAAGACGTCACCCAATCCATAATTTGGCAAATTCAAGCCATTTGTTTGAATTTGGGGCTACTCAGACTTCACCCAATGATTAATCAACAACCCACAAGCATGCAATTCAAAAACCCAAATCACGAAGCCCGAAATCACGAAAATATAACATTCACAAACTTAAATTAGACCATCAAAGTAATAAGGAGCAATCAAGGCATACATGCACACACAAAATCAAGTGCCTATCTATTTGCAAGTGGATTTTACAATCAATGACTTACAAAAAGTGAAACCCAAGAAAACTAACCTCAAGGCCGAAAATTCAATGCATAAACGATGAAAATGGGACCGGGGACACGTCCAAAGCACTCCACTAGCAGCTAAAGGCAACAAAAATGCAAATGGAAATACAAAAGTGTGTGGGTGTGTGAGGAGACAAGGAAAATTTCAAGTGCGATGAAAATTTGAATTTGAAAAGATTGAAAATCCTTCAGTTCGCGCCCCAAAGGGCGATGATATTAACGTCATCGTTCCACTCGGTGCATTACCTTTTCTCGCCAAAAATCACAGGAAGCCAAGCCATCGTGCATGTCCAGAAAGCGAGCTAGATCGGGCTCGCCAATCCACTCAGCGATGCGCCGAATGGTGCAGATCCTCGCCTAAATTTCCAGTATAGCCTACAACTTCAGCCTTCAATTTCTGATGAATTTAGGCGATCCTAGGGGCAATTGGGCGATGCGCCGAGTGGATCAACCCCTCGCCTAGTTACCATGTCTTGAAATTTCATACTCCAACCTACACACTCAACACACGTTATTCAAAAACACTAAGATAAAGCTTGGGTTGCCTCCCAAGAAATGCCTTATTTAACATCGTGGCACGACATGGACATGCATTCAAGCATCGTCCAAGTACACCACATCAATCAATCGTACAACAAGAGCCTCTCCAAAGAAGAGTTTCAGCCTCTGCCCATTAACTTTAAAAAATGATCCCTTTTCACCTTGAACTTCAACAGCTCCCTTGTCAAGCACACGATTAACCTTAAAAGGGCCTGACCACTTAGACTTGAGCTTACCCGGAAATAGCCACAAATGAGAATTGTAGAGCGACACACAATCACCCACCCTAAATTATCGATGAAGTATTTTGGCATCATGCCACCTTTTTCATTTTCTCCTTATAAAGAGCAGCACTTTCAAAAGCTCGAAGCTGAAATTCTTCCAAAGCATGAAGTTGGTCAACTCGACTCTTGGATGCAACATCTCAGTTCAAATTTATGGTTTTCAAAGCCCAAAAGGCTTTATGCTCGAGTTCCACCGGGAGATGACATGATTTACCGAACACCAACTGATATGGGGACATACCAATTGGTGTTTTAAAAGCAGTGTAATAGACCCATAAAGCATCATCCAGCCTTCACGACCAATCAGAACTATTCGCATTCACGGTTTTGGCCAAAATTTCTTTAATGTCCCAGTTGGATACTTCGACCTGACCACTTGTTTGCGGATGGTAAGGGATGGCAACCTTGTGTTTTACTCCATACTTGCTCAATAGTGATGCGAACAATCGGTTGTAAAAGTGTGAACCCCTATTGCTAATAATTGCCCCAGGTGTGCCAAACCTCATAAAAATATACCGCTTAAGAAATATAATGACACTTCTTCCTTCATTATTGGGTAAAGCCACAGCTTCTACCCACTTCGGCACATAATCAACGGCCACCAAAATGTATTTGTTCCCATAAGAACTCACAAAAGGGCCCATAAAATCAATTCCCCACACATCAAACAATTCAACCTCAAGGATAAGAGTAAGGGGAAGCTCGTGTCTTCGTGACACTCCTCCTTGCTTTTGACATGAAATACACCTGCGGACAAAAGAATTTGCATCGTGATACATTGTTGGCCAATAATAGCCACTTTGCAATACTTTTGCCACTGTACATACCCCACTATAGTGGCCACCAACTAGAGATGTGTGGCATGCATCAAGAATATCGTCAACTTCAACTTTCGGTACATATTTCTGAATTATGTGATCAGCACACTCCCGGAATAGATAGGGTTCATCCCAAAAATACCTTTTTGCATCAAAAAGAAACCTCTTGCGTTGATAGAATGTCAGCCCATCAGGAATAATTCCACACACTACATAGTTGGCAAAATCGGGCATACCAAGGAGTGGAACTTTTAGAGACCATCATGACCATCTCATCAAGAAAAGCATCCTCAATATCCTTGTCACCTGACACAATGACACTTGTTTCGAGTCTCGATAAATGATCAGCCACCTGATTTTCACATCTTTTTCGGTCTTTGACCTCAAAATTGAACTCTTGTAATAACAGCATCCACCTAATAAGTCTCGGTTTAGCGTCTTTTTTAGCCATTAAGTAGTGGATAGCCGCATGGTCAGTGTGCACCACTACCTTAGTTCCCAATAAGTAAGCTCGGAATTTCTCAAAAGTGTACACTACAGCCAATAACTCTTGTTCGGTAATAGTGTAGTTCCTTTGAGCCACATTTAAGGTCTTGCTCGCATAGTAGACTGAGTGGAATAACTTGCCTCTACGTTGACCAAGTACAGCACCCAAGGCGATGCCACTAGTATCACACATTAACTCGAATGGGCTACCCCAATCCGGGGCAACAATGACCAAAGCCGACACAAGTTTCTCCTTTAGACACTCAAAAGCAATCATACAAGCTTCATCAAATATAAAAACACTATCGTTCTCAAGAAGCTTGCAAAGAGGACGAGCTATCTTAGAGAAATCCTTTATAAACCGTCGGTAAAAACCCGCATGTCCCAAGAAGCTTCGGACACCTTTAACTAAGATAGGGGGTGGTAATTTGGCAATAACTTCAATCTTTGCTTAATACACTTGTATCCCTTTCCCTGAAATCTTGTGCCCCAAAACAATCCTTTCTTTCACCATGAAATGACACTACAAGGTTTGTTTTGACACATCTCTTTAAGACTCACCCCAAATGTTCCAGGCGTTCTTCAAATGAGTCCCCAACTACGGAAAAATAATTCATAAAACCTTCATCGAGTCTTCAACCATATCAGCAAATACAGACAACATACACCTTTGGAATGTTGCCGGTGCATTACACAACCCAAACGACATTTGTTTAAATGCAAATGCTCCATAGGGACAGGTGAAAGTAGTTTTGTCTTGATCCTCCGGGGCTATGGATATTTTATTGTAACCAGAGTAACCATCAAGGAAGCAATACCATCCACGCCCCGCCAATCTATCAAGCATTTGGTCCATAAAGGGCATTGGAAAATGGTCTTTCTCAGTTGCTGAATTAAGCTTTGTATAGTCCATGCACACATGCCAAACGGTAACTGGTCGCATTGGCACAAGTACACCTTTCTCATTCAGGACCATGGTTATACCACCCTTCTTCGGGACACATTAGACCGAGCTTACCCACTTGCTATCCGCAATAAGGTAAACCACGGCCGCATCAAACCACTTGATGATTTCCTTCTTAACTACTTCTTGCATTGGAGGATTCAACCTCCTTTGGTACTTGACACTAGGTTTACAATCAACTTCCAATTGAATCTTATGCGTGCAAATACCGGGAGGAATCCCCACAATATCAGCAATTGTCCACCCAATAGCTTTGATAAATCTTTTTATCACACTAACAAATGCTTGTACCTGCCCTTCAAGTACGTCAGCTGCAATGATTACTGGCAAGGTATTGGTAGCACCCAAAAATACATATCGAAGATGAGAAGGAATAGTTTTCAATTCAAGATTCGGAGGTACTTCAATGGATGGCTTTGCGGGAGGAATTTCTCAATTTTTCAAATCAATTTCAAGCTTCAAAGGAGTTTTCAAGTAAGAAACTAAACCTGATAAAGAAGCCACCACTTCATCATAATCTTGGATCTCTTCCCCATCATAATTCAAAAGGATAGTAGCCAAAGATTCACCAATACAAGAAATTTCACCAACACTAGCAACCGCTTCATCGATCACATCAATAACAGTCACCACATAGATGTCATTGGGTTGTTTCATAGACTTACACACATTAAAAGTGACTTCATCCTCATTAACTCTAAATTTCAAGTCGCCACTCTCCACATCAACCAAAGCTCTTCCGGTAGCCAAGAATGGTCTACCAAGAATAATTGGGATCTCGGCATCCATCTCACAATCAAGAATAATGAAATCTGCTGGAAAAATGAACTTGTCAACCTTTAACAAAATATCATAAAGAACACCAATAGGTCTCTCAATAGAATGATCCGCCATGAGAAGTCGCATTGTAGTTGACTTTGGCTCACCTAGTCCAAGTTGCTTGAAAATAGCATATGGCATCAGGTTAATACTAGCTTCCAAATCACACAACGCTTTGGCAAACTTGAACACCCCAATAGTGCAAGGTATCGTGAATGCTCCCGGATCATCCCTTTTAGAAACCACATTTGACATAATAGCGCTGCAACTATGGGATACCTCAACCGTTTCAAAGTCCATACTTCTCTTTTTCGAGACCAATTCTTTCATAAACTTAGCATACCCCGGCATTTCTAGTAATGCATCCACCAGCGGAAGATTTATAGAGAGAGACTTAAAAATAGAGAGAAACTTTTGAAATTTTGCATTGTCATCTCTCTTCTTCAACCTTTGTGGAAAAGAAGGATTAATTTTAAGTAATGGCTATGGGGAAACCGATTTAGACACATCCCCCATCTTAGGCGTGGAAGTTCCAACAAGAACAACATTATTAGTTGAATCAACATCTTTGTCGAGAACATCATTGTTTACACTGTCCTCAAGACCCTCATCATTACTCACAATAGGTGGAATTTCACTCCTTTTAACCTCCGCGACCTCAACCACATCACTACCCAAGACATTGGCACTTCGAGTTACGATTGCCATACATTGAGCATTCTCATTCTTCGGGTTAGCCAATATGTCACTAGGAAGGCCACCATTTGGTCTTTGATGCAATTGAGTGGATAATTGAACCATTTGTGATTCAAGATGTTTAATTGAAGCGGAGTGAGAAGTCGCCGTTTGATTTAGAGAGGAGAAACCAGCCCTCTTCTCTTTGAGTACTTTGTCCGAACCTTCCACCTTGTGCAAAATACGAGCAAGCATATCCTCAGTTCTAAAACTCTTCGGGTCAGCCTTTGGTTCGGTAACATTGAGACGATCATGTAGAGGCACATACCGATCTCTTTCATCAGCTCTCCAATTTACACCTCGATCACGCCACTCCCGATTGTCTCTCCAACCAGCACCTTGTTCCTTGGTCCAACCTTGATTCTCGCCCGGCCTTTGATAGCTCGGATGAGAACCCACCATCTGATTTGACACAAATTGAATTTCCTCGTTGTACATGGTTTCAAATGTAGCATCCTCTGGGCTGGTAGCTACTGCATTAATGGCTTTGGAACCCGCACCCATAACATGTTTTGTCAGTAAATCCATATGGGTCATTACATTTGCCATATTCGCATCACGCTCATGATCTTTCTCAATTTGCTCCTTGGTCATTCCGACCATAAGACGTGATACTTGGTCCTTTCTTGTGTGCCACGCCCAGTTGATTTTGGTCATATCATCAAGAAATGTTGATGCAATAGGAAATGGTTGTCTCATGGTTCCACCTTGAATTAAACGATCAGCGATAGACTTGCTTACCGAATCAAGGCTATGGTCGAAGTATTGCAACAGTACATTTTCAGGTAAACCATGAGTAGGACATTGTAGAAAGAGCTTTTGGAATCTGAGCCATATCTCATGGATTGGTTCACCATCAAATCTTTTGTACTTCTGAATAACATCTCTCAACTTCACCATTTTCGAAGGAGGAAAGAATCATTCGAGGAATGCTTCATCAGTTCCACCCAAGAAGTAATTGAGTCTCTTGGTAGTTCAACCAACCACTTGGTTGCCTCCTCAGTTAGAGAGAATGGAAACAACTGAAGTCGAATCGACTCTTGAGAGAGTTCTTGAATGTGAAAGGGCTGCACACATCCAAAAAGTTTTGAAGATGCTCGTGGGGGTCCTCATGAGCAAGTCCTCCAAAGGAACCTTTGATTTGCAACAGCTGAAACATGGTTCTGGTCACATGAAAGATAGCATTACCCACAGTAGGGGGCAATTGTGTAGCCCCAGTACTTCCAACTTGAGATACATTGAAGTCATTCAGATTACCAACGTCATCATTCACATGACGCATATCATCATTCTGACCAACAACACTATCAACGTCACTCATATTGTCACATGTTGAAAATAAACAACGAAAAGACTATTAAGTAAATTCCACTACAATAAAACTAATCCACTAAAATACGTCGATAAAAGAATTCTAAACGCCATTCCCCGGCAATGGCGCCATATTCGATAACGCTCAACTACACCTATCATGATTCAAGATGTAGGCGGTCGCTAGCAATAAAAACCCAATGAAGAGTTGGGGTCGATCCCACGAGGAATGAAACTGAGTATAGAATTCAAGTATGAAGCATTACAGTGATCTAGCTTTTTGTAGATGTAAACAAATAAATCGATGCATAATGTAAATCGTCAAGTTTCAATTATCAAACCAGAGGAGTTTTAAATGATTGATTGCAACAAACACGAATTAAAAAGGGATTTAATCAATGAAAAATGGAACCTTAGGGATGTGTGAGTGTTCAACTACCAATTTCACTAAATGAGTCATTACAAATTGCATAAGAATGCTGAATCATAATGGGTAGGCAAGACTACAATTATGATAGCTATTTCGCAACCAACTACCATTCTTTCAATTGGGTTCTATCAAACCCCAGCAGGCTATACAATAAGAACACAATCATGTACCTTAATTAAACCCACTTTAACAAGCAGAGTAGTACAAGTAAGAACAAATACAATTATCAGTTTATAATTCCACTCAAATGCATCTTCTACAAGCATACAAAGAGGTATAAACTAGAATTGAATTTGCAACTTCAACTCATAAGATAAAAACATGAATTATCAACTGAACCCATTCTAACTCAACATTTAATTCAGCAATCCATAAGACCCATAAGCTAATTAGGCATTTGAACACATAATCACACCCCTAAGGCATTGGGGTTTTAGCCAATCATAGTAATGATGAAGAGATAGTTACCAAAAACATTAGACATTGATTTCCCAAATCTTCAAACAGCAAATACAATCAACTAAAATTATACCCAATATTCAATTCCAAAGAAATCACAAGGAATAGTTCACAAAATTCCTCAAAGTGCAATGTACTTTCTAAGTTCGAGTTCTGGTTCTTCTCATGGTACCATCCTTCTTCCTCACAAACAACACAGGGGCACCCCACGGAGAAAAACTAGGGCGATTGAACCTCTTACTCAACAAGTCATGTAAATGATCCTTCAATTCATTCAACTCTATTGGAGCCAAGCGATAAGGAGGAATAGAGATGGGCTTGGTTCCCAGTTCCAAATCGATAGAAAAATCAATGTCTCTATCCAGAGGAACACATAAAATATCAGTAGGAAACACATCCAAAAAACTCTCGGACCGCGAGAACAAAATCCATGGAAGGTGGCTCAACACTAGTATCTCCGATAAATTCCAAATAGGACAAACGCACTCTATCAACCAATCTCTGAGCTCGAATGAAGGAGATGACTTTACGAGGGTAAGAACCACTAGCACCTATCCACTCAACTCTCGGGACACACTGCATCGCTAAAGTCACAGTCTTAGCAAAATGATTAAGAACTACATGATGTGGGGAGAGCCAATCCATGCCTAAAATAATATCAAAGTGTACTATTCCCAAAATGATCAATTCTACCCAAGTATCATACCGAGTCAAAGAAACAAGAAAAGATCGATACACTCAATCCACCACTAAGGACTCACCCATTGGTGTAGAAACATGAATAGGCACAGGTATGCAATCATACATCATATCAAATCCAGCAGCAAAATAGATAGACACATACGAGAAAGTAGACCCCGGATCAAATAATACAGATGTAGGTTGATGGAATACTGAGAATATACATATGATCATAGTATCAGAAGTCTCGGCCTCTGGTCTCCCTGGAAAAGCATAACACTGTCCCTCTCAGCCACTACCAGTTTGAGTAGTACCCCGACCTCCACTCTCATGAGTTATAGCACATCTACCAGAAGTCTTGCCGCCTTTTCTGGGCTAACCTCTACCTCGACTCATGGTCGGAGGTGCTAAATCACTAGCTGGAGTAGCTGAATAAGTACACTGACTTCATGCATGAGTCTATAGAGGACACTACTAAATCATATGACCTAGATACCTACACCCATAACAAGACCTCGGGGTGGATGACTGCAGTTGCGAACCAGATGATCTACCAAGGCCATCTCGTCTAGAACCACAGGACCCTCGGGATGTCTGCCCACTTTCGATTGCTGGCATGGATACATGAACAAGCCCACGAAGCTAAAAAGAGCTACCACCTCTATGTGAACCTCTGCCTCCAGATGAGGTGCCAGAAAATTGACCAGAAGAACGGTCCCTCTTGGGATCCCCAAACTCCTCTCTAACCATCAACTCCGCCTCTTTGGTGGTACTTACAATGGACTGGAAGGAAGCCCCATCTCTGGCTACTTTGAACACATAAGATATGGTAGAGAAAGTCAACCCTCTCACGAACCAACAGACTTTCTGCACCTCATCAGGGACGATAGTCTTAGCATGCCTAGAAAGCTCATAGAAACATGCCTCATACTTAGTCAAAGACAAACTGCAGTGTCTCAAGTCCTCAAACCTCAGTCGACTCTCTTCTCTCTCGCTCCAACGAATAAAGCAGTCATGAAAAGAACTGGAGAACATATCCCACTGTATCAGAGGAGATCCAACTGGTCTAGACCTCACTTAATTCCTCCACCACTCTCTGGCGGGTCCACAAAGCTAAGGTGCAACAAAACAAACACCACGAGCATCCACCATAGCTACAGCCTCAAACATCTCATGGTACAAAGTCAAGAACTTGTGAGCATCCTGGCTCTTACCACCCTGAAACTGGGGAGGTTTCATCTTTTAAAACCTCTTATAACACTGCTGATCAATTGTCGTCAAAATAACATTAGGAGCGATCGGTGCACCCACACCAAGAGCAAGAACCACTGGTGGCTGTCCCACCTGATCAAGAAATTGGGAGTCTGCTGCTAACATGTGATCTGCGTCCCCAATCCAGTACGAGAACCATGTGGTGTACATGTCGTACCACCTGAGAGAAGTTCTCCAACACACCCAGCATCCTCAACAAGGTATCTTGAAACAAAGGAGTTGCATATTGGTCCTCAGTAACCTCAACTTGTGGCTTAGGAGAGACCTCTCTATATGCCTAAAGCTGGTACCGCTCCACGGGCACAACCTCTAGCTTCTGATACTCCACGAGCACGGCCTCTAACTCAGGCCCTACCCCTACACCTAGATGGGGTCTCAGGAACTGCCTCGGGGACTGCCTCCCCTCTACCACTGGAAACAAAAGCTCTAGTCCTTGGCATCTACCAAAACAACACGTGAAAACTCAGCACTAGTGAAGGTAACCACTCACGATAAGAAAGAAAGAATAAAAGAAAGTTTCCTAACAGACATCATAGCCTCTCGAAGATAAGTATAGACGATTCCATACCGATCCTCGAGACTCTACTTAGACTAGGCTTGTAAAATAAGTGAGACATATGAACCTGAGGCTCTGATACCATTTGTCATGACCTAAAATGGACGTGATGGCACTCGTTTATTTTCACCAAGACAAGTCAGCCACAACCCAATGAAACGAAAGAAATATGGAAAGTAAAACAAGATTAACATATAAGAACGAAAAACTTATTCATTCTAACATAACCCCAAAACCTAGTCATCACGTGTACAAGCCACTAATGTATTAATGTAGACTTGAAAAATATTTACAAGTCTAAAGTCTTTATTTCTCATATAGAACAAAGCATAAAGTAAAAGGAACAAGAGGGCATGTCGGCATGACAAACAGCTACCTCTCAAAGTCCTTTGACAAGCCTCAAGAATAGAAGAAGGAAAAGATCACAAGGGTCTGAGATTAGAACCTATAAAAGTGTAGAAGCAAGGGGTGAGTACCAAATAACATGGTACTCAGCAAGCAACCTATTAAACAAGTAAAACTAGATAGAAATTGAGTGCCCCTTTCATTTCAACCGAACCTCCTTAACTACAACCTACATAGAAATGAGTCTAACCTAACCATTCTACAATACACAGTTCACAAGGCTTAACAATCATAGTTCAACAATTCACGAGTATCAAGTATGTCAATCACAAGTATCAAGTAGATTACTCACAAGTATTTTAAGTAGATCAATCACAAGTATCAAATGCATCACCTTCAAGTATCAAGTTCCTCAAATCATTGTAATTAAACACTAGCCGAAACCATTTTCCATCGGCACAAAATCACTAGCCTGAACTATTTCCCTTCGGTTTTATATAATATCACTAGCCGAAACCATTTTCCTTCGGTTTTTTATCATATCACTAGCCGCAACCATTTTCTTTCGGCTTTATACATCACGTGTCTCATCACGGTGCCTAACAATCAAAGGAAAATAAATAATTTTACACCATAAGGAAGAGACAATAATTCAAGCAATTCAAGGCCACAACAATACCATCAAGGCTTTTCATCAATCAAAAATTTGGGTCAACAACAAGGCAATTCACAAAGCATTATGATCAACACATTGCCTTTTTCATTAACCTCCTATTTTATTCATTAAGATTAATAAAGTGGAACAAATGAATCCAACACCTCATTCCCATTACTTACCAACACACACAATGAAGGGAAAATACAAGAATTCTACAAGTTTTACAAGGTTTAGAAATCACTTGCCTTAATTTAATCAAAGTCAATCAAAGACTTGAGTCTTTCCCTTATGAACAATATCCAAAGCCTCAAAATCTAATTCAATCAAATAATCACAATAAGATTATGAAAATGACAACTCCTAATTCATACATTTTGAAAAAATGGGTCAATCAACTCACAAACTCAATTCCAAAAATGAGGTTTGAATCCAAAAATCTTTACTTGAAAATGTTACCCATGGCATTTGGAACTCATTGGTGAAAATAATTTCGAAAAAGGAGTTAAAATTTGTTCACATTTCCCATTTCACTTCAAAACTCAAGTTCTTGAAAAATCTTGCCATTTGCCGATCAAAATCCCAAGTTTTGATGTTAAAATCCATAAATAATTAATGAGAAATGAAGTTTTAGAGTTACAAAGGCTTACCCAAATGATTTAGCACAAAAAATCTCTACAAAATCACCTTCAAGGGTTTTCCAAAGCTTAAAATGGGGAAAAGGGTAAAACCCCAAAAATGGGAGGCATAAACCCCTCTATGATGTCACAAATGTGAACTTTGATTCAAAAAAGCGAACCCCAACTAAAATCTAACCTTTGCTAAAGTGAAGATCGCGATCGCGACACACCCCATCGTGATCATGAAGGTCAAGGAAACTGACCTCGCGCGAATGCGACCAATGCTTCGTTGTAGCGATGCTCGCTAAAGCGAGCCATCCATCCTAAAGCGAAGCACACAGACACCAGAAAATATCATCCAACTCTCAAAACATCAATGGATCCTCAGGATTCATTCGAAAACTCATACTCACAAACCATATATGCAATTCGACTATACTCGAAGTTCCAAACTCAATGGAACTATCAAAATACAAATCTGGGTCTCCTTGACCCGAAATTTTTGAAAGTCACAAGAAACGAACATCACACCTAAAAGGTCAAATCAAGCTCGGTACTTTTAAAAATTCAATCAAAACCTCACGTAGGCCTAAAATCATCCCCCGAATCTAATGAAACTCTCAGAATTTCGATCTAAGCATTCGAACCCTAAATGTTGACCAAATTCAACGCAAAGGCTAAAATCTCAACAATTTACCAACTTAAGACCTCAAATTCTCAAAAGGACTCCAAATCAAAAACCAACCGAATTCCATATTCCAAGACTGATGGAATCCCATTCCGACACTAGAAACTCCAAAAGACACTGAAAACTCACTTTTTAACAACTTTAGCCTTTTGGAACCAAAAATTTTCAAAATTCACAATTTCCACTCAAAGTTTGAAATCAACTTTCAAAACTCTATCAGAAATTACTCGGAGTCGATAATAGGAGGGGTAAAATAGTAATTTATGAAATTTTCAAAAAATAACCTTCTGGGTCATTACATATTTTCATATCTTAGTCGCTCTTGTGCAATCAACAACTAATCATGAAGAATAAGTGCAATTTAGTCGAAACTCATGAAGATCATAGAAACCATAGATTTGGAGAATCCATAAGACTTGAAAATCTGAAATTTTTTAGGACTTAAATGGGTAGAGAGATACACATTGATAAAATCATAGATACTTGGAATGAAGAACCCTAGCTTGAATTTTTTGAATGGAGACTTGAAACTTGGAACACTAGTTCTTGTTTGAGAGGAGAACTTGAGAGAGAAGAAATCCAATTCTTAGGGTCTTGTGTGTGTAAGGGAAAGTCTAGGTTCCTAAGAATCTCTTAATCTTACTTAGAATAGTCCAAAACGATTTAGTATAGAAATGAAAAGAGAGGGAAAAGACCAAAATGACCCTGACTTAAAGCTGGCGGAGGTCATCTACGAGGGGCATCTACAATCCATGGTTCCATCTACATATCATAGAACCTTTTTCCCATAGAAATCAGAGGAAAAAATCTTGAGTTTTTGAACTTTGGTTCATGAGACATATCTATGGTCTGTAAACCACACTACGACCTATGGATCTTAGCTCGTCCGATTCAAGCTGAATTCCAAGTTTCAAAAGTTAATCTACGACTCGTGTCTATGATCTGTAGAGGGGTTTATGAGATGTGAACTCAACATGTAAATATCATACTAATAACTCTTGTCTCTGAAGTTGTTCTACGAGGCACAACTACGAACCATAGTTCCGTTTACGGGTCGTAAATTACACCCGTAAAATCTGAATTTCTGCAGACTTTAATTCTTTTTTTGGCTTCCTCTGATATGATCTAATTTGAGCTAAGATCTTTCAAGGTGTTACAAATGTTGTTTGGGGTCATAAGAAATCCTAACACCAAGTCAATTTCAATGTTTTTCTATTGACTATGTTTTTACATGAGTTCATATAAAGGGTCAATTTTAAACGATCATATCTCTCAGATTATGAAGAGTAAGGTGACCCTTGACATGTCAAATAAAAAAACTACAAATCTTTTTTCTAACATCACTGATCGTTCGTCAATTAGAGTCTTGAGTACAAAGTTATGAGTAACTTATCAAAGATGATCCAACCTTGGTGAACAAGTCCACGATCAAGTTCGTATCACGAAGAGGAAGCGAATCTCGCTTTTCACTTGAATAAAATTTCATCTTCCAGATCCGATTTTTTTTTTTAGGTGATTTTAATCCTAAAACCCTTTGGTGGTATCTAAATGGACCTAAACATGTAGAAAACTAGTTTTTCATAATTAAACCCTCTCATGCACTCCTAAATTTCTACGCTCAAGAACTTCGAGCAACACCAAGGCTAGGGTTCATCTTCCGAGGTTCTTCATCAAGTTTCATCACTAAGGTATATAAGGCTATCTCCACGTGTAGGAACACCTTGTTCTTCCACACAAATCATGTTTTTATGATTTCGAAGAATCCTTCATAAATGAATTAGGGTTAGGATGAAACCTACATTCTTGAATTGTTCTTGAATCTTCATGAAACCCCAGGACTCTCCATTAAAGTATTTCAATTTCTTGATAATACTTTTACAAATAAGTTTTCTAAGATTATTTACATTTACGGGTCGTAAATTACACCCGTAAAATCTGAATTTCTGCAGACTTTAATTCTTTTTTTGGCTTCCTCTGATATGATCTAATTTGAGCTAAGATCTTTCAAGATGTTACAAATGTTGTTTGGGGTCATAAGAAATCCTAACACCAAGTCAATTTCAATGTTTTTCTATTGACTATGTTTTTACATGAGTTCATATAAAGGGTCAATTTTAAACGATCATATCTCTCAGATTATGAAGAGTAAGGTGACCCTTGACATGTCAAATAAAAAAACTACAAATCTTTTTTCTAACATCACTGATCGTTCGTCAATTAGAGTCTTGAGTACAAAGTTATGAGTAACTTATCAAAGATGATCCAACCTTGGTGAACAAGTCCACGATCAAGTTCGTATCACAAAGAGGAAGCGAATCTCGCTTTTCACTTGAATAAAATTTCATCTTCCAGATCCGATTTTTTTTTTTAGGTGAATTTTATCCTAAAACCCTTTGGTGGTATCTAAATGGACCTAAACATGTAGAAAACTAGTTTTTCATAATTAAACCCTCTCATGCACTCCTAAATTTCTATGCTCAAGAACTTCGAGCAACACCAAGGCTAGGGTTCATCTTCCGAGGTTCTTCATCAAGTTTCATCACTAAGGTATATAAGGCTATCTCCACGTGTAGGAACACCTTGTTCTTCCACACAAATCATGTTTTTATGATTTCGAAGAATCCTTCATAAATGAATTAGGGTTAGGATGAAACCTACATTCTTGAATTGTTCTTGAATCTTCATGAAACCCCAGGACTCTCCATTAAAGTATTTCAATTTCTTGATAATACTTTTACAAATAAGTTTTCTAAGATTATTTACATCAAATTGTGAATGATTATTGAAAGAAGAAATTATTATCTTGAGAACTACTTTAATGAATTTCTTTATGACTTCTTGATAACTCTTTGGTGTTTTCTTGATCTTTTCGTGAAAATTCTTATATTATGAATCCTAGAACTATGAGTTATGAAAGTTCTCAAATTTTAGACCTTATGATGTTATCTTATGAGTTTCTAACTTTATTATTATGATATGATATATGACTATTATGAATGCAAAGTAATGGTACATGAACTGTAACCTCATGACGTTATGATATGAATGAAGTTTATGAACTATGATCCTTGAATGTTATGAATATGAGCCTTCACAATAACCCATGATCACATGAGCTTAACAGAACAAAATAATAACTGAGAAGGCATAAGTGTAAATGACGAGTGCCTGAAACTATGCTTACCGGTGTACGTTAGTCTTGTTGGTTCGGGAGACTCTTTTATGCCCTTGATAAGAGCTAGTTATGGAAACACATGATATGTACATGTATGTCTCATACTCGGCAAGGTATGATATGACTTAGTTGATCAGACCGCGATCCGACTCCATGCCCTCGCATGGTGATTTATATAGGTTACACTATTAGACTTGCATAACGAAATAAAATAGGATGAAAGAGATATACTTAAGGCAGTCTGAACAATATATTATGACTACGTTAGTTGCTTTTATATATTAGATATGTACGTTATGATTCATTCTGCCATATGTACTTATGTCTCTTCTATCGAGGGCACTGCATCTTTTACTAATGCAGGTTTATGTACACCAACGCATGATCATGCCACTTGCTAGGTTTCATAGTTTATGCTATTGGTGAGTCCCTCTTTCTTTTCTTGGGGCTTAGTCCATATCTTTCCAGTACTTTATGTTTATGTGTAAGTTCGGAGCATGACATTATGATTCTTTAAAAAGATTGTTTAGTGTTAACAGATCTAATATCTTATATAAGTATACTATTCATTAATAATCCCCAGTGAGAGAAGGGATACGCTTTTTTTCTGATTGGTTTCTTGTTGATTTTCTTTTTAACTATTTATGATGTTTTAGTGATAAGTCTTTGTTTAACATGTCTTTTTATAAATTTTTTGTTATTCTCTGATCATCCATTTCATCATCATCCCTTGTATTAATTTCTTTGTTATTTTTCTTATTTAATTGCTCTTGTTTGTTAGGGTCAAAATTTTCTACTGTCAACAGGCAATGTTCTTTTTTTGTCACCATTCTTTTCTCTGTCATTCTTCTTGTTATTTTCATCCTTAGTTGTCATGTTTTTATCTGTTTCTTCTCAAGGGTTTTTGGTTTGATATTTCATTACTCTCTGGTTTTACAATATTTACTACATTGTCTCCCTCTAATGAAGATTGTGCATCACCAATTATGTTTATATTTAAAAATTCTTCATCTCTTAGTGTCATATCACTGCTTTCATCATGTAGTTTATCAAGTTTCTTGTTCAGATCCACATCACGAATCACATGATCTTCATTAGATTCAATTCTTTAGACCATTTGTTGTACTTTATTGGATGTCTGATTATTGCTCTGTTATTTTAACTTTAATGTAACTATTTGCTATTCTTGACATTACCTTTATTTTTGTTCTCATTATGTTGATTTGTCTTCTGAGTATTCAATTATTTAGTTGTTTTAATGTTATATTCCTCTCCCTTCTCATTTTTATTAAATGATTCACTTCAGATGATAGCTTCCTCATTATCACCTATGTTACTGTTTATCACTTGTGTTACACCTATTCTTGTATGAGTTATCGAATTTTTCTTTATTCTTTTGTTATTTGTCAAAAGACACTTTTACTCAAGATTTGAAAGTTTTCTTACTCTTATTCTTATGTTTATCTGCTCTAAAGATTAGTTTTTTATGCTTCTCATTAGTTAGTGCATCAAAGTTCTTATTAGTATCTATTTCTTTTCATTTTTTTGTGATTTATTTTTGTTGTCTTCTTCTCTACATTACCTCTATGTATATTCTCAACATTATTATTTTTCTTATTTGTGTTAACCACTACATTCAAGTTTTCACTACGTCATTATTTCATTTCTATTAAAATTTATTATTTTGCCTATTACTATTATTGATTTGTGTGCAGTCGACTTTCTGTAACACCCCAAGCTTTCAAAGAATTTTGAATGCAAAACTCACCTGAAGACAGTGACCTACGGAGCCCACCTACGGGCCATATGTAGGGACCATCAATGGCACTGTGAACTTTCTGGATTTCTAAGTTTCTGAACCTTGACCTACGGAATAGCAGGACGGTTCGTAGTTCAGTCGACGGGCCGTAGATGGGTTTCGTAGATGCCTTCCAGACTTAGCCAAATTTTCAGCCCAAAATGAACTTTCTGAATCAATTGACGAAAGAGCAGGATGGTCCGTCAATTGAAGTACGGGGACCGTAGATCCTGTCCGTCGATTGGCCCCGACAGTTTTTAATTAAGGGCTTTTTGGTTTTTTCCCTAATTGTTTACCTATTAAGCTAAGTCGGTTATACTCTTAATCTAAGACCTTTAAATACTTTCTAAGCCTAATTTCTTTCATTCTAACTCATTCC
Organism: Solanum appendiculatum; assembly: GCA_018342035.1. Classification (NCBI taxonomy): domain Eukaryota; kingdom Viridiplantae; phylum Streptophyta; class Magnoliopsida; order Solanales; family Solanaceae; genus Solanum; species Solanum appendiculatum. Next base: position 292,518 of record JAGDQO010001428.1, read on the forward strand.
TAAACTCTCCTCTCAAATATTTCTCTCTCTAAAAGAAATCCTCTAGCTCAAGGAAGAAGAAGAAGTTAAGTCCTCCATTGAAGGTCACCCAATTTGCTCCGATTTCTAGTGGGCTTTGCTAAGGTATGATGGTATTGACCAATGGAGTTGCTTCCTCCATTGGGCCCTCCCTTTTCTTCATGAATTTCAAGGTTCAATTCCCTTCTAGTAAGCTAGGGTTTGATCAATTGTTGTGGGTTCTTCTAGTATGAGTTCATTTACTGATTTAATGCTTTGTAGTGCACGATCTAGCGTGAATTACATGTCTAATTGTAAAGATTGCATGAACCCCCATGACCCCAAGCTAATTCTCCTCAATTTGATAATCTATGCTTTGATTGTTGGGTTGAGCTATGACTTAATGAAGTTCATGAATTCTCTATGAAATCTAGCATGAATTATGAATGAATTGAGGATAATCTTATGAATTTAGCTTGATCAAGTCAAAAGCATGTTTTTCCTCTATTATGTGAGTTCCTTCAAGAATGGGTAAATTGTCCTAATTATGGCTTTCTAAACATGAGCTTGCATTGAATTGCATGATATAAGTTGAACTTGCATGAACCCATATGAACTCTGTGAACTATGAAATATGAGCATGATGAATGAAAGGTTCTTTGAGAGTAAAGTACCAAAATTATGATATGATGATGCTATGGTTGAGTTGTGAAAGGTTTTCTCACATAATACTCCCAATATGACTTAAAAGAACAAGCGGCGATTACCCATGTTCTTAAGGAGTTATTCTAATGACGTAAGCTTGGACAAGGTCCATGGAAGATGAAACGTCTACAAGCATGATTTTAGCTTGAATTGGTAACCCTAGTTGTACCTTTTCATGTTTAATGATATAATATATTAATGAATAATCCGTGGGAATTATGCTTAGCACCGAGTGGATATTGAGATAGAAGCCCTCCCGTTAGTAGAGGCCGGGTCTTCTAGTGAAAGCTCTCCCGTTAGTAGAGGTCAGGTTTTCTAGATGGAGCTCTCCCGTTAGTTGAGGCCGAGTCTCCTAAAGCAATCTCTATCCCATAAATTATGTTGCCACCATAGGATGTTGTCTTTAAGTAGACATTAGCTAGTGGATCCACATAAGCTAAGAAGTTCATGGTCTTACCTTGGCAAGTAGGACACCTCTTTTCGGTGTGGGGTAGACACCGGATTCCATGTTAATAGCTCTCATGGTCTTACATGTCGGTTAAGGCTATTCCCCACAAGTTAATGAACAAGTGTTCTCATGATGAAGTAAAGAAAAGAAAGAAAGATTATTTAGCTTGCTTTGGCCTTGATATATGCTTTATGTTTCATGTTTATCATGTTTTAAGCTTGGCCATTGCATGTCATGATTATGTCTCTATCTCTAGCACGATTTATGTGTTTATGTGCATTCTATCATACTTAGTACTTAATTGTGCTAACGCATACTTTTGCCTACATTAACTTCTTTGGTGTAGGACGTGGCGATTCACCTTCCACTGGTGGCTAGATCTTGATTAGAGAGCTGATAGAAAGCTTGGTGAGTCCTCATCCATCCGAGGACATAGCCTAGCTCTTCTTTTTTTTCATGTATTTCCTTTCAGTTTTGGATTGTATTGGGTTACGTCCCAACTTTACTTTCTATGATAGATTGGCTTTGAGACATGAGATGTAGACTTCCGTTGTTTCTTTTAGAAGCTTTTATATGAAATTCTCTTTCGAACTTTTATTCTCTATTATCTTGCATGTAATGTATGCTAAGGGCTTGTATGAGGCATCTCATGGTCTTGTACGCCATGTCACATCTAGGGGGTAACTTGGGTCGTGACACTTTTTCACGTCCTTTATGTTTTTTTATCGTGGCTTTTCATGTGCAATCTTAGGATCTCTGATTTTTTTCTCTCTTTTTGGATCTATATCCAGGATGAATCATTCAATATTCATGTATATTGTGTTTCTGTAACTTAGATTGGGTACAATATTTTGAAATATAGTCATACTGAATTTTTTGTCACTTCGCACGCACTTTCTCACACTATTAAAAACTGTTGAAAAATGAAGGCCAAAATCGACAAATTGCTTTATTTTTTATCAAAATTGATGAAAAAGCACCACAGTTACTTTCGTCTCTTTTGTCCTTCATTCTTTTCAAAAAGCGACGGACTGCATTACTCAAAAGCAACGGACATGACGGTCGGGGTCTTTTTTTTATTAAGCAATTGATAGCGTCGCAATTTTTAATTTTAAAAAAAATAATGCGACGGACGGCGTTGTTTTTCTGAAGAAAAAAAATAGTTTTAAGAAATTCAAAAACGTGACGGACATAAGGGACCATGTCCATCGCTTTTCTGGAAAAAAATTTCAGAAAAGCAAAGGACAATTCGTCGCTTTTATGTATTTTTTTTTAGAACGGAGAATATAGACATAATAGTCCGTAATTCCACAAGCGGAATCATGTACACACATAAATTATCAATCTTCCTAAAAGAATAGCAATAATAACATCCATAATAATTTTGATGTAACTCATCCCATCTATCAAGTTTCACCAAATATTCATAATAACAAACATCAAAAATTTAAATCCATCTCAAATTAAAGCAACACAAACTTATTACAATAACTTAAAAACTATGTGATCTAAAGAAAATAACTTAAGACAAATGAAAATGATGGAGATGAGAGGCGAGGAAGAGAAGAGGGAGCTTGGTACTGTCGCAGTGGCTCGTCTATCAGAGCCGAAGGGGGCGAGACAGAAGACGTTGTACAATGAAAGCGATTGACGATGGTTTCGTTAGGTTTAGGAGTTGTGTGAGAGCAGCAGCGGAGGAGGAAGAGACGGTGATTCTCTTTTGTGGGTGACTGAATCCAGTGGAGGTGGGAGACGGAGGATAGAGTAGAGCGGCGGGTGATTTTGAACTTGAAGAATTAGATATGATTTTAGGGTTTTGGGGGTCTTGGTAAATAAAAAATGAAAAGAGAAGAAGATGTGATCTAAACCGTTGGATTGGGTGAGATGGACAATTATGATTAGAAAGGGAAAAATGGGTCGGGTAAATAGGTTGTCTGACGGGTCTTGGATTGGGGCCAATTGAAATTTTAATTGGGATATTTAAATTTGAGATTATTTTTTAATTTTTTTAATAATAACGATGCAGTCCGTCACTTTTATTAAATATAAATATATATTATTTATAAATAAATTTGGCGTAAAAATTAAAAAAAAATTAAAAAAAAAGAGGCCTTGACCGTCGCTTTTATAAAAAATAAATATAAAATTTTAAAAAGTGGAAAAAGTGACGGACAGTGTTACATTTGTCGACGCTTTTTTGAAGCAACGCTATCCATCGCTTTTACGTCCATTTTTTTTTTTTTGCCTTATTTTAGTAATGTCAGTATCCTCATCGATGCAAATAATGTGAATTTTTTTTGACAATTCTTTCAATAAATCAACATTTACTTTCATTCGATCCTCATCGATGCAACTAATGCGAATTTTTTTTGACAATTCTTTCAATAAATCAACATTTACTTTCATTCGATCCTCATCGATGCAACTAATGCGAATTGTTTTTGACAATTCTTTCAATAAATCAACATTTACTTTCATTCTAGCATAACTTAGTCTAGTCTAATTATCCGTTGCTTTGTCAATCATCAATGGTATGTCCACTACTTGTGCCATAGAGAACATTATGGTAATCCAAGTAAAAAAAAATTCCAGATTTCTTTATATTCTTCTATAAAAGGCCCGATAATATTATGATATGAGCCAATGGATCAGTAACAAGAACAATACAATGCAATTGATAAAAAATTTTATTTCAAACGATTAAAATTTTTATGAATAAACTCTAAAATCACTAAAAAAATCTATAAAAATATCATTAAATTCATAACACTAATACAAATTTCTATTACACTTAAATTAGATAAGTGACTAAGTAAACTTACCCACCTTCCTCCAATCCCCTCTCCCCCCTAAAAAATACACTATAATCACAACAAAATTCCTAAATTCTAAAATACAACAAAATGAAAAGTCACAGATCAAAAATGAGTGAAAGGTGAGAATAAATTAACAAACTTATAAAGATAGAGCAAAAATCAAACTCAAACACTTTTAAAAATGAAAAATTTTAAAGGTAAAAATCAAAGTAGAGAGAGTATTGGGGTTTGGTTGAACAAACAGGAAATGAAAAGTGTAAGAGAGTATACACTTTTAACATGTAATTTTTATGTGGCATTTTTAAATGACAGTGAAAATTTATGTATATGTATTTGTATACACATGTAATTGAGTAGTCAGAAAAAGAATTTAAAATGTTGTGTTCTGATGGATTTAGTAATGGGCAAAATAATGAGTAGAAGGATCAAGGTGACAAACAGAGTCAAACACAAAAATCTCCTACGTCATTTCGTTGTTAAAAGTTATTACTTTTTTATTTATATTTTCAATCTTTTAAGTTTTTGTCCTTGTCTACATAAAGTTTTTGTATAAGTTATTTTTTATATCTCATAAATTATCGAATCTCACATTGTATTAGTCATTTGGCAAAAGTAAGGGTACATTTACAAAAAGAGAAGTTACTGAATGACATGAAATATTTTGAACTATATTCATTTGCGTTTTTATCTTTCTGTTTTGTTTTTAAATAAATGGTATTTCACAAAATTAAGAAAACGTTTAATTTTTTCTTTTACTTTTATCTTTATTTAAATAAATAAAATCTTACATAATTGAAATTTATTAAAGAGTTGTTTTTTTCATAACATTTGATTAAGAGTAAGTTAGAAAAAGTATTTTTTACTTTCTAGGAGTGAGTAGTTTTCTTAAGGGGTGGTCCTTTATCATTTATATTTATCCAACAAATTTAATCTTAAATAAGTACTATCATTTTAGGGGGGAAATAATACATTAAAAAATTTCCGTTTAAACCTGCTTCACCCCAAAAATAAGTGTCACTTTAATAAAAATAAATTATTTGAAAATAAATATAACCTTAGAAATTCAAGACAAAAATTAATATGTTTGTCCAACTATATATTATACTTCCTATCTTTAACAATACTTGTCCACTATTGATTTTGCACACTTTTTAAGAAACTATAAATAGAAAGGTTATTTTACTATATTATCCTTTGAATATACTCTCTCCGTCCAACAATAGTTGTCCACTATACTAAAAATAGTTGTTCAACAATACTTGTTCAATTTAAAAAATCAAGAGATAATTTATATTTTGTATATGTTTTACCCTTGCTATTAAATATTATTTATCATCTAACACGCTTTTCAAAGCATTAAATTTATTTATCCAAATATTTTGATTTTGTATTTCAATTAGGTAAACATATTTAATAAAAATTTCTGACCAAGCAGTGTCCTGTGGACATGCCTTGATATAAGGTAAATCCGCCCCTGGTTGTAGTGCAGTGATGGAATTACTTTATTCTTAATCGGAGGTCTCGGGTTCGAGTCTTGGGTATGGAGAAAATCATGTTGGGATCGTCACCCCCAAATGGGCCCTATAATGCGCGATCCGAATTTAATCAGAGCTCCAATGCAGGTTCCGAACGCCGGGTGGAAAACCAATTGGAAAAAAAAAATTAAAGATGAACGGAGAGAGTATAATTAAGGTTTTTGCAATACATTAAATTGGGTGCTTATCTTATCATCTTCTTCGTTTTGTTATTCTCCATTGGTTTCTTTTTCTTTTATTGTGGAAAGATTTGGAGAGTCATCATGAAGAACTAAAGATTAGATTGGTCTATCTTTCTTGATTAATTAGCCATTGTATTATCAACACCATTATTAATCTTTAATGGATCATCTTTTTTTCTTATATATCATTATTATATGAACAAATCTAACACAAAGCTAAATAGCCTTTTTTTTTTGCTTTTTATTGAAAAGACAAATAGGTAGTATTAGGATTATATAGACATAAAAAAGTAGTGTTTGCCTTTTCCACATTGAAATACAAAATCTTGAAATGGTTAATTGGACCCTTGCGTCAGTCAAAACAAACGTGGTTGTGCCTGTAGAGTGTTCGTTGAACACTTACAAAGTTCAACAATTTGTTCAAAAAGTTAATGATTAAGACCCAACTAAAACAAAGAATAAATGGAAAATCTATTATCCGTGAGCATTTTGGGTATGAAATCAATTTTCTCATGTTCGGTTGATTTAAATATTTTTTAACTATACTTATTTTTCTCAAATTTAAATAAAATGACATGCCTATATAAAGGAAATTAAATTCCAAAAACTAGCACCATCCAACTCCGACTTGAGATTTGCTATCCGACTTTGAACCACGAGGCCACGATACGATAAGATGAAACTAATTATTTTTATCTCATATTATCTTTAGTGTTAATTGTTTTTAAAATAAAATTAGTTTAGTTGTGTTCTTAAATAAAGTGCTTTTTTTTAAAGAGAGGTATGTGTTAATAGTAGAAAACAATTTTTACTTATAATTTCTTTAAGAGATACCCAAAAAGATATGACAAAGAATATAAAACGTAGGGAGTAAGACTTAAATTTTGACTCAAAAGATATAGTTTTTAGCTAGAAATATATGGCACCTTAGAAATAATGGCTTCGAAATTTTATAATTTTTTTAATTTGTAATTTTCACACACACACATACTACCTTGTTTTATTTTAGTTGATCCATGTTAACTTGGTAGTACTCCCCCTTAGAAAATACTCCTTCTTTCTATTTATACTTGTTAATATTTGAATTGGCACATTCTTTAAAAAGTAATTGATAAATTTCTTTTAATTAGCTAAAAAAAAAAAGTAGATCTACCATTGTCCTCAAACACATTAGCTGTAAATAGAGGACATTAATCAAAATAGCTATTTTTGGAGTAAAATAATAAAAAAAGAGAACATATATACATATATTCACACGGATAATGATGAAAAGTTTAGAAGAATTTGTTCGATCGGGTTGGAGAAATCAGTAATCAAATCAAATAATCAATTTGAGTCTTTTGTTGGATGTTCATATGTCTTTTTAAGACGTGACTTAATTAGAAAAAAAAATCGCAATACAATTATTCTAGGTTAGATTTTTTCTAAACTCGACTTCACTAGTGATTATTACTCCACTATTTATAATAAGATATTACAAGCACCCGATCCTTGGATGATATGTGTGTTTGAATTGTGTATAGGGTGTTCACAGGTCGATTTGGGTCGGTTATTAGTCAAAATCAAAATCAAATCAATTTAATCGATTTTAAAATTATTAAATTAAACCTAATCAAATATAATATGTATTTATCAAGTTGGTTGTTATAGGTTTCGTTCAGTTATTCGGTTATTAATCATACACCCAAAAAAATCATTCAAAACGAAAATAGCTAGAATGACTGACATTACAGAACTTTCTATCACTGAATTTATTATGAATAAAGCTTCAAAATTCACTATTTTGACCTAGAAGGAAGAGACAGTGACATTTTCAATCCCACAAAAAATTGCCATAGACACTCGTATACATAAATCAATAAGATAAAAGTTCTCGCCTTAGATATTTTTGCTTTCATAAGTAAATTATAAATAAAATTTGATGAAAACATATATAAGATCTTTAAAATAGTTTTATAAAAATAATATATTATGTATGTATAATAAAAAAATGTATGTATATAGTTTGTCGGTTCGGTTCGATTATTTCTTCGATTTTGTCAAATAAATTCATAATCAAACCAAATACTATCCTTTTTTTAAAATCTAAAATCAAATCAAATCAAATCAAACTCAAATAAAATTGATTTATTTAATCGATTTGATCCGATTTTTTTATTTAAATTGATTTTTATTCAAACTGTGAAAACCTCAAGTTGTGTGCTTATACCCAAGAATGATTTGTTTCTCTAACTGTGTGGAGTTCATTTAAGCTAGAAGCTCAAGCAAATAACTGTTTATATATATAAGTTTGCTTTCTCGCCGAGGATATTTTTTGAAATTTTGTACTCTTCTTTTAAAATAAATTACATGTCGTATATTTTTTAATCTATTAACAATTTCAAATATTTTTTAAAAAGTATATATAAAATTTAAATGATTTCTTAAATTTTATTTATATCATATAAATTTGAGACAGAAAAATAAGTACTTTTGAATTTTTAATACTTTATTTATTAAAAAAAATATCTTGCTATTCCCATCACCTATTTGATCTCTCTTAGATAAAGATTGGTTAGGGAGATATATTTATTAGGAACTCTCGTCTGTTGCAGCCTGCGCCTTGCAGGTAATATGATTCCTCCCTTTGACAATTTATTTATTCTATGAACCACTTATTACTTTATCTAGCTTTTATTATAATAATTCTATTTCACCGGAAAAAAAAAAGTGAATTGTATTAAGGAGAAAAATATATAATTAAGCATGATTTTTTGTTATTCATATGGTGTTCTATATCCATATTAGAGTCTGAGTGGAAAGTTTCACATTGGAGGTAAAACATTTCCTAACAAAGGCGACTCCGTAACAGGGAGACACCTCTGGTTAGGGATGAGAGTATTTACCACTCCACCACAACCCTCGTTGATTGTTATAATATCTTGCTTTCATTGTGTCTTTTTTTAAATTATCTTTGTTTTAAGTCGGGATCTATCGAAAACAGTCTTTATACGTCACCTTTCAGAAAGAGGTAAGGTCCGTGCACACACTATCATTTTCAGATCAAACTATGTAAGACTGTTATTCAATTTTTCGACATTTGATTAATTTATATTTTTACACTTTATTTAACAAAAACAAGTTCCGTAATTATAAGTGGCTTTTCTTTTTTAAATTAAGAAATTTTTATATATATAAATGACATTTCGAGTTTTTATTTTCTTCCTATTCACCCACAGCTTACAACCTCCATTACTTGGCCCCTCCACCCCACCCCACCCGTGCCACTTCCACCAAACCTTCATAATATTAATTAAATTAAATTATATATAAATATTTAAAAAAAAAACTAAAAAATAAATAAAATTTACTCCCTCTGTCAAATTTCATGTAGCACTTTTCGAATTTCAAGATTCAAACAAGTTTATTTTTTACCATAAGTTTTTCATAGAACTTTTAAACAATTTGAATTATCAATTATTGTGACTTATAGTACTTTTTACGTAGTTTACAAATATATAAATTTCATTTCAAAAAATTTGAAGATTACATGTGCAAATTTCCGGCCAATTTGACTCTCAAAAAATGAAAAGTGTCACATAAATTGAGACAGGGAGATTACTTATTTTGTGAGAAATGGAAAAAACTTTCCATCCTGTCGAACACTCTCTAAATAGAAATAGATCTTAACTAGGGTTGTTTATCTACATTCAACTTATAAAACTTTCTCATTTAATAATAATGAAGAAAAAGGTACTTAAAAGTTATTGAAAAAAAAAAACAAATAATATGAAGAATGACGTGTTGACTCTAGGGTATGCCACACTTTAGAAGAAAAAAAGGCATATTTTCTGGAGGATGATGCATCTTTTATTTTGTGTCACACTTTTCCAACCTCATCCTCTATCTAAAGTCTAAAACAGAAAATATTGTGTTGTGTCATCAAAGCTTTGGTGTTTCATGGAACGTCTCACTTTTTCATTATCAATGCACCAGAAATTTCATTAATTGACATTTAATCTCAATTCCCATAGCTGCTTTTCTCATCCTGCCTTTTTTCTTTTTTTAGGAGCAATGTACAGAAACAAGTCAGTCCAAAACCATCTCCCCACTTTCTTTTCTTCAATATATTGAATATTCAGGAAGCAAAAAAGAAGTAAATATTCCTTCCTATCAAATGATGAAATAATACAATTTAAAATGTTATCAAATACTCACTTTTTTAGAATTTATAATTATTAAATAAATAGTTATAATTTTTGTGAAATTTGATCAATATGATAGTTCAACCTTAATATATGTACCCCTCAACTACAAGAAAAGGTTTTAAAATACTCTTCATCCACCTTTTGGTCTAAAATTACCCTTTTACTTATTTTTTTGGTCTAAAAATACCCTTCCATTCACTTTTTTTGGCTCACTTGTACCCTTAAAACTAGCAACCCTCTCTCTTTATTTATTTATTTTAAATATTTATTATGTATCATTTTTTATTAGGTGAAATAAAAACCTCATCTCTATTAGATTTTTTCCCCATAATTTATTCTAACCAAAATAATATACAGCTTCAAGACTCCACCAAAATTATTTTTAAAAATCTAATAATTTTTCATATTTTTTGTAGTATTTTAATTATTTATTATAAAAAAAAATTTGAGATTATGAAGAAGGATATTATTTTGACTTGGGTAAATTATGGAAAAAAAATCTTTTAAATTTTTTTTTTAGAAAACTACTAATTTTTTTAATTTATTCAAATCAAAATAATATACCTCTTCAAGACTCCTAAAAAAATATTTTTTTAAATCTAATAATTTTTTGTAGTTTTTTTTAAAAAATTATTTTGATATTATGAAGAAGGATATTTTTTTGACTTGAATAAATTATGAAAAAATAATAATTTTTTAAAAAACTACTAATTTTTTTATATTTCGCGTAACTTCTTTTTTTTTAGTTTTTTGGGATAATGGAGGTATATTGTGTTTTTAGATTTTGTTTGTGTATAATCTTCCAAACATTTCAGTGCAGAACATGTTGTTCCTCACTCATTCATAAATAATTAGTAGAAAGCATTACTAACAGGCGGGAATAGGAGACGGAGAAGGAGAAATCGATCAGTCGAAGGAAATAAAAAACGTACAAACTATTTTTTTTAAAGACCCTTTTAGATTTTTTTTCTCATAATTTGTTCAAAATCCCAAACACAAATTAAAAAAAATAACAGCAAATACAAAAAAAATTAAATTGAAATTGTCAAGAGGTATATTATTTTGACTTGAATAAATTATGGGGAAAAAATTAGTTGAGGTGGAATTTTTATTTCATCTAATAACAAAATGACACATAATAAATATTTTAAAAAAAAAAAAAGAAAGAAAAGAAAGAGTTGTTAGTTTTAAGGATACAAGTGAGCCAAAAGATGAATGGAAGAGTACTTTTAGACCAAAAAGATTAGTAGAAGGATATTTTTAGACCAAAAGGTGGATGAATGGTATTTTTAAACCTTTTCCTTATAGTTCAAGGGTATTTTTGACCCTTGTCCGTAATCTATGTACACACTTGTGTGCCCACACATTTAAGTGTGTCTGTGCGTGTATATTAATTTTACGAATAATATGGCAGTGTTCTCAGGCTATTATTTTTATTTGACTTGTTTCTTATTTATATGTTAAAAAGTTGTTAATAGGTACCATAATCTCTGAATTTATATTCAAAATCATATGATGATTAATGAACGTTTTACAAGTGACAATTTATGATAAAAAATAATGAAGAAAAAAGTAGAAAAATCAGGTCCTTAACAAATCTCCAAAAGACCATAACTAAAGAGTAGGAGCATGCGCATGCTACAAGGGTTGTTGTACATGGCCGAGGCAGAGGACTAGGTAGATCTCGAGTGAAAGCCTTCTGGAAGCCGTGCTAAATCTGTATCTCCTGACCAGTTGAGGTAGCTGAATTGGCTCCAACTTGTTAGAGTAGAAAACCTAACCCCCAATGTGGAGGTAGAGAATATTATATATTGAGAAATATTACATAAGTATTACATAAGTGGTACACAAGAATAAGTAAATTACAATATTGGTACAGAATGAATTAAGTAACTCTAATACCCCCCTTCAAGCGAAACGGTGGCGGACGAAGACCAAGCATTGCGCGGAAATATTCAAACTGAGGCCTAGGAAGACTCTTGGTGAAGATGTCAGCCACCTGAAGCGTGGTCGGGACAAATTTAGTGTAGAGTTTACCAGACGACACAAGCTCCCGAATGAAGTGATAGTCCAGATCAATGTGTTTTGCCCTCTTATGAGACACAGGATTCTGTGTGAGAAAGAGCGCACTCCGGTTGTCACATAACAGCGTGGGGCGATCAGGAGGCAAAGCATGGAGCTCCCGAAGCAAGTGAGTTATCCATACAATTTCAGCCGCAGTATTTGCCATGGCTCGATACTCCGATTCACAACTGGAGCGGGAGACAGTTGGTTGTTTCTTGGCACTCCAGGATACTAAGTTTCCACCAAGAAAAATAGAGTAGCCATAAGTAGATCGGCGAGTTTCGAGACATCTGGCCCAATCAGCATCCGAGTAACCAAGAATGGAAACATCATGCGGCTTGGTGAACAATAGGCCATAGGCAAGTGTGCCTTTGACATACCGAAGTATTCGCTTGACACACTGGAAATGAAAAACAGTCGGTGTCTGTAAGAACTGACTAACCTGATTCACTGCATATGACAGATCCGGACGAGTAATTATGAGGTACTGCAATGCACCGACTAGAGACCGATAATGTGTTGGATCTTGAAAGGGATCACCAGCGGTGATGAAGGACTCATGAGGAGCTAAGGGAGTGTGCACAGGCTTAGAATCAAGTAAAGCTGCACGTTCAAGGATATCACGAGCATACTTGGATTGGCTGAGAAATAACCCATTATCAGTGTAGGTCACTTCAAGACCAAGAAAGTAATTTAGAGCTCCAAGATCTTTAATTGCAAACTCCTGGTTTAGACGAGAGATAAACGCAACCATGAGGTCAGTTCGGTTTCCAGTTAGGATTAAATCATTAACATAGACGAGCAGGTACATAATGCAGGAGGAACGTTTGAAAACAAACAGAGATGTATCGGATCGACTGCACGTAAAACCATTGTTGAGAAGAAAGGAACTTAAGCGCTGAAACCAAGCACGCGGAGCCTGCTTGAGGCCGTACAATGCTTTGTTCAAGCGACACACATGATCAGGAAACCGAGAGTCTGCAAAGCCAGGTGGTTGTTCCATATGAACAACTTCATTCAGATGACCATGCAAGAAGGCATTTTTGACATCAAGCTGATGAAGCTTCCAATTGTTAATGACAGCAAGAGATAAAACAATTCGTACCGTAGAAGCCTTAACCACCGGACTAAAAGTGTGGGAATAATCTAAGCCAGGGATTTGAGTGAAGCCTTGAGCCACCAGTCTCGCTTTGAGACGTTCAACAGACCCGTCTGAGTTGTACTTAGTGCGAAAAACCCATTTGGAACCAACAACATTGCTGGATTTTGGACAAGGCACCAAGGTCCACGTAGCATTTTGAGTTAGAGCTGTCATTTCCTCATGCATTGCAGCCATCCACTGTGGGTTCTTAGCAGCCGACTTGAACCCTCTTGGTTCAGAGGAAGCAAATAAAGCGGTAAAGAGGCGATGAGTTTCAAGATGAGCTAAGTTGGCTTGATGACGAGTGGAAGGTTTAAAAATGCCCGCCTTGGACCGAGTTACCATGGGGTGAACTGCTGGAGTGGACACTGATGCAGGAAGCTGAGTTGTAGCCAAAGAATCACCCAAATCGACTGACATAGGTGGCGGAGATGAGGCAGCAGGTTGTTGAGAGGGAATACCAACCCGAGACGGTGTGGAAGGAACAAGAACTGGCGGCACTGCAGTGAGTGAAACATCAGACGGAGCAGCATGTAAGGGCAAGGATACTGCTGGTGTATCACTGTGAAAACCATCCAAACAAGGAGGACACAGAGAAGGTAAATGCGGTAAGGCCGGCGGAGACGAAGGACCAGTGACTGCGGATGATTCTGCCGGCATGGAAAAGGGCCCCAAAAAGGTTGAGAGTTGCAAGGAGTTTAAGTCCTTTGATGAAGTAACGCCCGAAAAGGGTAAAGAGTGTTCATCAAAACGAGCATGGCGAGTGACATAGATGCGAGACGTTGCCGGATCAAGACACCGATAACCTTTGTATTGAGAGCTATAACCGATAAAGATGCACGGAAGACTTCTTGGAGATAACTTGTGATTTGTATAGTCCCGAAGATATGGAAATACTCGGCAGCCATAGACCTTGAAGGTATGATAATTGGGCTTCTCAGAAAACAAGAGTTCAAAAGGAGACTTGTTGTTCAAAACCTTTGAAGGTAGACGATTGATGATGTAAACAGCGGAGCTGAACGCATCTACCCAATAAGAGGTAGGAGCATTTGCATTAAAAAGCATGGCCAAACCAGTTTCCACGATGTGACGGTGTTTTCTCTCAACCCTGCTGTTTTGCTGGGGCGTATACGGACAAGATAACCTGTGAAAAGTGCCATTTTCTTCAAATAGTCGACGAACAGTGTGATTAACAAACTCTGTGCCTCCATCACTTTGAAAAACCTTAATTTTTCGAGAGAATTGAGTTTGCACAAACTTCATGAAAACAGACAAAACAGCGGCAAATCCAAACTTGGTTTGGAGAGGATAAAACCAAGTGAAGCGAGAGTAGTCATCAACGAAGGCCACATAATACTTATAGTTATCAGTAGATGTAATAGGCGCAGGGCCCCACAAATCACAATGTATCAAGTCCAAAGGATGCAAAGATCGTTTATTATTTAAACCAAATGACAAACGGTGTCCTTTAGAGAGTTGACAAGAAGAGCAAATGACCGGTTTGGGTAAAATAGAAGTAACAGACAAACAACCTAACTTATGCATAAGTAAAACAGTATCAAAGGCAACATGCCCTAACCGACTATGCCAAAGTTCATAAGATGCCTTCAAACTTGAATTTGTAGTAGCCGCCAAAGCTTGATGCTCATTATGCAAAACATATAGCCCATTCTCACATTTGCCTCGAGTTAGAACCTGTTTCGTTTTTCTGTCCTGAATCTGAAAAAACGATTGAGAGAACAAAACATCCACCGGATTATCATGTGTTAGTTTACTAATGGACAAAAGATTCTTGGCAAGATGTGGAACAACCAGAACATCACGCAAGTGCAGATTATTAGAAACAGTAGATGAACCCGTATGAGTGATAGGAAGAGCAGTACCATTTCCAAATGTGACGTTAGCATTGCCGGAGTATGGAGAAGCATGAGGAACACTTGGTGAAGACGAAGTCATGTGATCAGTGGCCCCGGAATCAACATACCAATCAGGGGCAGAAGTAGCATTAAACGCTTGAGCCAAGTTTGCGTCACGAGAGGCAGCTTGAGTGGCAAAGGTAGCAAGAGTAGGACAAGCACTGGCATAGTGTCCATCTGTACGACATAATTGGCAGTGAGGTGGCCTGCGGCCACGACCGCGACCACTCGAACCACCGCCTCTGTTAGAGCGACCACGGCCACTTACGGGAGGGGACTGCCGATGGGACTGGGCAGTGAAGGCAGCAGGCGGTGAGGATGATGCACCATGAAGGGACTTGAGGAAAAGTTCATGACTCTCAGCCTGTGAGAGTAAGTCGCGAAAGGTAGGCGCCGGTTTGGTGGCACGAATGGCAGTTGAGAAAGTCTCAAAGGAGGCTCCTAAGCCGCATAAAAACCAATGAAGTTTATCGATATCATCAACAGGCTGACCAATGGCAGCCAACTGATCACAAATGGATTTAAATTTGCGACCAAATTCAGCAACAGATAAGGAACCTTTGACCAATTGACGAAGTTGATCGCGCAGATTATGAACGCGTTCAACGGAAGAATTGCTATAGGCAGATTCGAGCGCAACCCAGATTTGGCGGGCTGTTGTTAGACCCAAAATTTCAGAGACCGCCTCTTCCGTAAGTGAAGAATTAAGGATGATGACAGCCCGTTGATCAGAGGCAAGCCAGGCAGCATAAAGAGGATTCAGAACCTCTTTGCCATCCGTAAGAAGGAACGATGGAGGAACTATGGAGGAGCCATCAACATGATCCAATAAGCGTTGATAAGAAAGTAGGGGCAGCATCTGATTTTTCCAATAGAGATAATTGGTGGAGGAGAGCTTAATCGTGAGCATGTGCAAAACAGTGGCAATGGGAAGGGTGGCGTCGCTGGTGGAGGAGGCAGCCATGATCGAGTGGGACTGGAGAGAGGAGAAGCGAAGGAAGAAGAAGAAGAAGAGAGGAGGCGGCGGCACCAGGAAGGGAATTTGGATAGATTAGGCTGATACCATGTTAGAGTAGAAAACCTAACCCCCAATGTGGAGGTAGAGAATATTATATATTGAGAAATATTACATAAGTATTACATAAGTGGTACACAAGAATAAGTAAATTACAATATTGGTATAGAATGAATTAAGTAACTCTAATACAACTTAGTCACCTCTAGGATTTGTTGCTACCCACTATTACAAAATATGGTTCAGATGAGCAAGGGTTGATCAGATTGATTGTCGGTGGGAGCTCAAACTCCCGACACCAAGATTCAAGACCCTAGAGACACATTCAGTTGCATTGTGATTGCATGCGCTTGATCTTTCGGTAGATGAGCACAAGAGATTTAGTAGGTATAAGGTGGTCGATCCTCTACAATTTAATGGAGATTCTAGAACAAATGCATAAGAGTTCATAGAGCATGAGTAGCATTTCAAGATTATGCTTCAGACTCTAAAAAATACTGACATTGTGCCTAGTTATCATAGTGAGTTTTGACTCATTTTTTACATTCCTAGGAAATGTGGTGCCCCGGTAGGATATTACAGTGGATCCTAAGAAGATTGAGACACCCGAGATTGGAATAGACCCACTTAATCAACAGAGCTTCAAAGTTTTGTATGCTTGACATGTTATTATAAATTATTTGTCACGATCCCGACCGTCATGAGTGGCATCCACACTAAAGCACCTGGTGGGAGAATCAAATACTAACACGAAACCAATCCAACACCATTTAAATAAGAGAAGTTCATCATATAAAAGCAATGAAAATAGTTTAGTCAATTAAATAATTGAGTCCCCATAAACTCAACTCAATAGTCCAAAAATAGTTAACGCGAAAAAACAACCCCTAGAACTGAAAGTCATCATACCAAAACTCTAAACAGTCAAATTTGAGGATGCAACCCTAAATACTAAACATAAATCTAAGATTTAATGTCCATGTCTGAAAAGATGGACAAGAAAATGTAGAACAACCCATGGAAGCTTGGAAGATGTAGCTCACCCTTGGATTCGGAATCAAGTGTCTCTTATCTGAGGTCTCAGATCAGCCGCTGAAGATATCATGTACTCAACAAGGTAAGAACAGGTGCAGTATCAGTACACAAACCACAGCGTACTGGTAGGATTACACAACTAGTCCAGGATATGAATGTAAACAGTTCACTACAAAGCAGTAACACAGAATAATGCATATAACAACAAGTATCAACCACATAGACTCTCAGTCATATGCTATGAAATAACAATACCTGGATCCATGTCTCACATGATCACAAATATAAATGTCTGGTTCTCTCATGGAACCACAATCACATATCTGATCCTTTCACGGAATCCAAACCCAAACTGTTAGTGTAACAATGTGATATCCATAGTTAGTATACCAGCATGGTACCCGAGCCATGCATAATTTCTGAAAAAATAAATCTATATCCAAATTATTTTGACTTTTGAAATCGTGACACAAATTTTGAGTGGGAGAGAGTAGATTCATGGGGTACTTCTTTTTCATGATGCTATTTCAGAAAGTGATTTAGCACTGTTTATGGACAGACAGAGAGATGGCCAAACTTCACAAAATACCACTTGTTTAATTTGACCATATTATTAATTTGTCAGAGACTCAGAGGGGACAAATTAATAACCTGATTAGACACCTAAATCCCACTTGTAAACTTGACCTCCGTATTTCTTAAACATATTATTTTCTTTGGGAAAGAGTCAAGTATATCTTTAAAGGTTATTTAACCTGTACGAAATTAAACAGAGATTGTTTATCATTAATATTTTAACGCAAATATATCTTTTTGCTTTCTTTTTGTCAAACTCCATTTGTTAGCAGCCCAAAGCTTCTTCCACGTCAAATATGCCTGAAACAAGAAAAATACATACTAAAATAAGGAGATATCAAATAAGTGGTAAAATTATCACACATCAGGCATATATAATTAACTAGTTCTCAATGCACGTGTATTCCAACTTAATAGTATAAATATTTTAAAAATTAAAGTATTTGAATTAAATTTTTTAGATTTCATATGAACATGTTAAGATAAAAACTATATTTTATTTTTAGAACTATTTTTCTGTACATTATTTTTTATTTTATAAGGTGCATAATAGATGATGTTCTTGATGTTGGTTCTCATATTTGACTTCTCGATTGAATGTGTACATAAATCAAAGATAGTTATTTAACTTTCCATTTTTTTCCCATTGAAAAACTAAAAATTAAACATAAAAAAATATATTCAATCTGTGAAATAGCTAAATTTCTTATTAATTTTGCATTTACTTAAATAAATAGGACTTCTAATTAATTTTATTGTTTATTTAGATAGTTAATTAGATTTTAATTTAGTTTAGGGGCAAAATGGTAATCCAACTTTGCACTTTAAAGCTTTTCGTGTGTTGCACGTTTATTCCATATCACTTAATATAAAATTTATTTTGTAAATGATAATTTTTAAATGATTCACATATTTTCCTATTTGCTATGAGTTTTTTTATTATTCTAAAAAAGAAGAAATCATAACATTTAAAGATAATATTTTATTGAAGTTAGAAGATCTTGTTAACTTGATGATACTTTCCTAACATATACAATACTTTAATTTAAATACAAATACCTACCCAAATATATTTCTATATATAAAGAATTGCATATAATAAAAATTATATATCTCATAAAAATTAGCAATTAAATAAAAATAAAAATTAAACTAATACACCCTTCAACACGGCGTCATTATAAAACATAAATCATATGAATTTTCCTTCGACTAAAATACATAAATATTAAAAAATGCAAATGAGTAAAACGAAAGAGATGTTTATATAGTAGTAAATATTTTGAAGCAAACTTCATGACAATCTCAATCACATACATATCATTGTAAATAAAGTCATTCTTATGTCTTGAGCATCAACAAAACAACTCGTGACAATTCTCTGACTCATGAGAAGTTTTATAATTTTTGAAAAAGATATTCAAAAGCATATATCTGCATCACAAGAGAAATTGTTAACAAAAATAAATGAATTTAGACTAATCCATGTTAGCTTCATATTTTGGAACATTACATACTACTGTATATATTAAGCAAAAAAATGATTATTTTATCACCAAAAATTATTTCCCTCAAGTATTTGAGGTTCTGGAATATATCCTCTTAGGATAGAATGATTTGCTTCATCGGAATAGTAGCACCTTAAATTCCACTGATCTTCAAACTCACTCAACAGCAATAAATCACACGAAAAATTTTTAAGTGTGAGAAGAAGTAGAGTAGAAGATTAGAAAATTTTTGTGGTTGAAAAATGAGAGGAAATCCCTCTATTTATAGCCAAGAAAGGGTAATATGAACATATGTTTATTGTGTCTTATCTGAAAAGTCATCACCCATATGAAAAGTGACAATCCTTTGCAAAATTCACAACTTATCGGAAAAGTCACAACTCTTTGGAAAAGTTACAACTTATCTGAAAATCCACAATCCTTTTTAAAAGTCACACAACTTATCGAAAATGCCACAACCTTTTGGAAAAGTCACAACCTTTTGAATAAGTCACAACCCTTTGAAAAAGTCACAACTCTTCGAAAAAATCATAACTCGTCGGAAACACAACCTTTCAAGAGAACATAAGCTATTCAAATAAATATAAATGGGTATTTTAAGTAAGGGTATTATAGTAATTTAACATTCAAGTTAGGGATTTCATGCTTTTAAGATAGTATAGATATAGATAGATATAGATAGATTGATGAAGAACTTCAACTTTTTACTTGAGTTCACAAAGAGAAGAACTTCTAAAATCCAAAGGTGGATTATGTGACCTTAATGGATCAGATCACTTACCTTATATTTGAAGAAGAATTTGAAAGAAAACAGCACCCAAGTCGACCAAGTACATTCCTAAATGAATTCTCAATTCAAACTTATAAATTAAAATAACTTGACGGACATAGTGCTCGTTTGGATTGGTTTATTTTTAGGTGCTTTTGATTTTTAAGCACGGACTTTTAGGTCAAAAAAATTTTAAAATAAGTCGAAAGTCAAAAATAGGTATTATCTATTTAATATATTTAGCTTTTGACTTATAAATTACTTTTTATAAGTCCATCCAAACAGGCCCATAGTCTGGTGGGATTTTACCCTAGCGTGTCACGAGCCGCGTAGTGCCAAGCCATTTTAAATTCACTTCAATAAAATGTACATAACGTTTTGTACAAAGCTCGGAATTACGTATGATTTGTTGTGTTGAAAATCATATACAAAGGCCTTGAATTTGATAGGTAATTCAACCCTTCATTCTTTATATGTTGGGAGATATACTTATGTAAAGTTGGACCTTGTGCAAGTTCATTCGCAAACTTAATTCGTAAAGAAACTTTCAACATGACTTAGTGCTAGGGCTATTCTTAACCCTTAAATTACTCCCAATACACCTCTTATACTCATTATCATGACCATAAGATATGGTGCTAGTCTGCTGCCTCTCTTGACACACATAAATATTATTTCTTGTTGTCGGTGTCACACTTTAAATTACTTCATTCTTTGCTTTAAACTTTAGTACACTTGGATTCTTAGTCATTAGGCTTAGATACTACTCCATTCTCCCCAATTTGAATGGATTCATCGTTGTCGAGTTAATCATACCTTAACTTGATGTTCAACCTTAACTTGTTGGCAATTTGGACTTTAGGCCACAAATTTCACAATATTTTTCTTCATATCATTCTACCAATAGACTTTTCGTAGGTCACAGTACATCTTAGTGGCTCCTCAGTAAATAGAATATAGAGAACTGTGAGCTTCTGATATTATATGTTGCTTCAACCCATCAACATCTGAAACACATAACAAATCCTGATAACGAAGCATATCATCTCCCCTTGAGAGAAAGAAAGCATCTATAGTCTTTTTAAGAACTTCTTCCTTTAGTTCAATCAAGGTTGGATCATCATCTTGCTTTGCCTTAACATCCGTTACAAGAGATGATTCTGATCCATTCTGAACAATAACTCCACCATCTGTTAAATCCACAAGACGAACTCCCTGACGAGCAAGTCTATGAACACGTGAACTAACTCCTTTTTTTCATCCTCAATGTGAGAAACATTGTTCATAGATAACCTCCTGAAAGAATCTGTCACTATATTGGCTTTACCTGGATAGTAAGGATACTCATGTCATAATCCTTCAATTACTCAAGTCATCTTCTCTGATGAAGATTTAAGTCCTTCTAATTGAACACATACTAAAGACTCTTATGTCATGTAAACACGTCTGCATGCACACAATAAATATATTGTCTCCAAATCTTCAAGGCAAACACTACAACTGCCAACTCAAGTTCATGAGTTGGGTAATTCTTCTCATAAACCTTGAGTTGCATGGAAGAATAAGTTATGATCTTATCATGTTGCATTAATACACAATTAAGGCCAATTGTGGAAGCATCATAATACACAACAAATTCATCTAAACCCTCTAGTAGAATCAAAACTAGGAAGAAGTAAGCCGAGTCTTTAACTTTTGAAAACTCTTTTCATAAGCTTATGACCACTGAAAATTCACCTTCTTCTGAGTCAATCTAGACAGAGAAGAAGCAAATGAGGAAAACCCTTCAATAAAACAAACCGTCTGTAGTAACCGGTTAAATCCAAGAAACTCTTACTATCCAAGGAAAAAAGAGGTATAGGCCAGTTCTTAATTGCTTCGATCTTTTGAGAATCAATTTGAATGTCCTATGTAAAGACTATATGACCCAGGAATGCTACTGATTTCAACTAAAATATACACTTACTGAACTCAGTAAACAACTGACAGTCGAGGAGAATCTGCAAGACAATCCTCAAATGTTTTGCATGTTCATCCTCCTTCCGAGAATAGATAAGAATGTCATATATGAAGACAATGACAAACATATCCTAATACTGTTTGAACACCTTGTTCATCAAATTCATGAAAGTTGTAGGAGCAATTGTTATTTCATCAGACACAATTAGAAATTCATAATGACCATACCGAGTCCTGAAAACTGTTTCGGAATGTCACATTCTCTGTTTCTGAGCTGATGATAGCCTAATTAGAGGTCTATCTTTGAGAAGAAATTATCACCCTGAAGTTGGTCGAACAAGTCATCAATCCTGGGATGGAATAATTATTCTTGATTGTGACCTTGTTCAACTGACGGTAATCAATACACATCCTGAGAGAACCATATTTCTTATGCACAAATATAATTGGAGCATCCCATAGAGAGATGTTGGGTCTAATGAATCCTTTATCTAGAAGGTCTTTTAACTGATATTTCAACTCTTTAAGCTCAATTGGATCACTTTGTAAGGAGTAATGGAAGAAGATCTATTCCGAAATTAATTTCCCTCTCATGAGGGACTCTGAGAAGGTCCTCTAGAAATACTTCTAGAAATTCACCTACTATTGAAACTGACTGAAGGTTTAGGGTTTCGGATCCTTAACCTGAACTAAATGGTAGACACACTCCTTAAATATTATATTTATGGTTTTAAAGTAAGAGACAAATCGACCTATAGGTGTTGATGTACTATCCTTTCACTCTATGATAGGTTCATTTGGAAATTGAAATTTCACGACTCTGATTATATATTTGACTGAGGCTTAACAAGTGTGTAGTCAGTCCATGCCATGAATAATATCAAAATCAAGCATGTCTAACTCTAATAGATTAACTAAGGTGATTTTCTAAAAAATTGAGACTGGATAATTTTTGTATATTTGTTTAGCTAAGACTGATTCACCAACCGGAATAGAGAAGGAAAAGGGTTTTGATAGGGTTTTGAGACTAACATCAAAATTTAATACAACATAAAAAGTCACGAAAAAAAGTATGGCTTTTGAATCAACAATGCATAAACATCATACTGAAAGACACGCAACATACTAGTGACTACATCAGAGGAATCCTCTTAATTCTGTTGAGTCTGGAGAGCATAGAACCTCTTCTGGAGCTATCCACCATTAATACTAGATGAGGTACCCTACTAAGTTAGGCGACCTACTGGAGTGTTAGGCTGAGTGTGATGACGAAGATCTCTGCCTTTACCTATTGCCGATGGACAATCCCTCAATATGTGACTTATTTTGTCACATCCAAAACATCCACCACTATCGGCCATGCACTTCCTAAGGTGATTCTTATCACACTTTTGACAAGCCTGGAAGGTGCAACTGCTAGTGACATTACCATGAGACTTGGAGTCCGGCGCCCTATCTATGTTATCCTATCTGAACTTGGGCACTTGGACACTAGCAGAGGATGGGATTAGAACAGAACCCGATTTTTTATGAGAGTAGTTCCACATTTTCTGTTCTAGACCTCTTGCTATCTCAAGATTGAAGGCTAAATACTGAAAACTGATAGAGTGACTGACTCCGAACTGAAACATGAAGATTGGTCTGATTTCATAAGCATGCATGCATACTGAGACATGAGAATAACCGAAAGGACTGAAACATGAAGTTTGGTCTGATTTCATAAACATGCATGCATATTGAGACATGAGAATAACAGAAAGATATGAATCTAAAAGAGTACTATGAAGAAACTACTACCTCACGCTGGAACTGAATTGGAAGGAAAGAGGTGGGGATACTTGACCATTATATCTTCTTTTGCTTCCTAAGTAACCCCTCAACTAACTGATTCCTCCAAAAAACTTTCAATTAAGCAACTTTATTATTACTCAACTTACGAACCGGACAATCAAGAATCTAGCTAATACTAATAATATAGATAGAAGAGAGGATCAATTTTTTAAAGGGTGAAAATCGTTTTCACCTCCTCCCCCCCCCCCCCCCCCCCCCCCACAACTTTGAATAATAATCAAACTCCTCTCTTTATCGTAATTAAATCTTTAAAATGCCTATTATGCCCTTTCATTATCAACTTCTTCTTTTTTACTTCTTTACAAATCATGATATTTTCATTTTTAAAAAATTCATGTAACTAATTTGACGTAAAAGTCTAAACATTATCTTTTGGACGAAAAAAGTGAGAAATATTAATTAAGTATATAAGCTAATGGTGTTTTATAATGAAGTAAATTATCATAATGAGAAAATTAATTTTATTAATAATAATCAAAACTCTAATTTTATTTAAACAAGTGAAATAGGAGAGAATAATAACTATACAAATATATTTCAATTTAGAAAAATACCTACTTATTAATTTAATTAAGGTTAAATATTTAAAGATTGTATCTATTTAGATTTTAAATTATTTTATATTATAATTTATTTAATACTCCATCAATGTCAATCAAAACGTGTTTATTTATATAGATAATAGAGAATTCCCCCGCCATCTATATTACTTGGCCCTCATTCTAAAAATAGTTATTTTAATTTACTTGTCCATTTTATAAAATCAAAAATTTTCTAAATATTTTTGTATTTCTACCCTTAGTATTATATAACTGCATAAAGTAGTAGTAGTCAAATTTAAAGTTTCAAAACATTATTAGTAATGCTAGTTTAGTAAAATATACCTCTAATTAATTTTTTTAGGGAGTGTCATATCAAGAAGGACCAAGTAATGTGAAACACATGGAGTAAGAGAGTAGAGCAAAAAAAAATTATATGTATTCTTACATATACACACGCTTAATGCATATTATATTGAAATAGCGATCACAAAAATAATATTAAATTTTGTGACAAATTTATAAATTATTATTCTACTTATAATGTTAATGAACTTAAAGAAAAATTATAAATACCTAGATTAAGAAATAAAATTATATATAAAATAAAGAGGTATTACATACATGTGATATAACAAGGGTAAAATAGATAATACATAAAATAAAGGTGTTGTAAATAATGAAATGTGGATGTCCTGTAGCAAATCCACACTTCAAGACTTTTGGGATTCAAGCCACACTTCAAGACTTTTGGGATTTAGGCAAGACTTTGGAGATTTCCTTCATGACTTTGAAGGATTACAAACACACTCCTACCTTATATATATATATATTTTATTTTATTTTATTTTTATTTTTATTTTTATTTTTTTATTTATTTTATTTTTTAATTTATTTATTTTATTTTTTTCTTATATGTGGAAAGTTGAACATAGATATTGAAATATTGGAAGGAAAACATTACTACTCTTTCTCTCCCTTTCTTTGTTATTTAATTTCTAATACTTTATTGTATAACACGTTATCAACATGAAGTCTCTTATAAGGTATGTTTCGGTGATATAACTATTTTTATTTTCAGATTCTAAACACAAGTATACATTTAAATATTTTCAGTTTTTATGTTCTCTAAATAATATAAGGTGGTAGTAAACTTTATTAATTGATGAAAATAATTATTTTTATTAAAGAATACTACATATGTTATTCTTAATTTTCAATGGTTAAAATTTTATTATTCTAATCGAATTTGACTGTTTTTATGATAGTGCTCATCATGTCAAATTTGTCAAAATTGGAGTTTGAAGCACTTGATATTTCTGACAAAAATTATCTATCATGGGTACTCAATGCTGAAATTCACCTAGACGCTAAAGGTCTTGGTACCATCATTATTGAGAGTAATGCAGCATCGATTCAGAAAAAGCGAAGGCTATGAATTTTCTTCGTCATCATTTGGATGAAGGATTAAAGGCCAAATATTTGACAGTGAAAGATCCACTTGAATTGTGGACTGGTTTAAAGGAAAGGTATGACCACCTTAAGGCAATAGTATTGCCAAGGGCTCATTATGAATGGATAAACTTACGATTATAGGACTTTAAAACTGTATGTGAATATAATTATGTTGTATCTTCCCAATTAAAATTATGCGGGAAAATATAGCAGATGAGAATATGTTGGAAAAGACTCTTAATATTTTTCATGCCTCAAATTTGGTGTTACAGCAGCAATACCGCGAAAGGAGATTTAAAAAGTATTTTGATTTAATCTCATGTCTTCTTGTGGCTGAGCAACATAATACCCTTTTGTTGAAAAATCATAAAGCCCGTCCTACTGGAACTGCTCCATTATGGGAAGAAAAAATGGTAGAAGCACATGGCCAGTCTAAAAGAAGACAAAATAAAAATCGGGGCCATAATAATGTGTGTGGACATGGCAATTGTAGAAAACGATATAATAATCATCGTAATAGTGGTCATTATAAAAGAGAGAATAATATGAGTTCTCAAAGTAATCCTTTGATAGGCAACTGTCATCGTTGTGGCATGAAAGGCCATTGGAAAAATGAGTGTCGGACACGTGAGCATTTTTTCTGGCTTTATCAAAATTCCTTCAAAAGAAAGGCAAATAAATGTGGTACATCTTCTAATAATGCTCGGGTGGAGTCACACTTGACATTTGAAAATAATGTTGAGGCAAGACCTTCGCAAATGTACAATGATAATATTGAAGCGAATTTGACTTTGAAGAATGATGATTTTAATGACGTCAATGATATTACTCATTTGGACGTTGAAGACTTCTTCGAAGATTGTAACTGATGTTTGATTTTATTTTATGATGTACAATATGTTGTTGGTTTTATGTGCTTTTGATTATCATTTTTTTATGTTACTTTATTTTAAAATTTTAAAATAAAATAATATAAAGACTTAAGTTTTCTTGCAATGTTGCTAGTTATCTTATCTCTTATGATGTACTTTTATTTTATGAAGATAAATAAAATTTCTCAGTCTTCAATTGGATTCAAGATGAGTAATGGAGATATGTGCCTTCTGGATAGTGCTACAACTCACACTATATTAAAAGAAAAGAAATATTTCTCTCATTTGATTATGAAAGGGGTCAATGTTAGAGAAAATGGTCTAAAGCCCCCCCAACCTATACCCGAAATCCCAACTACACACTCCAACTTCACTGGTGTCCTATTACCCCCCTGAACATTTTATTTCTCTATTTACTACACACCCCAGTGCTGAGCTGTCATAGGAGGTGAGAACACCTCCTCTAGGCGCGTGAGAAGAGGAAAAAACGTTAGAAAAAGGAATAAATTTGGAATGGTCATCTTCCCCAAATTAAATAAACCATTGTTCCTTCTTCCCCACCATTAACCCTCATTTCTTCATCAATATTTTGACGATTTTCTTTTGGGCTTAGCTAGGGTTTAGTTGTTTATGTTCATTTCAACTTTAAATCTTGAAGTTAGGGTTTGTAATCTGCTCTAATTTCTTATTTAGGTTCTTTGAATTTTCTCTAAATTCGTCAAAAATGGCAAATGAAAACTTGAATAAGCTTTGTATGGATGAAATTTCCATTTCAATGGCAGAAAAATTTTAGCCAAAGAAAAGGAAATACATATATTTATAAAAGAGATTAAAAATAAAGTTCTAATATATGTAGGAAATACATATATTTATAAAAGAGATTAAAAATAAAAATTATGTTGGTATTGCAAATTTTTTTATTACAAATGAAACTTGAAATTTCCATTTCAATGGCAGAAAAACTTTAGCCAAAGAAAAGGAAAAAAAAAGAAGAAGAAATGGGCTGAAAAAGAATAGAAAAAAATATAAAAGGGAAATAAAATAAAGAAAAGGAATAATAATATTTTTATATAAAATAATTGCAGAATAAAGAATTTTTTTTTAAAAAAAAAGTTAATATTATGTGGCAGGGCGCGTGCAATTCACTTTTTTATATAAATCTGGGTGTGCGTTTTTAAGGGGGTATATATTATACTTTTAAAATGTTCAGGGGGGTAATAGGACACCCGTGAAGTTGGAGTGTGTAGTTGGGATTTCGGGTATAGGTTGGGAGGTTTTAGACCATTTTCTCGTCAATGTTAATACAATATCTGGTAGTAAAAATAATTGAGGGCTCTAAAAGAGTAGCTTTATTACTACCTGGGGGAACAATATTGGCCATTAATAATGCTTTGTATTGTAATAAGTCTAAAAAAAAAACTTGTTAAGTTTCAAGGTTATTCGTCAAAATGGCTATCATATTGAGACTGCTAATGAAGGAAAGGTTGAATACCTTTATATTACTACAATAAAAGCGGAAAAAAGATTTGTGCATGAAAAATTATATGCACTTTCTTCTAGGTTGTACCACACAAGTATTGATTTGGTTGAATCACATGTTATGGTAAATAAAAGGTTTACTAATCATAATGATTTCATCATTTGACATGACCGGTTGGGCCATCCCGATTATAATATGAAGCGCAAAATTATTGAGAATTCACATGGGCATACTTCGAAGAATCCGAAAATTCTTCAATCTAAAGAATTCTCTTATGTTGCTTGTTTCCAAGGAAAACTGATTATTAAACCATCAGCAACTAAGATTGGGTCAATTACCCTTCGTGTGGGCCATTTAAATATTATATGGTCTTGATAGATGCATCTACAAGATGGTCACATGTGTGCTTATTATCAACTCGCAACATGATTTTTGCGAGATTGTTGGCTCAAATTATAAGGTTAAGAGCACAATTTTCAGATTATGCAATAAAGACAATCCGTCTTGATAATGCTGGTGAATTTACATATCAATCATTTAATGATTATTGTATGTCAATTGGAATAACAGTTGAACATCGGTTGCTCATATTCATACTCAAAATGGTCTAGATGAATCATTGATTAAACGTCTCCAGTTGATAGCTAAACCATTACTAATGAGGAAAAAACTACCTCTTTCGATATGGGGGCATGTTATTTTGCATGCAGCAACACTTGAACGCATAAGGCCAAATTATTTTCATGATTTCTCCCCATTACAGTTGACTTTTGGGAAGGAGCCAAATATTTTCCATCTTAAAATTTTTGAATGTGCAGTATATGTTCCAATTGCTCCACTGCAACGCATAAAGATGGGTCCTCAAAGAAGGTTGGGAATATATGTTGGTTATAAATCTCCTTCTATTATAAAATATTTGGAACCTATGACTAAAGATTTATTTGCAGCAAGATTTGCTGATTGTCATTTTGATGAATCTAAATACCCAACATTAGGTGAGAAGCATAAGCAATTGGGAAACGAGATGTATTGGAATGCAGTATCACTATCTCATTTAGATCCTCGAACAAATCAATATGAACGAGAGATTCAAAAGATGATTTATTTGCAAAATATTGCAAATCAATTGCCAGATGTATTTACTAACCTTCCAAGGGTTACTAAATCTTATGTTCCAGCTGCAAATGCTCCAGTTCGAGTTGATACTCTCATAGAACAAACTGTTAATGCAAATGAGTCTAGACCACGTCTGAAACGTGATAGACCAATTGATTCTAAGGATAAAAATCCTCGAAAAAAAAGAAGGAGAAAATGATCATAATATGAAAATGAGTGCTCAAGGAGAGCCCCAAGACATAACAAATGATGAGACAACAGAAAATGTCGAGATATCTGAAAATAATGAGAATGGAGAGATCTCAATAAGCTATGTCTCGACATGAAAAAGGTGAAATCGAAATGATGTTGTGGTTGATAATATTTTTTCTTATAATGTTGCTATTGAAATAATGCAACAAGATGAGGATCTTGAACCAAAATCTGTCGATGAATGTAGACAGAGAAATGATTGGCCAAAATGGAAGGACGTAATTCAAGCAGAGTTGACTTCACTTGAAAAACGTGAAGTTTTTGGATCAATAATTTGAACACCTAAAGGTGTCAAGCCAGTGGGGTACAAATGGATTTTGGTGCGAAAACGAAATGAAAAAGGTGAAGTCATAAGATATAAAGCACGGCTTGTAGCCCAAAGATTTTCGCAAAGGCCTGGCATTGACTATGTAGAAACATATTCTCCTGTAGTGGATGCAATTACCTTCAAGTATCTAATGAACTTGGTGGTTCATGAAAATCTTGAAATGCACCTAATGAATGTGGTCACTGCCTATTTATATGGATCATTGGACCATGACATTTTTATGAAAATTTCTGAAGGATTCAAAGTGCCTGAAGAATACACTGATTCTCGAGAAGCTCAATAAAGTTTCAGAAATCCTTATACGGATTGAAACAGCCAGGGTGAATGTGGTATAATCGCCTTAGCGAATATTTGCTAAAAGAAGGATTTAAAAATGGCCCAATTTGTCCTTGTGTCTTCATAAAAAGGTCTGGATATGAATTTGTCGTAATAGATGTATATGTTGTTGATTTGAATATCATTGAAACTCCTAAGGAGCTTTCAAAGGCAGTAAAATGTCTGAAAAATAAATTTGAAATGAAAGACCCGAGAAAGACAAAATTTTATCTTGAACTACAAATTGAACATTTTGAAAATGGAATATTTGTCCATCAATCAACATATACTGAAAATATATTGAAGAGATTTTACATGGATAAAGCACATCCATTGAGTAGTCCGTTGGTTGTGAGATCTCTTAATATTAATAAAGATCCATTCCGACCTCATGAAAATGAAGGAGAAGTTGTTGGTGCTGAAATACCATATCTTAGTGCAATTGATGCATTAATGTATCTCGCCAATAATTCTAGACCAGACATAGGTTTTTCGATAAGCTTGTTTGCAAGGTTTAGTTCTTCTCCAACACGAAGACACTGGAATGGAATTAAGCATATATTTAGATACCTCCGAGGGACCATTGATATAAGATTGTTTTACTCAAATGAATCCAAGTCACAATTGATTGGTTATGCAGATGCATGATATTTGTCTGATCCCAATAAAGGTCGATCACAGACAGGCCACTTATTTACATGTGTTGGTACAGCTATATCATGGCGTTCAACAAAGCAAACTATGGTTGCCACTTCTTCCAATCATGCAGAGATAATAGCCATTCATGAAGCAAGTCGAGAATGTGTTTGATTGAGATCAATAACTCAACACCTTCAAGAAACATGTGGTCTTTCTCTGAAAAAAGATGTTCCAACAATATTGTATGAAGACAATGTTGCATGTATAGGCCAACTAAAAGGAGGATACATTAAAGGAGATAGAACAAAACACATTTCACCAAAAAAAAATTCACTCATGATCTTCCAAAGAAGAGTGATATAGATGTTCAACAAGTTCGCTCAAGTGGTAATTTAGCAGATATGTTTACTAAGGAATTACCAACTTCAACCTTGAGAAATTTAGATACAGAAGTGGAATGCATCGTCTTTGGGATATTAAATGATGTTTTCATCTGGGGGAGTAAATACGCGCTGCACTCTTTTTTCCTTAACCAAAATTTTTGTCCCACTGGATTTTTCTTGGTAAGGTTTTTAACGAGGCAATAAACAATGCGTATTAAGAATAACTATGTACACTCTCTCTTCTTCTTCTAGAATTTCTTTGTACACGGACATTTAAGGGGAAGTGTTGTAAATAATGAAATGTGGATGTCCAGTAGCGAATCCACATTTCAAGACTTTTGGGATTTAAGTCACACTTCAAAACTTTTGGGATTTAGGCAAGACTTTGGAGATTTCCTTCATGACTTTGAAGGATTACAAACACACTCCTACCTTATATATATATGTTTCCTCTTATATGTAGAAAGTTGAACATAGATATTGAAATATTAGAAGAAAAATATTACTTCTCTTTCTCTCCCTTTCTTTATTATTTAATTTCTAATACTTTATTTTATAACGAGGGAACTTAATTATTGTTTAAAGTTGAGGGAAATTTGATTTTTTTTTTTAAATTGGAGGGTGAAAATAATTTTTAATCAAAAATGGAGCAAAAGTCAAAGGGAGGGTAATAAGTGACCACTTTATATGGCAGTTAGTCAAACGCATGGTTAATATCCCAACAACAAAATATTCTCTTTCTTTTCAATTGAATTCACTTCTCTCTATTCTGAATGGCAGTAATTGTTTTCATTCACAATTCCCACAGTAGCTGAAAAGCTAGCTGTCTCTGTTTATTTTGTTACCTTAACTTCATGCAAAATTAAGAATTCCTTTCATCGTCCAAAAATATTTTTCCCGTTTAAAGATTTTTAATTTGATTTCTTTTTTTATTTATTATTTTTAACAAATTAAAAAAAGATTATTTTTTTCTTTTTATTATATCCCCAATTTATTAACATTGAGTTAATATCTTTGAAAAATATAGAGGGTAAATATGTTTAAGATTCTATCAATTAATAAGAGTAAAATGATAAATTCACAATACCAATCATTATTTTCTTAATAAGTGACTAAGTGTGCCAAGTCAAAATTTGATAAGTAAAAAGAGATGAAGGAAGTATTAACTTAACACACACCTTAAGAAACAATAATTAGTAAGGGTATTATTACTATATAACCCTTTCAATATTCCCTCCGTTTACTTTTACTTGTCACATTTGACTTGGCACACCCATTAAAAAAATAATTAATGATATAAGTATTTTACCAAATTATCCCTATTAAATGATGTCTTGGAAAGTAAGTATTTAATGTTGAGGGTAAAACATGGAAAAAAATTATTGTCTTTTCTTGATATGTCAAAAGTGAAAAGCAAAAATGAAAATCTATTTTAGGAATAAGTGACAAGTAAAAGTGAACGGAGGGAGTATTGAAGTTAATACATTGAGAAATGTATTAGATACTCCCTTCGTCCAACAATAGTTGTCCACTATACTAGTTTAGGATGTCCAACAATACTTGTTCACTTTATTAAATTAAAGGATAATTTTACACTTAGTTCCTAGATTACCCATATCATTAATTATAATTATTTCCGTATTACATTTTTCAAGACATTGTATTTATTATATTCAAAGGGTGATATAGTAAAATTACCCTTTCTATTTGTAATTTCTTAAGAAGTGTGCAAAGTCAATAGTGGACAAGTATTGTTGGACAGAGAGAGTATTGAATAGTATTTAATAGCAAGGGTAAAATAGACACAAAAGGATAAATTATCTCTTGATTTTTCAAATTGGACAAGAATTGCTAAACAACTATTTTTAGTATAATTGACAAGTAAAGATAGACGGAGAGAATATTTATTACTACTCCCTCTGTTCAACAATATTTGTCCACTATTGACTTGGCACACCCCTTAAGAAAAAATAAATAAAATGATGATTTTACTATATTACTCTTTGAATATAATAAATACAATGTATTGAAAAATGTAATAGGGAGATGACTATAATTAATGATAAGGGTAAATTAGGAACTAAGTGTAAAATTATTCATTGATTTCATAAAGTGGGCAAGTATTAATGTTGGACATCCCAAAATAGTATAGTGGACAAGTATTGTTGGACAGAGGGAGTACTACTAATTACTTTCTTAGTTTATTTTTATTTGTTCACTACTTCGTACGTATCATATTAGATTGACACGTTTTATTTTACACGATGTTTAAGAAATTATTAATAGATTGATCAACTTTACTATTTTACTCTTTGTTCATATTAATTAGCCTCTTAAGAAAAGAAATTCTTGAATTTTCAAAAATTGTTTAAACTTTCAAAAGTCATATTAATTGTAGGGGGGAAATGAAAAAGATTTAATTAATTTTATCCTGATTTAGTTAGTGATCAAGTAATATAAAATATTTTAGTAAGATGCCGATCTAATGTGGGACGGAGAGAATATCAGTTTATAAATATGTAGGTCAATTGATCAAATTATATAATAATATTATACCTTTTAGTAAAAAAATATTTTCAATTGTATTTATCATTTTTAACATATTAAGAAAAAATAAATTATTATTTTTATATTTTATTTTTAACATTAATTACTTATTTCATAAATTATTTTTCAAGATAATATTAAACATCAATTAATAAAGATAGTATGATTAAATATTCATATCAATTTTTCTAATGGACGTCTGAAGTCCAAATATGACAAGTAAAAGTAATTGGAGGGAGTAGAATTATTTATTTAACCTATCTATTAAATATTTTACACTAAAAAATCGTTTGATAGAGTGTATTAGTAATACAAAGTTTACAACACATGCATCAGATTGATTAATGACATAACTATCCCTCAAATTCCTCTCAAGATATTTTCCATTTTATAAACAGTGTATAAAAAATAATGTCAGCATAACTGATAACTAATACAAATATTACTAATGCATACAGTAGTGGACTAGGATTGTTATTAAGGGGTGTGTTGTAGTAAAAAAATATAATCATGAGACTCGTAGGACTAGAACAGACAACATCAATGAATATTCACAATACCTTAACCATTAGACTAAACTTTTAAGGAAAAATTACGCGAAATGACAAACATCTAGAGTATATTATGTAATATAGCTATAGTTTCGATTGTTTTTAATCAGTGGCTATAGTTTCGCGAATATTCGGTTTCCTAATTGTATAAATCCAAATTTTGTATAATTCGCTTTTCGGTTCCTGATTGTATAAATCTAGAATTTGTATAATTTGATTCCTGATTGTAGAAATTCAGAATTTGTATATGCTTACCCTAACTATTTGTATACGATTTCTGAAAAATTCTTAATAAATTCTTATTATATATATTATCTTTGCTATTTTAAAATTTTCTCAACTTTTAACTTGTATCAAAATGTGTCAATACTTATATATATATATTTATTAAGCCAAAATTTGACCTCTATGTACAATGTAATTTTCCGACGAATGAATAAGGGTGATTCCGCCCCTGAATGCACACATTATTAATACACCTCATTCAACATTATTCATATACATTTTACCAAACGTAAAATATTTTTGAGTAACAATTTGTCAAAGCTATTATCTATAATTTTCCTCTCTTTTTCCCACCCCATTCTCCCCTCCTGCTAAATTCTTCTCTGTTTATTTTCTTATAAAAAACAAAAATAAAAAAGGTCTTAACACTATTCCCTCAAACTGGTAAATTAATTTCTCTGTTATTTTATTTTATTTTATTTAAGTTAGCCCACTCAACACCCAAATCTTCTTATCCATAGCCCCTGTTCATTATGTTTCCTTAGATCACTCATAACGCACTTATCTCTCTCTCTCTCTCTCACCTGAGGAAGATGTGAAAAAGAAAAGGAGAGAGATTTTGCAAGTTTGGGACAATGTTGTTTTTTCTGTTTTAATTTATTTGTCTGGTTTGAACTTGTTATAAAAAAAAAATTTTAAATTTTTTTTATAGTCTTAATAGTATATATTTTCTCTATTCTAATTTATATAACTCTCTTTCCTTTTAATCAAAGTTTTTTAAAAAATGACTATTTTTTATATTTAGAGCCTGTTTGGCATTGCTGTTGGCAGCCCAGAAGCACTTATTTTGAAAAAAAAACACTTTTTTTGAAAAATTAGGTGTTTGGCAAACCTGTAAAACAGCTTTTAAATGGAAGCAGAAGCAGTTTTTCTGTTGTTGGGAAGAAGTTAAAAAATTCTGCTTTTAAAAAAAAGCAGAAGAGAAACAGAAAATTATTTTTTTCAAGATTAAAATATCCCTTCCATATATATATATTTACCAATATATCTCTTATTATTTAATTAACATATCTCATATGTTCGAGTAAGTTTCATTTAATAATTTTATTTTTTATTTTTATATTTTATTTTATGTTTATGTATTATTATTATTTTATTTATCATTTTACGTATTATTTTGCAGAATTAGAAAAAAGGTAACAACAATATTTTTGCAAGATTAGGAAAAAAAAAGAAAAACAACAATTAAAGATTTAAACCCTCCAAAAAAATGTATAATATTTATTGAAAGTTTGAATATGAATATTTTAATTTAATAAAAATAAAATTTTAATATAATTTTTTGTAATAGATTTTTAAACTAGTTTCTCTCTATAAAATAATCTTAATATTAAAAGTACATTAATACTTGCCCTTTATCTTAATTTGACTCTCAAAAGCACTTTTTAAAACAGATTAGTCAAACACAATTTGCTTATAAAAAGAACTTATCAAATAAATTAGCCAAACACAAATTGTTTTTTTTCAAAAGCACTTTTCTGAAAAGCCATTTTAAAAAAGTGATTATGAAAATAAGCAATTTTTAATAGTAATGCCAAACAGGCTCTTAGTATGGAGTAAAAGTTTAACTTTAAAATACTCATTTTATCTTTAGTGAAATAATATATACCAGTAAACATTTATGATTTATTTTAGATTACAAGTTTCAAAGATTTTTTTTAAAAAAAACTTCATATTTAAGTTAAACTGCATCATATAAATTAAAACGAATGAAGTAACTAAAGATATATAGTTGTACCAAATTATTCTTTTAATTTTATATTTTAAACATGCCATGAAAAATTAAAATTAAAAAAAAAATTAAAAGATTTTTTTTTTATAAATGAACTATAAAAGAATAGTAAAACAAATAAAACTAAAATGGAGAGAATAATGAGGCCTTAAAAAAGGAGGCCTTTTTTTGCTTCCACTTATACTCCCTCAATTATATGTACACCGTCACTTTACCTTACAGAATCATCTCAAAAATTTATATTTGTTTTAAATTATATCTTTAATATTAAAAAAAATGCTTTTTTAAGACTGCTCAATTTTGTAAATATATCTACTAACAAATAAAAATAATTTATTAAATCATACTTCATATTTCTTATTTTGCTTTAAAAAATAATATAGTTAAAATGAGACGGAGAAGCATTCCTCCACCCACGCACCCACATATCCCATTAAAAAAGTAAAATAAAATAAAGAAAAAGAAGAAAGTACAGGTGGTTATAAGATCCAAGTGCCACGTAGCATACCCCCATAGGGTTGCCTAGTATGACGTGGCAAGTATTCACTACTTAGAAAGCAAATAAATAGGGCTTCTCCCTTGAGCTCTTAGTTCCTCTTCATCCATTCTAATTCACTCTCTCCTTTGCCTTCCCATTTTTCTTTCTATCTACACTTTTGCCTTTCTCCCTCTTTTTCCTCTTAAAAGAAAGAAGAAACTACTCAAATGCCTATTACAAGCAAAGAAACAACAACTACAATGAATGCAACAACACTAATGGAAGAAGACACAAACAAAGACTTACCTTTTATCATGTCTTCCTCTACTTATCCTATCACCCTTAAGGTAAACAACCATTTTCTCCGTACGTTCTATACTTTTTTAAACTTCGTATCAAGTCAAATAAATTGAAACTAAGCAATTATTTCATGTATGTTCTTTTGCTTCCTTAAATTTCGTGTCAAGTCAAATAAAATTGAAACTAAACAATCATGTTTTGTATGTGCTTTTACTTTTCTAAACTTGGTATCAGGTCAAAATACAATAAAAATCTAGTGTCAGAGTCGAGTAGTAGGAGACTGAAGTGGAAAAAAATAATGACATGAAATTGACTTGTTATTAATTACTATAATAATGGTGTTGAATTATTTTTGCAGTTCATGGACATAAGTTATAGGATAAAACTTGAGAACAAATCAACAAGTGGGGGAAGCACCAACTTAATAAAGATGTTTTCAACAGGCCCTGGGCCCACACCATCCGACATTGAGAATCAAACGGCTGTAATTCATCAAGAACGTACAATCTTGAACGGAATTAACGGCATGGTTTCACCAGGTGAAATCCTAGCCGTTCTTGGACCATCAGGTAGCGGTAAATCAACGCTCCTAAATGCACTTGCAGGAAGACTCCAAGGACACACCTACACCGGAACAATCCTCGCGAATAACCGGAAACTTACCAAACAAGTCATGAAACGAACCGGGTTCGTTACACAAGATGACGTCCTTTTCCCACACTTAACGGTTCGAGAAACTTTAATCTTCTGTGCACTCCTCCGCTTACCCAACTCACTGAACCGGAAGGAAAAAATAGCCGTCACTGACTCGGTAATCACCGAGTTAGGGCTCAATAAATGTGAAGATACGATAATTGGAAACAGTTTTATACGTGGAGTTTCAGGTGGTGAAAGAAAACGAGTCAGTATTGCTCATGAAATGTTAATAAACCCGAGTTTACTTATACTCGATGAACCGACGTCCGGTTTAGACGCTACAGCGGCTTATCGGTTGGTGTCGACACTGGGATCATTGGCAAAGAAGGGGAAAACGATAATTACGTCGGTTCACCAACCGTCGAGCCGGGTCTTTCAAATGTTTAACTCGGTTTTGGTTTTGTCGGAAGGGAGGTGTTTGTATTTTGGAAAAGGAAATGAAGCTATGAATTATTTTGAGTCGGTTGGGTTTTCTCCATCTTTTCCCATGAATCCGGCTGATTTCCTCCTTGATCTCGCTAATGGTACGTATTCCTTTTGTCTATATCTACTCCAACATATGGTAGAAGCATGTTTTTGAACTACTTTATTTTTTTGGACAAAGTATGTTACTCCGTCATTTTCGATTTATTTGTCTGATTTTGTATTGATACAAAATTTAATATGTTATGTGGAAAGTTAACATGTGAGGACAAAATATCTTATCATTTTTATAACATGTCATGTGAAAAGTTAAAATTAAAAAATTATTAGAATTTTTTTTAAAAAAATAGTGGAAATAGTATTTTTATTGTATCATTGTAGTTTAGAAGTTGTGTTATGTACAAGCTAAGTTGTCTGAATTCTATTTAGGGTTGTTACACATCATTTCTACAAAAGATGTGGTTTTGATTGCTTCTTATTAAGAAAATGAGAGTATAGTGATTGATTGATGGTAAATTCATGAAGTACGGCTCCGAAGACTTTAGTGCTGAAAACTTTCACTCATACCAGTGAACTATCTATCCATTTTGAGAATGGGTTCCACCAACTAATATTTAATATATTCTTTAATAATTCTATGAGTAATATATCGAGTTTAGTTGGATGACCACGGATTCTGATGACCCAAATTTAATACATAAATTCGCCCCAGCTAGTAGTAAGAGCGTAATATTTGATCTGTATGTTAAATGTATGTAAACAATAAAGAACTTGATATTTAAGTAGAGAAAGTAGATGGATATTTAATCTCATTTATTATCCACTAAGTTTCAAATCTTGCGTCACTCATTCTAGGAGATTTCTCGAGAGAACAATATTTTGGTGATTAGGATAGTTAAGGTAGGGAGATTGTATCTAGTGGGTTTGATTATAGGAAAATTACGGAGATTAAAGGTCAAGATTAAGATTTTAGAATGTGGACAAGTTAATTAGGGTTTAGGGCCCCCATTGGTGTGACTAGGG
The DNA here is from genome assembly GCA_018342035.1 of Solanum appendiculatum. Taxonomy (NCBI): domain Eukaryota; kingdom Viridiplantae; phylum Streptophyta; class Magnoliopsida; order Solanales; family Solanaceae; genus Solanum; species Solanum appendiculatum. Next base: position 331,636 of record JAGDQO010001428.1, read on the forward strand.
AAGTTGAAATTTCTTTTTGGTTGTGACAACTAGAAAATATCAACTTCCAAGGTTATTAGCTGGTTGTATAATTGTGATAATGTTAAAAACATGGAAAGTTGAAAGTTACTACTACTACTCCTATACAAAAAAGTTAGTTTAAGAGTCACCCAGCTGTACTTGGTACTAACTATTAAGGTACATGAAAACAAGTAAACCATTAAATGTTCCAATTTATTATAGGTATGTATATTAGGGTAGCTAAACTGACCAAAGATGTGGGGCACTTTCTCCTTTTCACTCTATATATCTGCTCCATCTATTCCATATTAATTGAATTTGTGAGGTAATGCATATATATTAAGAAAAATATTTAAGGACATAATTTAAACTATAATTTTTATTATTGTCTTTTGTTAAATTATAAATATAACTTTGTAAGTAGTGTAATTTAACTCCTAAAAAATATAAAACTTCAATAAATGAAAGGGAAAATATAGAAAAAATTTCAAACATCCATCTTGAATTTTGAACAATGAGAAAAACTTCAAAAATTCAGTTAATATAGAATAGAGGGAGTATTTTTTTTTTCAATATCTTCTATTCTTTTTTTAAAAAAAATCCCTTTTTCTTCTTTCTAATGGGAATTTACTTGTATTTAAGTGAAGATTAAGTGACAATTAATTTTGATGGGTACATTAAAAGTGGAATAAACGATTCTGAAATAACTAATTTGAAAATAATTAATCTCAAAATAATTTATTTCTAGACTAAACGACCCCTTACGTTATGCCTAAGTGGTCGTGGTGGATTGTGACATGAATCATTTTTAATGGAAAGGTGGTAACTTTTTGTTTTAGTGGATAACATTCATCATAGGTACGTACTAAAATTTGAATCTTGAGAAAATTAAAATTGGTGGAACAAGCTACTCAGTAAAACAAATATCAACCCTCCACCTGTCCTTTCTTTTTTTTAAAACGCTAGTCGGCCATACGTTTTTTTTTTTTGCTTTTCTTTTCTCCCAACTCAAACCTTATTCTAAAATTCTATAATTTGTATAAATAAAAAGAAGAAAAAAAGGCGGCATCATTGGATTAGATTTATTATAATTAATGAAACACATCTGAGAATCATTTTAATATGGTAAATCATTCCTAAAAAGTACTTGATGCTAATTAATTGCTAAATTTTTTCAAATGTGGGGAACCATTGATGGAAATATGGGACCCCCTTTTAATTAATTTAACTCAGTGTCCGATACGGGCGATATCCACATTGGGGTAAAACACTCTCTAACAAAGTCGACTACGTATCTAGGGGGACTCAAATATGAGACCTCTGATTAAGGATGAAGGGTACTTACCACTCCACCACAACCTTTGTTGGTACTTGCAAATGATCTTGATTTTAATTATTCTTTATGAAAGAAAAAAAAAGTGGACCCTGTAGTTGTGTTATGGCATTCTTGATTATGAATTAATTGTTGAAGAACAAATACCTTAACTGACTTTACTTTGATAGGGATGCTTCAGTACTAGGTCCTATATTTAAAATTGGGACTTTAACAGAAAACAAAGAGAAAGAGGGTTGTTATTTCAGAGTTGACTATCTATATTTGAAAGAGTTTGATAGTGACATGTTATGGTTCATCTTGATAAGAGGCCTTCAATCTTGATGAGTAAATTCTTAGATAGCTATCACTTTATCATCATGTAGTATTGAAAGATTATGGGAAACATGATGGCAAAAGATTTCTTGTTATGAATGACCTTGAAAAATAATTGGGCTTCAACTTGAAATACGGTCATATTGACTTAGGACCAGAGTCAGAATTTTTCATTATGAAAATTTAGAATATAAATACGAAGAAGTCTAGGAGATTTAACATATAAATTATGTGTGTAAAATTTTTTGAATTATCTACACGGTAAGTTTTTTTAACGAAAGTGTATCAATTGACTCCCTTTGGACAAGTATAGCTCCGAGTCATTGGCCATTATTGTAGAAAACACCATCTTGTTTGCTTTGAGTTTTTATGAAAATGTCAACTTATGTTTGTGTTAAGAAATCAAAGGAGTAACATATCATGAACATAAGAGGTAATGGTCCAATGGCATAGCTAGGTTTTTTAGGTACAGGATTATGGTCCTCTACTTGTAGAGTAGTACAATTTAAAAGATAGCCATCCATCCTTTCAATATTTTAGAACATGCATAGCTAGTTTTTTTTGTGCAGGATTTGTACCAATTGTGGTCCTTCCCTACTTTAATGGAGGAGCACAATTTAGAAATAGTCAACCTTCCAATAAGTCACACTAAGTGGTCAATTAAGTGAGTGCAAACCTTAGCGACTAGGGTTCAAATCTTGATAGAAACAAATAATACTAGCTAGCTAGTACGTAGGTGATTTGTCCATTTGTCTAAGTTTTTGTGGATAAAAAATTACTGATACCGATTGAATAATCGAGATGCAAATAAGTGGACAAAAAAAGTGCAACACAACATTTGTCTTAATATCAAATAATTTTGTTTATTGTTTTGGGGTCAGGGGTTCTATCAACATTGGGTCATACTCCACAAAGAATATTGATACTCCATTCTTGAAAGAAAATTTGTGTTCAAAGTACTTGCAAATCTTGTTATGATTTTGAGGCTTTGCCACAGCAGGGTGTTTCCATGATTCTTGTTTTCTATAATATTCTCAAAGAATAGTTTAGTGTGGGGACATGTCACTAAGCTAAAGTTTATAGTTCCAAGTAATAAATATAGCATACAAACTATTGTTGGACACCACTTTGACCTGTTTTTTTCTTTCTTTTTCATATTAGTTTTGAGGCCATAAGGCATATGCAATACTTTAGAATATTAAACAAAACATCAAATGAGCTTTGCTCCTTTTATTTGATCTTTCATTGGACAACATGTTGATAACATGGATCAAATTAGAGAAGTGTGACAACATTGCTTGCGTAGAATAGCATCCATATATAATATGGGACCAACTAAATTGGTACACATGAGCACTTAACCCCACCCCAAAAAAGGAAAAGAAAAAGAAAGCACCTCAAAACTCTCCTCCTAAACTTTGTAGAATTAGCTAGGGCTCCACATGAATCTTTCCTTAATTTAATCATATGTTTTTTGTTAATGACTCCACCATCACCCTTTCCAACTTTTACCTATAGACATATATAATATAAATTTCATTCCCTCCAATTCAGTTTAAGTATCTAACTTTGACTGGACATAGAGTTTAAGAAATAAAAGAAGACTCTTGAATCTTGTGATCTTAAATAAAAAATGTCATGCAGAATGTTAAAATTGAAAAACTTACTATATATAGAAAGAGACACTCTTTTTGGAACGTAGCTAAAAAAATAAAAGTAGTAAGACAGTTAAATTGAGGGTGTAGTTTGTTGGATCCCTCCATGTGTTGTTGGATGTGTATATTTTATGTTTTATCTGATGGATCAAAACATTTGAGGAAAATAAAGCTAGCATCAAGATCTCCAAGGATTTTTATATTTGTTGGCTGAGATAGTTTCAACCCTTCTTTACTTTTAGCACCATTAGTTCATAATATATGATGTTTTTGTCAACTGCATAAAATAAAATAAAAATTGATGTTATTCTTGGTCCAAAATATTAAGCGGCTAATGTGAATTGATTCTTCTTGCTTTATAAACCTTAGCCAACTTCATTGTATTTATTAATGATGTTCACTTATAAGTTCAATGTTTTATAATCATTTGACTACCTTTAAGTGTAGTGGTACATGGTCAAAGTGCACCTTAGTTGATAACTTCTTTCTCTATGAAGACGATAAAATGTGAGTTACCAATTATATCACGAAACATGTAAAAGACAATTGACAACCTTTTGATTCATAAATCTGTCTAAATAGCTATAGTGATGAAATACACTTGTCACACTCGAACCTAGCCTCACTTTTAATCCAAAAAAATAAAATAATTGATAGGCATCTTTGATCTATAAAGAATTCTTTTTTTCTTCTTTTATCCACCTCCTTTCCTTTATTCAACAAGAACAATTCTTTTTCTTGTTCTACTTTTCTTTTGATATTAACAAGTTCATGAAACAGCAACACGTGTTAGGGTCATTTGCAAATCAATAAGCATTCAGATTCATCCCACCAAATTGAACTTTTTTTTTTTTTGTGTGTGTTGTGAATAGTGAAAGAAGAAAAATAAGTAGTGGGAGATGATGGTGGCCCCTTTTATCAATAGTAGCAATAAAGCATTATGTTATTTTAGTGGACTTCCACCCTTGGCCACCAACATTGAACAGCTTTAATTACTTCCTCAATACTAATTATTATTACTTGCTAGCTAGTACAACTAATTAATTAATTGTCTCTTTTGTTTTGCTTTTAAAAATACACTTTGTATTATGTGATACAAATCCTTTAATTTTGAGTGGTAACATGACTTTATTGCTTTTTTTTTAATAGTCCTAACTTTAAAGATACATATCTACTTTTTCCATTTGTAACATTAAGTAGCTTACAATTTGGGGAAGTATTGTGGTGATGAAAGATAATTTACCCTTGTGGAAAGATGACTATGTTTTGACATGATCAACTTGATTTGATTAATTTATTAGGGGTGCCCCACAATAATTAGTACTAGAGTAGTGGTTTTCTTTGTAGCTGTACCTTGCCTTTATGGTTTTATGACCATCTTGCAACTAGCAATTTCTTTAATTTTGTGATGTGATATTCCTTTGAATATCTAAAACAAGGACTGACATTGTCTAGAACCTAGACATTGTGAACTAACTTGGCTTCTTAATAGTGATCAATTGTGGTGTAAAAGCAAATTTAAGACTTAAAAAAATATATTTTTTTGTTTATTAATAAAATGATCTTAACTTATATACACGGATAGTATAGAGAAATTTTCGACTATCACTATCTTTTTAACGTATTGTAGCAGGTAACTTGTCCCATTTTCGATATTATTGATCTTGATTTGTTATGTACTATTACTTGTAATCATGTTTTGAGTGACTTGAAAGTGATGAAACTCTGTCATTGTATATAAATTAAACTCTACTACTAAGCACTTAAAAGTTCTTTTTCACATTGGAATACTGACTAAAACTTAACTTGGAACAATGCAGGGGTTTGCCAGTTTGACGGAGTAAGTGAGAAAGAAAAGCCTAATGTAAAACAAACTTTGATATCCACTTACAACAATGTGTTAGCTCCCAAGGTGAAAGCAGCTTGTTTGGAAACAACCAACATAGTTCCTAAAGAAATCATGAACAAGGGAACCTATACTTGTTCTAGTTCTAAAAAAAATTGCACAAGTTGCATTTACAATTGGTTCAATCAATTCAGTATTCTCCTTCAAAGAGGGCTAAAGGAAAGACGACACGAGACGTTCAATTACTTGAGAGTCTTTCAAGTCATTGCAGCCTCTCTATTAGCTGGTTCAATGTGGTGGCATTCTGACTATAGGGATATACAGGACAGGCTTGGCCTCCTCTTCTTCATTTCCATCTTTTGGGGTGTTTTCCCATCGTTTAATGCTGTTTTCGCGTTCCCTCAAGAACGTGCCATATTCATGAAGGAAAGGGCTTCGGGTATGTACACACTCTCCTCCTATTTCATGGCGCGAATTGTTGGTGATCTACCTATGGACCTTATCTTGCCTACATTGTTTCTAACCATAACGTATTGGATGGCCGGACTAAAGCCACAACTCTTGGCATTCCTTTTGACACTACTAGTCTTGTTGAGCTATGTGATAGTGTCACAAGGACTCGGCCTAGCCCTTGGCGCTATAATCATGGATGCTAAACAAGCTTCAACCGTGATCACTGTCACGATGCTAGCATTCGTTCTAACGGGAGGGTTCTACGTACACAAAGTACCAGCCTGTCTAGCTTGGATCAAGTACATTTCAACCACATTTTACAGTTATCGACTACTTATTGATGTCCAGTTTGGCGAAGGCAAGGAAATTTCAGACTTGCTAGGCTGCTCACATCAGGGAAGTGACAGAGCTAACTGTAAATTCATTGAACAAGATATCATAGGCCAAATTCATCCATCCATGAGCCTTGGAATTCTCCTGATAATGTTTGTTGGATATCGATTAATTGCTTACCTTGCATTGAGGCGAATTCGAGCGTAAACAAAGGGATAATAGGAGTGGGGAAAGTTTCTGACTTTATTAGATGATGATTTAAGGAAAAAACATGAAATGTGTTAGCTAGCTTTGTGGGAATAGTACATATAGTTGTTGAGTATTGTGACTGACAAAGCTGGGGAAAATCAAAGTGTATTTAGTATAAAAGGGAAAAGTCCTGAGAGATGTTGTAATTGATCACTTGCACCTAAAACTGGTGAAAAGCCAGAATTCATTGTTGTAACTCATATTGGGTACAATTAATGGTGTACTCAAAAACAGGAGTTTCACTCCAATGAAATGGAAATTAATTTCTTCATCTCTTATGAGTTATTTCGATATGTGAATTGGGTATTAGTTATTTCATCTTCAATCTTGCATAAGATAATACACCAACTTCCTCATAACTTATACGTAGGGGTCGTTTGGTAGCTAGATAGAGTTATACATGTATTAGTAATGTTGGTATTAGTTATGCAGGTATTAGTAATGTGGGTATTAGTTATGTAGGTATTAGTAATGTGGGTATTTGTTATGCAAGTATTAATAATGTGGGTATTTGTAATGTGGGTATTAGTTATATGGGTATTAGTTATGTGGGTATTAGTTATGCATAGTTTAGTTATGCAAAGTTTAATTAGACATAAATTATTCTTTTTGGATGTTGATTTTTTATATTAAAAATTAGTAAAATTATATATTTTTAAAATTAAAACATTTTTTTACAATTATATCCTTTCCTTCTTCAACTTTGTATTTTTCCTTTTGTAATTTTGTATTTAAATTAAAATATTTCTTTAATTATGTAGAAGAAGAAAGAAGTCAAGTGGGAGTGATAAGGGTAATATTGTCATTTTAACTTTTTATCCATGTATTAGCTATACACGTATTAGTTATTCCACCTTCTACTCCGCATAAATAATACACAAATTTCCTCATAACTTATACATGTATTAGTTATGCGAATTTCAAAATTATCAACCAAACGTCGTATTAATTGTATACATGAATAACTTTTTTTTTATCCACCTACCAAACGTCGTATTAATTATACACATAAATAACTTTTTTCTTATCCACCTACCAAACATCGTATTAATTATATACATGAATAACTTTTTTCTTATCCACCTACCAAACGTCGTATAAGTTATACGGACTCTAATACATAAATAAGGCTTGTTTTATCCAGCTACCAAATGACCCCGTAGTGTATTAGTTATGTGGGTTTCTAAATTTCAAATCAAACGTCGAACAAATTATTTTTCTTACTAACTACCAAACATTGTATAACTTACATAAAGTAATACATGAATAAGTTGCTTCTTTACGGGCTACACCAAACGACACCTAACTTCTCTTAGGGGTCGTTTGGTAGCTGGATAGAGTTATGCAGGTGTTAGTAATGTGGGTATTAGTTATGCAGAGTTTAGTTATACATGTATTAGTTATGCAGGGTTTAGTTATGTAAGGTTTAGTTATACATGTATTAGTTATGTAGGTATTAGTTATGCAGAGATTAGTTATATATGTATTGGTTATGTAGGTATTAGTTATGTAGAGATTACAATATATTAGTGAGCTAATTTTTATTTCTTAATTCCAAAAAATAATTATTGAGCTAATATTTATTATAACCATTAAAATAACCAACTATATAAATAACACATTAAAATTAAATAAATACCAATAGCTAAAAATAATAAAGTAAATAACAAATAACTAAAAGTAATTAAGTAATTTGTATTCAATATGATTAAACAATTTAGCAATAGGTAGTATAAATTAAAATAAATAAAAAATACCTAAAAAATTAAAATGTGTATTGGTAGTGCATTGTAGAGAAACTGTGCAAAGAAATTAATTAGAATTGACAGTCACGGCCTTATCACCAAAGAAAACATTTAACAAGAATTTAAGCAAAGAAACTAGAAGTAATTAAGCAATTAAGAGCAAAAAAACTCATAGTGCTTTTTTTTACATGTATTAATTATTTGATTTGTTGTAAAATAATATATATTTAAAAGTAAATTGATGGGGCAAATATGTAATTTACTATTTTAATACATGTATAACTAATACACACATAACTTATTCCACCTTCTATCCCGCATAAATTATACATAGATTCCCTCATAAGTTATACAAATATTAATTATGTAGGATTACAAAAAACGCAACCAAACACCGTATAAAATTAATACATGAATAATTTTTATACAACATTTGAAAAGCTACCAACCAAACATTGTATAAAATTAATACATGAATAATTTTTTTCAATGTTTGAAAACTTACCAACCAAACGTTATATTAAATTAATAGATGAATAACTTTGATCCTATTTGCAAACCAAACATGGTATAAAAATAATACATGAATAACTTTTATTCATGTATTAGAGGTAGCTTTAACCATCTACCAGTGTTTAAATTAACATGAATCTACACTCTTTAACATGAATATCTCTTGCACAACTTTTGGATCCAATGCTTTGTCTTTCTTCTTTATAAGAGAAGTAGAGGGTATTTACACCTCATGTGGACTTGGGCTACTACAATTTCTCCCAGGCCACTAGAGTTCTTATTACTGTCAGTCCATAAAAGATTCCTACATATGTTCGTTACATATTAGTGATTTTCTTAGGCAAGAGAAAAAACCCGACGCCACCAATTGCCATATAGCAGTGGAAAATTATAGTAAGTGATAGAACTTAGAAGTTATTGAGAAGAAAAGGAGGGATTTGCCTAAACTTAGTTGAACTGTGATCCATATCGACATTTGTAACAGCTCCGCTGCTAGTGATATTGTCTGCTTTGAGTCTAGGCCTGCACGACTTTAAAACGCGTTACTAGTTGGTAAGGTCTGATTACTTATATACCCAACTCTCTCCTGTGTTTTGCCGATGTGGGACTTCTTGTCATAAGTTGGGGTGTCTAGGTGTGAGCATCGGTCGGTTCGATTCGATTTTATGTATTATCGGTTCAGTTTATCGGTTTATTGATTCTTAAATACGCTAAACCAATAAGATATTCTATATTGGTTTTCAGTTTATCAATTTTTGGTCATTAACGGTTCGATTTACTCAATAAAAAATGCTCATAAAATAAATATATGACTTCTCACTTCTTTAACAAATTGGCGCGATACAATGAAACAAGCAAATTAGTTGTGAATGCTTTGATATAGTGAAACAAGAAATATAATGAGAAGTTGAATCAATAAGAGTAGATGTAGTATGAAGGCTACAATTACATGTTACATCCAAAATATAATATGAAATTTCTGATGTGAAGTAGAAGTATTGTGAAATGTGAAGTGTGTAGACTGTAGTATAGAGTACTGATATATTGTCTAGTTATGTTAAGTTATTAATATTTATGAAAGGTAAAGTAGTAAATTACTATCGTTTTATTGAGTTATTGATATACCCAATAACTCAATACTAAAAATCGATACCGAACCGATAACCCAATAATTTTATTTTATAAAACCATTAAAAATCCATTAACCCAATAACAATAACCTCAAAACATTTTCTTCAGTTCGATTTATTAGTCGGTTCGGTTTTTGCACACCCCTAAAGGTGTCACATCTTCGAGCTTCTTTAATTTAACTATTTGAAATAATTAGTTTTTATAAAATTCAAAATATTTTCAAGTTATGTTTAAGTGATTTTGTCAGTTTTATAACTCTTAAAATAATATATATATTTCTATGTAATTACTAATTCGTCTTTTTTTTTTTAGTCGAATTCAACAATTACATCAATATGGCTATTTCTTAAACTGTAATTGGCCAAATCTTAAATACAAAAGTGACTGAATCTTTAATTCCCTTTTGAGATTGTTTCCTGCGAAAGGAAACCAAATTCAGCCCAATTTACACACTTTGAGCCCAAATCTATTGTATACCCAGCAAACCCAATACAAATTCCACAACAGGGTCCTCTTCCTCGCGACTCCATCATCGCTCGTCCTTCCTCTTCTAATCAGATTGAGAATTGGTTAAATTCGTATAACAGCTGAAATCCCCAAATAGCTTGAAGCCTGGAGTTTGGAATTTTCACTTCTTTTCTCGAATTCAAAGCTCTATTGTGGTGGTGGAAGTCAGTTCAAGTCGAGGTAATAAGTTCCCTCTCTTTTAATTTTTGCTTTATTTTCTGTTCAAATTAATTCTCTGTTTTTGTTGTCTTTTAAATTTATTTATAGGACATGTGTTGAGGCTTGTCTACCCTTAATTTTTATCTTGTGTTTGTGCATAAATAGTTTTAACCTTTATATCATAGTAATTCCCTACCCTCTTTTTATTTTCAGCCATCCTTGCTTTATGGTTTGGTTAATAGCTTTTTACTGTCTTAAGTTCTCGTTTTGATCTGTTAATCCATTCATTTATGGTTTAAGCATGATTGCTTTCCCTTATACCTTTAAGGTTTGATTGATATATGAAGCATCATCCTTTAATTTGTTGAAATCCTTGGTATAACTCTCATATTTCTACTTGTGCTATATTTCAAAGTTAATTCATGTGCCTTTTTGTAATGAACCCATATTGTATTGAAATGGATAATTGGAATTACACATACAAATATAAGAGTTCATCGTTATAATTACTCCAAACAGTAACAAGTCTTCCAAAGGAAGAAGGGAGGGAGGTTCCAGAATTAATCTAAGTAACTAAGAAATAAAAGACAACTTCATAACATGAACCCTAATTGAGTATTTCCCCTCTTCTATATATAGGCATCTTCCCGGGGTGCCAAATGTAATTTGACATCTTCTCACATGGCTCCTCCATCTTAGTTATATTCATAACATGTTTCCAGTTCCTTATCATCCATCACCACATCAATATTGAGTAGCTGGGTGTTTACTGCATTTTTTTTAGATTGGAGATATGGTCGTATCTGAGGGGCTTTGTGATGATACACCTTTAGTATTCAACTACTGTGTTTTGATAAAAATTATCACTGCCTATTCATTGCCATTTTGTCATTGTTGCTATCGTTGGGAAATGTTGAGATTTGATATTGTTGAGCAAATCATTTGTTAGACTTTAGCCAAACTTCGTGGCTCGATATTTCCTGCGCTCTATCTGTCGATTTGTGATTCTTTTGCTCGTTTTCAACACTCCAGATTCATCAATTCACTAGTTTTTCTAACTTCCATCTCTGTCTCAATTTAATTTCCATAAAAAATGCTATTGTTTTAGTCTCTCATGTAGATGAAATAGTATGCTCTTCTTTCTGTATGTATGTAATCTTATTTGGTTAAAAAAAAGTGAGCTTTAACATTGTTCTGGTGAATCTAGGAATTAGGTTAGGTTAATTCTGCTTTATATGTATTGATGCTTATTTGTGGTTGTTTGTCTATCTCTTCCCCAAGATTTATGATCATTTCCCTAGTTATTTAATTCCCTGCCTAGATATTTTTCTTTATCTTGCATCAGATTTTAGGACCACTCTTATAGATCAGTAGGGATGGCAATGGGGCGGGGGGGGGGGGGGGGTTAAGCCTTAACCCGCAAAATATTAACCTGTCCCACTCCGCCCCGCATTGCATCTTTTTGTGTTTTAGACCCAACCCGCCCCACAGTAGTTTTTTTTTTTAAAAATTTTTTTAGAAAAGGTAAATCAAAATTTAATACTGCTAAATTGTTTTTGCATCTTTCAAAAACCAACAAATTTAGATAAATTATGTAATTAAGGATTATATATTTTATTTTAAGTAGTATTATATGTTCATAATCATATTTCACATCTTTCCAAAAGCCAACAGATTTAAATGGTAATCAGTTTTTGTAGCAGTGAGTCAGTGATGCATTAATTTTGAAAATTTGAGTGTGTAAATTTAGTTTTTTAGTTTTCACAAAAAAAGATTCAATTTTTTTAAAAATAAGTATTGTTTTTATGTGTAAAAACATGAAATTCAGCAAATAAAAACATGGGTTAATCCAAATTCACATTTTCTATTTCACTGAAAAATAAAATAATGAACTGATGTTAAATTAACTTTTGTTTTGCTAAAACCCACATAAACGCGCTACCCACCCTGCCCCGCCTCAACTTTAAGAAAATCTATTTCAATCCCTTCCCACCCCGGTCCGCATAGCCTTAAACCCGAAACCTCCCGCATAGCCTAAAAACCACCCCACCCCGCTCCATTGCCATCCCTACGTGGGAGTGAACCAGTCCCACAATCCACTGCCCCACAGAAGTGAATAGTGAAGTCCCAAATCCAATTCCCAAATCTGAAAAAAATTGAAACCCCTAGAGTCTCTCAACCCTGGCCTCTCATCCCACAAACCAAAAATTTACCCTGCCCACCCGATAAACCCGACCTACTAACCAAAAATCGTGAGACAAATCAATCCAAGTCTGAAACAACGCGAGATAATACACGGGAGAAGGGAATAATAGAGTTCTAAGTCGTTTCTATGGATAGCCACTACGAACCACCAGTGTTCCACCTGTAGCCGGTCTAAGTCCTGATATTTATCTCAAAATGTCCATTTCTAACCCTATCTTGACTGATTTCGGTCCTTGTTGTGCGTTTTGAGCTTAAATGAAACTTTGTGTATGATGCTATTTTGTTTGATCTTTCAATTTTCAATTATGTGTTTTATATCACTGTTATTTTGAGTTAGTATTAAAAATATTGATGCTTTGAATCCTACCAAGAACCCATATATGGTGGTCTCGGAATTTTCTTCTAAAAAACACGAGTGAGGGTTTATTTTGGTTAGTGGGTCGGGTTAAATTTTTTAAAATAGGTGAAATTTAATTGTAAAACAAAACCAGGTTGGTGCTACTAAAGAAAATTTAGATGGGGATAGATATGATCTCTATATTGAAAAATATAATGCAGGGCAAATATAAATTTCTTTTGAGAGTGTATAAGAGAAAATTTGCCCCTTTTTATTTAAAACTAATGGATGACAAAAAACCAGAAATTGTTTGAAATTGGACACTCGAGTCCCTAAAATTTAACAAATTTGTGATCAGCAATCAGAACAGACAAAAGCTTCTAATCATCACCACCCTGAATTTTTCCTGCAGAACAAGGATCACCATGGGAGAGAATTCGAGCAGGAAGAAGAAAAGAAAACAAGAAGAATCAGCCACGTCCTCTTCTGAATCATCTTCTGAATCTGACTGCGAAATTGATAGCTCCTCTGAAGATGAAAAGCGGCGGAAGGGTCGGCACAAACGGCGTCGCGAGGAAGAGAGGAGTCGGAGGAGCTCCTCAAGGAGCGATAAGCATAGGGAGAGGACAAAGAGAGAAAGGAAGCATATGAAGAAGCGGAAGCATAGAGGCGGCAGCAGCAGTAGGAGATCGAAACGAGAGGGGAAGAGGAAGTATTTGGATTCTAATGAATCGGACTCCGGTTCCGGGTCGGACTGTGATGATTCTCAGCCCCAGCGGCCAAGGGAGAGTCCTGAGGATGTGGTCAAAGGCATATTGCAGGAGTTCCCTACTGTAGCTGGTGATTTGGAACAGGTATTACATTTTAATTGTTCTTTCTGTAGTTAGCTAATTAATTGTAGTTATTGTTTTATTGTTGTTGTTGTCGTTGTCATTGTTATTGCTAGTCATTTTCCCCATGATGTGATAATGAAGAAAATACAATAATAATTAGTTTAATAAGAAAAATATCATCATCAAATTTTATAGTTAAACAGTTGATACATATAAATTCTTGGAAGTTGTAAAGACCAAATTTTTTTCTTAACTAGCTATGTATTAATTCACTTATGAAGCTTTCATTTTTTGAGCAACTTAACCAATTTTTTATCCTAAATCAGATAGATATATTAATGTGCTTTTTGAATAGAAGATTTATGTATTTTGAAACTACACGAAAAGTACTACAAGTGCATTTGAGATTCTTAATGGTAGACTTTTTCCTTTGATTCTTGGTAAGGAAAATTAAAAAGAATTTGAGACGAGTAGAAAGTAAGCAAACGGTTCCGTCTATTATCAAGTAATATATCTTTAGGGTTGTGTTAAATGAATAAATGGTTTCACTAGAAATGTTATTTTAATTGATGGAGTTGGTTAATATGGTTGGATGGAACTCTTTGTTTTTCTTTGAAAAGTGAGGTATGTGTTAAAACAGACACGAAGAAGTTGCAAGGAACAAAAAGAATGAGATGTTGTTAACAAAATGCTTATCAAAATTCATAAAGATGAAGCACAAAGTCAGAATAACTCCCTTTCCACTTGCTGGAGTTTCATTTAGGAGCTGGCCTTTTCTTTATCTCCATAACAATAGTTATCACATTCTAACTTGCTCAATAGTATTGCCGAGTTTTGCACTAAATCCAGTGACCTGCATTCCTTCAATATTGAGGAATTAGAGAGTCCATACTAAGAAAATTGCACAGTGTCCATAAGTTAAGCCATCCCACTGTTTGACAATCCATTTATATATTCACTTGTCTTCTGACAAAGTTTCCTGCAAATCGCTACGTCTTTACTCTTTGCTGTAGAGCTCTTGTGTTATATTAGGTCACACAGGAGCTTTTGAGGTGAGGATACTTGACTTTCAGCAATGAGTTATTTTTCCAAATGATCTGCCAAGAAAAGGCTGCATTGTGTGCATTATTTCGAGGACCTTACAAAGTGAAGTAATTAATGAAGAACTAGAATTTTTACCATTCCAGAATATTCCATCTATAGGTAATCCCCCTGCAATATCCTAGTTTCAGTCAAAAGAATCCCTTTCTACTTCGTTTTAGTGAGTATATACATGAACTATTTGTTTTTGTAGGCATATAGGAATACTTGTGTCCATGAGCATTCCAGTGTGTTTAGTAGATTGGGTGTTGTTCGTATTGAACATATTATGTTGTAGAGTCTCTACTTTTTGTATGTTGCTGGTATATGGGAGATTTTACCATTATTTAAAAAGTTATTTACTTTTAACAAAAAACTTGTGTCCATAAGCTTCTACTCGATCATAAATAACATTAAATATGTCCTTAAATTAAGGATTTGGTATACTTGTCTGAGATAGTGTATTTATCCCCCTCCCCGACGTTTTCTTTTTTACTTTGGTCTTTTATTAGTGCACAGTACATGGTGTTCTAGGATTTTAAACCATAATTATTTTATCTTCAAGTTTATATTGACATATAACTATGAGCCAAATTCAGCTAACATCTTCTATAAATTCAATACAGCTTCTACAAATGATTGATGATGGACAAGCTGTAGATATAAGGGGTTTATCTGAAAAATTGTTGGTCAAGCGTCTGCGAAAGCTATTCCTCTCTTTAAACCTTAAGGAAACGGGTGATCATGTTTTTCTATTACCATCAAAAGCATTTCCTACTTTGGAGACTGTAGGACCCTTAATCCGCTCCCAAATGCAACTTCAAAGTCAGGAGTTTCATCAGTGTGATGAGCAGTCCAAGCCATTGGATTCAGGAGTTGGACAGGAAAATTGTAATGCCAATTTGAGTTTGCCAAATGAAGTAGCTAGTGGTCATAATGCCAATTTGAGTTTGCCAAGTGATAATGGTACCACTTACAATGCTAATTTAAGCTTCCCTGCCGAAGAAGATACTGGCCCAAAAAGGAGGTATGTTGATCTCACCCTCCTCCTTTGTTTAGCTTCTCAGCATCATGTTATGGTCGATAATACTAGCATGCTAACATTCCTTGGCTGTTTCGGCTTCACATAAATGGAATACAGAACATGGGTGACGAGGGGGTTGGTCCAAGGAAATATATGTGGTGACTGACAAAGTGCAGCAAACTTGTAGCTGGAAACAAAGATGAGAGACCTAGCAGGGAAGAGGAGGATTCAGAGTATGATGGAGAATATGAGACAATAGAACAAAAAGGAGGACTTTGTAGGGAAATCCTATAATGAAAACTGAGAAAGTAAACATTTCACCTCGAAATTTCAAGTATGGTAGACTGCTAGGGAAGGAATGTTCTTTAGGAAAATAACAGAGCATAATCAATTTAATGAATATTGAAGACATTAGGAACCACAATCAATTTCCTTTGTGGTGTATTCATTGCAAATGAGTTCTAATTTGGATAGGATTTTGGTCTTCAAAATTGGATGGAATCTAAGGTTTTGATCACATTTGAACACATGATGACACCAAGTGGGGCAAGTAGGAAAGGGTGTCTGGTTGCAGTGTGATTACTCGTTATGGAAATTTTTTCAGACTGACTAAGTATTACTTTGTATCATCAGTACTCTCTCTTTGTGAACTCCATCTTTATAAAATGGAGTCCTCCCTACACAATCATAAAGCTAATAATTAGACATACATTTTATTTTGGTACTCTACCAGCGTGTAACTAAGCATGACAAATAGTTAAACTTTTTGACTTCACAAATTGTAAAAAGTAGGCATGTCCACTCTTAATTCAACTATGAGAAGGTTAGTCAAGAACTCATTCTAGTCCTACGTTGTCTTATTTTAATTTGATCTCCTTTGCGCTCGTGCAGGGTGATTGGCCCTGCAATGCCTTCTGCAGAACTACTTGCTGCCGCAGCTAAGTTGACTGAAGCACAAGCGGAGCTGAGGTAATCCTCTATTCTCCATTGCAGTTTATTGCTTCACTTAGATAAGTACTGGTGGACTTGGTTTTTTTTAACACAAATTGACCCTATTGGTATTTAACTTAAACTGTATTTGGAATGTGCTCAAGGGAGTAGATAATTTGATTCTTTACTTAGCCTAATCAACTAGACCATTCTACAGCATTGATAACAATCCGTCACATTGGATGCATTTTAATTTATGTTGCTCGGACTTGGGTGTAGATATTGGATATGGGTGTAGATCTAGGGGTTGGATTCTTCATCACATAAATTTTAGGATTCTGGGGGTATGGATCCGAATGTGGATACGTGGTGCTGGGTTAAGACTGATAAATGTATATTTATTGCAACATGTAAAATATATAATTCGATTAATCAGTGTTGTGAAAGGCGATTGCCTCGTTGCCAATGGCGAGAGGCGAGGCAGCCCTTCATCACCTATTAGCTTTGTGGCGAGGTGAGCTTCAAAAGGCGACGCCATGGCGAGAAAGGCGAGAGGCGAGAAAGGCGCCACCTTTTGTATTTTCTTAAAAAAGGCGACCAATTTAGGGTTTCAAAAGTTAAAAGGTAATTTTAGGATTTTCTTTTCAAATTTGCAGAGTTGAATTCTTAGACTACAACTGCTACTCCAACTAGTCGACTCGACTAGACTTCTCCGGTGACTCCAAAGTCCAACCAATACGTATTTCTTCTTTTTTTCTTCTAATTTCTTCTTCTTTTCTTCTTCAGATTTCGTTTCTTTTTCCTTCTTCTCCTAGTTACTTCTACTTCTGTTTTTTTATCACTGGTTTGACTTTTGTTCTGTTTTTTTCTCATTCAAGTTCTAGAATTTCAGTATGTACTATCTATTTTCAGTTTTTGAATTGAAATATTTGCTAATATGCTATTGCTATTGAGATTTTGATTATTTATTTACGCAATTAAATATTTTAATTTTTTGGGATTAATTGGCACCACACTTCAAAAAAGCTAGCGCCTCGCCTTGTGGCGAGGCAGACCCTTGTCGCCTTTTGCCGTCCAAAACACTGCGGTTAATTGAAGTTACTGAACTATTAATAAAAATTTAATTCTTTATGAACCCTAATATTTTATTCATAAGATATCTCGTCATTATAGCAAAGCATTCTCATACTTTATATAATTCTTTATGAACCCTAGTATTTTATTCATAAGATGTCATGTATGTTATACCAGACTAAAGTGAACTGCACTAAGTGTCTCTGACAAATGTTTCCAGGGATGTTGAGCTGGAAGAAGATACTGAATTGTTTATAGGACCTCCACCTCCTGCTTTGGTGACTGAGGTAGAATCAGCAAACGAGGCCGAGCGTTTTGAAGAGGTTCTTCCTCCACTCTTCTCTTTCCTATCGGTCTATCTGTTGTCTGTTTCTATGTATCTTTCTCCTTAACAATCATACTTGTGTGATCTTTCTTAGTACCTTCAATCGGACATAATTACACTTGAAATTTGATTTGATAATTAGTTTTATGATTATTTGACATTCCTTTTAGTTTAACCAAACCAAATGGAACTAACCCTCTAGATTTATAGATACCTTGAATCAACCCCCATATGAGTCATTGAAAAAAAACGAAGAAGAATCCGCCATGTAGTGTTTATATGGTACTGTAATTTGTATTTTCTTTTGAAAGGAGTGGGATTGTTCTTTCTTTTCAAAAACCGACGGTTTTACTTTTATCTGTTTGCTTGTTGCTCTCTCTCCCTCTCAGTTAGCAAAATTAGATATTTGAATAGCTAAAAGTAATAGAACCTTGTGTTTTATTTTCTTGTCGCCGCTTCACAACTTTTCTTGGTCTTCCACTCTTCCTTTTCCCATGCTGCTTTTTCTCTCTGTTCTGTTGTCAAGTTTTAGTAGTGTTTGAGGGTTCTAAATATATGACATTTTGTGAAGCCTACCTTTGTCACAATTTTTACACTGTTAATTGTGGGTCTGGGTTTGGTTCATGTTCATTTGGTTAAGGTGAGTTGAGAATTTCTTTTCTATATAACTCTTTGTTGACAATCTTAATTGTGTATAACGAGTACTTTTACTTGGTCAGGTTACAAGAATCATGGGGGCAGATGCAGACAACTCATATGATGTTTTGGGTGCGAACAGAAATATGTTGAGTGATAACATGAAGAAAAGGTAAATTGGTTGCTTGTTTGTGGAGAGCTATAGCAATTTTTTTTAGATCAGAGTAGCATCTGTAGGTTAAATTATTGATGCCCGAGGTTATAAGTTGTCTGCATACGTCCTTCAATTTCTTGAACTTGGTCTGGTAGATGAGCTAAGTTGCTCCACACTTCCCTTTTTCCTGTAAATAATGCTTGATTGAATTTCTGAACTTGAATAGTCTTGGTGCTTAAATATAGTGAACCCAGTCAGACTGTCATAGGTACATCTCCTATCTCCTAGAGAAGTGGCTGAACAGCTGCGAGCTGCTACTTCTCTGGAGGATGGTAGTAATAATGTTCCCTGATGGCATGTCATATGTTGTTTTCTCACTAGAAATCAAACTTACAAGTAATGAGTGATTCTAGAAGTGTAGAATCTTTTGGGCTAGCACAATAATATTGATCCAAGTATCTAGTGATTTGAAGGCTCGGTGATGAAACTGAATGTGAAATTTGAAGTCCATATTTAGATATTGTGTATCACAAGCTAATTTGAATCACTGTGTAAATACTGGATATATTGAGTCACTGAATGCCGTAAATATATTGTTACCTTTGTCAAAAAAAAAAAGAATATTGTAAATATATTGAGTTACACTCTTGAATGTCATCACTGAATGTAAAATGCAAGTTGCATATCTGTGTATAGGTAATGTCTAATTTGCAAAATGCTTCTTTTGCTTTGATGTTGATTTAGATCATATTATTTGTTTATATTATGTCATTCTAAAATAAAGTTTAAGTAAATCTTGAAAATTGTCACAGGGGGGTGTTGTCCAAATCATCGGTCCTGTACTAGATGTAGCCTTCATGATTACTGAAATATTCAAACATGTGTGCTCTCATATTTGCTTATAGATTATTTTGAGATATGTTTTATTACATCTATCATTTGCGATTTTATATTGAACAGTAAGTCAAGTTGCTTTCATTTTAATTTGTTAAGCATTTTGCCTTCACGTACTTCTAGTTGAGGAGGAGTTGAATGGATGTCTCCTACTTTATTATACGATTTTTGGATTATATATCCAGCTGTTCGCTGAGACAACTGTATATTTGATAATCATATACACGGTTGTGGCACGACACACGCTTATACCATCACCATAAAGAGGAACTTTACCCACAAGTTGTTTTCTTTCTTCCTTGTCCTGATGGTGTAACTACTCCTGTTGGTATGTGAACCATAGATGTGGATTAGTCATCAGTCATCAGTCGACTGTTAACTTGTTGCAGCTGCTGTCAGTCATGCTGTTAAATGCACCTTTAAAATCTGTCCTCATTGATTTGTTATTTTGGTGTATGCTTTAGGTACTGGAAGTTGTCTCTTATGGTGCATCCTGATAAGTGCACTCATCCTGAAGCTCACCAAGCGTTCATCAAGCTGAACAAAGCCTTTAAAGATTTGCAAGATCCAGATAAAGTGAGTAATTAAGTGATACGATCATTTATTTTCCTCACAAATTTTGTTATGTGAAGAGAAGTTTCTTTAAGGTCTGGCTTAAAACCCTGTGTTGATTTTCTAATAGCAAGGCGAAATGCAGATTTCTTCCATTTATTTCTTATTATCAGACTTCAAATGGACATTTTTTCTGCACTAGCAAGGGTAACTGCTCCTAGTCATTTGGGTGTAGATATTGTCCCATATATTTTGGTTCCAGATGTTGAATATTTCCAAATTTTATAGTTGGTTTGTGTTGTATCTTTTCGAGTGACCTAGTTAATTTTGAGGATGGACCATTATTTCATAGTGGTTCTTGTCAAATTTGCCTTAGTGTTCCTTAGGATAGCTAAATTGGATTTGCTATATGCTGTGTGAATCAATTATTTTGGTGTCATTTTTCTTTCTTGCGCTCCTGGCATACATTTCTTTGGTTGAGATAAGAGCAAATGATTTATTTGCTTTCATTAATATTTGAAAATATTCTTTAAGTGCATCATCTCAATTTCGTGGTGAGAAATTTTGGTGCAATTGGCACAATTTTGCAATTAACATCAGTGTCGCTTTTTGTTTACTAATGTGTGACTTTTTCGGCTTAACAGTTTACTTAGGAGTTGATAGAATCTTAAATTTTGGTTTAAACAATGAAGTTGAGAAGCTTATTAAGAAAAAGAAGTAGAGGGAAAAAAACCAGGAAATACAGAAGTGAAGACTTCTGCATATTCGAGAAGTTGAAAAATCATTAAGACATGCTGTCATTTTAACTTGTAAGCAAACCACTGAAAGTTATAAAGGCGGAAGATCATATACCTTATTTCACAAGTTTAGCATTTAGTTTATCAAAAAATGTCAGAAGTCAACAAAGATGAAGTGGTTCCTTTTTTCCCCCATGCAATCTTTATTATTTATTCAAGGTACTATTATATGTTTTTCACGTACGTATTCCCTTCATGCAATCTTGAATCTTCTACATTTATAAGTGACACTCAAGCACGGATTCATCTTCTATTCTGGTTTTAGGAGGAAATTAACAAAACAAAAGTTTATTTGGCTTCCTTTTTCCCCTCAGAAAACAAATCAGGCACTGACTTATGCTCTCATCTTTTGACAGAAATTAAAATGCTTAGGAAGACAATCATACTTTTGCAGGGAACTTTGAAAATTGTAATTAGGGAACACTCCTCAGTTGGATTGGATCACGTGTAGGGTTTTCCCCCTAGGGAAAGCAGTTCTAGATGTTTCTGTTACTTTATCACTTTCACCTCACTTTGTTGATTCATAGTCTAAAAGAATTATTATTGAGAAAAATCAGCAGGATATTATATAACCACTCAGAATTAACACATTGAAAATTTGATTTGCTATGGTTTGATGCCGTAACATCAGGTATTCCTGTTATTGTGGCCTACCGTTGTTTCATTCAGTTCCTTGAGCTTACTTCGTAACTTTCTCTATTATGGAGAACATTTACAGTACTATGCTTTATTTTGGGTTTTCCAAATGTTGTTATTATGGAGAACATTTACAGTACTATGCTTTATTTTGGGTTTTCCAAATGTTGTTTTCATTTAATTTATCAAGAAGATGTTGTTTTCTTTTGTAGAGGAAAGTGTTGGATGAGAAAATAAAGCGCAAGGAAGAACAAGAGGAAATGAAGGTACATTTTTTTGTGTCCCATTGGGTATGAAGATAACTCAAAGCACTCTTGACTACGAATCTGTTAACACAAGATTTGGTTCTGTAGGCAGAATTACAAGCTATGCGTGAAGCTGCCCAATGGAGACGTTTGCAAGGTTGGCCCATTTTGCTAAAACACGGTTTATCATTCATTTTATTCTACTATCTTGCTCAAATTGTATGTGATTGGTGCCTAATTTTTTATTCAACTTCTCTATTGCTTAATTGTCTGTGTACTCCATCTATTTTGATCAGACTCTTGCCACACTCATGTCAATCAGACATGATTTGGGTGTGGATATGTGACGACGGAAATAACACAAGGAAATCAAAAAGTAGAAATAGAATAAGAATGAAAGGAAGAATTCCGGTAAAGGAAGCAAGTAATCAACCCAAGCAAGTATACTTGAACCCACTTATTAGCATTCAATTACTAGAATAAAATAGAGGAAAAGAAATGAACTCATATGTCTATACTTACTAGATGAATTCGAGAGAGGTTCCATTGAACAGGACCGAGAAAATTCCTTAAAGGGGCTCTGTCAAGGGAGCTCTTCATCAAGTAGTTTGCCTTAATATCCTTTCATGATTTTATAATCCCCAAAGTACTCTTCTCTCACTAAAAGCCTAACTCCGCTTTCTTTTACTTCTTCCATGCCTCGTTGCTTGGACTACACTATGGTGCATGTGACTAGACAATAGAAATTTTATTTGCAGCACAAACAATAATCTTTTGTAGGTGTGTAAGGTCTGCGTACACCCCACCCTCCCCAGACCCCACTTGTAGGATCACTCTGGATATGTTGTTGTTGTGTTGTTCCGGGTATGTGATTGTTTCCTTTGTCATGCTCCACACCTTTTAAAGAGATATGGTTCCATCTATCATTTGTGGTACTAGATAGTCCATTACTGATGAATAAAGCATACGAAGACTATCTGTAGGTTCAGTCACGTTATCAATCCATTTCAGGAATCCTGATTGTTTATGTACCAATACAACCATGCTTCTCGTTAAGATATGCAGTCAACTTTAGAGGAGACTGACACAATTGAATATAGATAGCGCAAGCACATGCAGATGTGAGTTAGGAAGAGATAGAGATGATAGTGTCGATGCAATTAATGTTGAATTCAGTAATGCATCGTTTACCTTAATTTTCATGCTTGGCCTTTCACATTCTGGTTGTTTATCTATTTATTTTCTTTACTTGAAAGATCATGTCCTCCGCCCTCATATCTCATCTCACTAGCTTATTTACCTTGGAGATTTATCTGAACTTCCATTCCCAGTAAATCTGTCGTCATGCTTTTGGTGGAGTCAATTCTTGTTACGCAGTTCTAGATTTTTGTCCTCTTCCTTTATGGAACACTTTTCTGTCCCTTTTTTGGGAAGGAGGGAGGCTGGAGAGACTGCTGCAGCTGCTACATGTACCACTAGATTTACATGTTTATGGTTCATTGTGTGATAACTAATAAGAAACTCACTGTTAGGTGAGCTGTCTCTAGAGGATTCTCATGTTGCATGGATCTCTGAACAATATAGTTATGAAATGTGTCAACATCCAAGATCTATATATTGTATCATATTGTTGCTGGCTTATTCAGTTATTCCACATTTATAAAGAATGTCTATGGTAGAAAGCTAGTAAATGATATGGTCCTCTGCAAAATGATCTATTGGTAAGAAAAAAATGATAGAGAGTACTCTGTCTTTTCAATGTAAATTCTTCATTTCCTTCTTGTGCCAAATTTATCTTTTACAGAGTAGTGGACCTTGGGGCTTAACATACATAGTCAACTGTATACGTATACCCTTTAACAACTTGATAACATATACACTCTATCACCTTATATTTGGATACTTCTTATACTATGATTTTTCCTGAGCCAAGGGTCTAGAAAAGTCTCTCTACCTCCCATGGTAGGGTAAGGTCTGCGTACACTCTACCCTCCCCAGACTCAACTTGTGGGATTACACTGGGTATGTTGTTGTTCTTATACTACGATTACAATTTCAAACTCCAACTAAGTATTCCCTGTGTATCAATTTATGTGAATAAATTTGATTGGGGATGGAATTTAAGAAAGAAAGGAGAACTTTTGAAACTCGTAATCTTAAACATGTCATAACATTTTGGGTGGCTAAAAGAGCTTGCCATTCAGGGTAAAATGAGAAGTTTAAGTTATAATGTATCCAAGTTTAGTAAAGAGATCGTTCGTTTTGGAATAGATTTAAAAGGAAATGTCACATAAACTGGAACAACGGGAGTAATTTATTATGGCTCAATATGTTTTTTTTTTTTGGGTCAAGTCACTGTCCAGTATGTTTATAACATTCGATTTGACAAGGAAGAATTTATTTTCATTAAAATTACTTTTTGCTTCAGGTATCTCCATGGAAGGTGATGATCTGCTATTAGCAGAGATGGAGGTCAAAGTTGCACCAAAAAGAGATGAATGGATGACTACACTGCCTCCTGAAAGAAAAGTAAGGTCTTGTTTCTTCCACTCAATTTTGATGAATGTCCTTTTCCTTCTTTTCCTTAAGATTTGACAGATCAAACTTGGTTCTATTTTTAGATGTTCAGGCCAAGATGCATAATTGCTCATCTAATTGTTCTACTACTCCAGCTGGCTCAATCAATGCATTTGACATATTACAAATAGTATTAAATATAGGTTATTGGAAACCCATCAAGGAATGATCATATTAATATTTTTCAAGCTAAGAAAGAGATCAAAGTACGAGATAAAGGATTAATATACACTTGTATAAAAAGGAAGAGAATGAATTTTAAACTGGGATAGTGGAATGTAGTGGACAGGCCAAGATAAGTTACTGTCATTGATAGTATATGTACACAAACACAAGTAGCTAACCATACCTGCCGCCAGGTTGGGATTGAGGTGTAGTTGGTTGATCCAATATTGGTTGGCTATTTCTGATTAATTTCTAACTAGCAGTCTAAGCTTGAAGTCAAACCTGATGTGTCTGGCTTCTCGCTACATACCTGTTCTAAATTCTTGTCCCTCCCTATTGATCCCTAGCTCTTCCATAAATTTTGACCTATCCTGGACATATTAGTTTATCCAGGCATTTAAGGTCAACCATAATTTCAAACTCCTTCTGACCTTCTGGTTCCTCTCTCATCATCACCTATTTGGACTCCTAAATGGCCTGTATTATTATTCAGTACCATATCCTAGTCTAATGCTGAACCATTTAATGATGTAAATTTGAACTGCCATCGTCATGTTCAGCTTCTTCATGAGACTAAGGTTTTGTGCTGGTTGTCAAAGTTGGCTAGAATTTTGTGTTTTACTTCAAAGCTCCGTCCAAACAACCACATACGATTCAAGCATTGGTATAGGTGCGGCTAAATTTCTTTAGCCATCTCTTCTTTAAATAAGCTTCACTCATCTGCCTTCCCTCCCTCGTTGCTGCCTTAGGTAACCTGGAAAGATTTTGGACCCATCATTAGCATGCTTCTCACCCTAAAGGGCTCAGTGACCCTGAAATAACATAAATCCATGTCTTAATTGTTGAAAAGGAATTGATATTGAACAAGAATCTAATAGAAGAAAAAACAAATTGAATGGGAAGCTAGGGCTCTGGGGAGTTTGTTTAATGGCAGCACCAGATTCTTTCCCGGGATTCCAGTATTTTATTCCCTATCCTGATGTAACAAGAAATAGTAATTCTAAGAAAATAACATGTTATCATACATATATAAATTCTTGAATACATAATGTGTGTTATTCATGCACTATATAGTGATGGTCCAAAAGAAAGACAAAACATGAAATCCTTCGCTAATTTCTGAATGAGAAACTGCTTCCTATGGAGTATTTTTCCTTTCTTTTACTTCGTGAACTCTGCATGATGTATTCCCGTAACCGATTATCTGCTTAGGCTGGCGTTGTGAGCATGCACTCAACGACGAGCTTTAGCAAGAGCTCGAAAGAAGGCCGTGGTGATACTAGTGCCTGGACAGACACCCCATCAGATCGAGCTCAGAAAGCCAAAATGAAGTATGTTCATTCTCTCTTATTTAGATCTTTTGGATATGATATTAGATAATCTCGGTTTAATTATTTTGCATTTTCAGTTATTTGGAAGCCTTCAATGAGGCTTCAGCACTTGCTTCTAAAGAACTGCAAGAAAAGAGTAGATCAAGTGTCGATGCTGAACTGGTGGAACAGTTTAATAAAGCGAGACGATCAAAATCTATGGTAGAAAAGCATCAAGAGACAGCTCGCACCAAGTCAAAGAAAAAATCTAAGCAGGAATCAGTGAAAGAAGAATGGCAAGGAAATCATCCATGGAAACCTTGGGATCGTGAGAAGGATTTGACAGCCGGAAGGCAAAATGTTAAGCTTGATGCTGCGGACATGTCTCAGGGTCTCACTTCCAGGTTTTCTTCTGGATCCTTCCAAAGGAACTTCCTCTAGAAGAGTTGTGGTCATCTTCCATGTTCGAATTTGTATTGGCCCTTAATATATATATATATAGTAACTTAAAAGAGATATCCTCAAGTAGATCCATCAATTTTTCTTATTGAGATGTATGTGTAACCATGGAGTTGCAGAATGAAATTGTTGTTTGAGTTTTCTTTTCTCTTTTTAAAGCATAGATGAGATACCAGTTCAGAAAAGGCTCATACCCTTCATCTCTTCACTGTTGAACGAAATTGATTTTATTTTTCTTTTAGTGAAATGCAGCTTAGATCATAAACAAAAATTAGAGTAGTTCAGTACACAAAGGAAGTGATCGTAATAACTCAGTCCACAGTAGTCTTGACGAAATGCAAAAATAAAGCATGATTTGGAGGGGAATTGCAAAATACAATATCTTGAAAAGTGATGGAGAAGATACAATATATTGAACAGTGTTCTACTGTTATACCCCATGGTATTTAGAGCCCCATTCAAAACTACGGGTAGTGTCAGTGTACATGCGTGAACAAAGGGCGTACACCAAATAGTGTCAGTGTACATGCGTGAACAAAGCGTGTACACCAAATATTACAGAAAAATTTGGACTTGGCGACGAACTTCGTCGTCTAATTGCTATGTTATTAACCAAAAAATTCATGTTTTCTGATATAAAATAGATGATAAATTTTGTAAAGATATTAGGATTTTCTATAGGTGGATCTCTTTTAAAAATTAAATATCCAAGAACCAACTAATATGCTGCAAATTTTCTATTTTACTTAAAAATTCGACCTCCGAAGGTTGGTTTGCATTTCCCATGTGAATGGTCTGGAACTTGCAATCAACTGATAAAATTAGTGATTCTTTTCAATGGTAGTAATTATGTGAACGAGATCATATGTTTGAGCTCTTCTCCATTAGTCTACCATTGAAATTCTTTTCAATGGTAGTACTGTTCTAAAATATTCCTACACATAAGACATGCACAAAAACACACTTCATATTATTTTTCATCCATGTATTATTTGTACCTACATATTTTTGTATATTAATTAAGTTTTAGGATTTGTTAATACAAAAGTAGCACTTGTCGGTTGATTGTTATATTTTCTATGTAATTTGTATAAATATACACACAGAATGAAAACATTCTCAAATCCATTAAGTTTCTTCACTACTACGTACTACTTTATTTATAATGGTATTGTTCGAACTAGTTTGATACTATTTCGATTTAGTATATCAGATAACTAAGGATTAAACATAGGTAAATAAATAACCTATGAGTGACCATATTATGGACTATGAAAGCATCACAAACTTTTAAATATGAGTATGATTTTTGTAATATCTCAGCTTAATTTAGCAAAAGATAAACATCCAAATCATAATAATGGATAAATTAAAACTCAAGGAAAAAAAGAATATAAAAAAATTTAAGCTTGTCTGACCAGTAGATACAAAAAAACATCAATTCATACACAGTTACCAAATATCTTAAAACAGTCAATAGGTAGTTAAACAATAAAAAATTCTCTAAGGCAACTTTTTTAACGTGCCTTGTGTAACTTCAACATTTCTTTCTATATAAATGTTCCACCTTTTCCTTGGAATTTCACAAACTTCTTCTTTTGTTTCAATTAAAAAGATACAAAAACTATTACTGATCATAGAAGATTGATTTTCATCTATAAATCAGGGTAACATTGAAGCAATTGACTCATATGATTTTGATCATCGTCGACTAACGGAAAATTAGGGTAAGAATAAGAAGAAGAAGATGGTGCCTCCATATTCATGATGACTTGTGGTGCAAATAACTTGTCATCTATATTCCACTCATCACAAAATTGATCTTCATTGTTGTTGGGATGATCTCTTGTAGCCAAACTTGTTGAAATGGTAGGGCTATCATCAATTACTAATTGATTATTGTCATAGGCAATATTATTTTGGCTTGAGACTTGATGATTAAGAGGGAATTGATGATTGAAATTTGATGTTTGGTTGAATGCATTATTATAACTTGGCATTTGTGAAAGGGAGGGAGGTGGTCTAGTTGAATAACTTGCGTTGGTTCCTCTCATATAATTATTATTATAAGCAATATTGTTGTTTGATGGACTTGGCTTCTTGAATGCCCTGCATACTACCCATCCTTCTTCCTGTCAATTGACAATAAATTCCAAACTTGTTAGTAATTACATAATGAGTAATAATCTTATATATTCAGCTTAATTAGAGTTGACAATTAACTTTCGAACTAAATCTTCACTACAACAAAGAGACGTTTAGTGACAATAAATATTTCTTATAGCTACTACTCCATTTATCCTTTGTTTTATTTTATGTAACATTCTCTTCTTCTTTTTCTATAATTCCAATAAGACTAATAACTTCTTCTTTTTTTTTGTATATTTAAAAACAATTTAACTTTTTAGTCTTACTCCAAGTGACACAATTTTATTGGTATAAAAACGTAATGTCATGTTTAAGTTTTAATATCCCAAGTTTCAAATTATTATTTTTTCGAACTACTTAGTCAAACACCTCCTTTATTTTCCACAGGAAACGAAGTACATAAAGAACAAACAAACAAGGTTTGTCTTTTCAATATGTTCTCCAAAACTTTTTCCCAACATCAAAAGTAATCTAAAAGGAACAAGAAAAACTTATTTCTTTTAGTACTTTGCTATGCCAATTAATAAATTTTTGGATAAAAGTCCAACAGTCAAAAAAGAAACAAACTTATTCAAATGAAAGACACAGAAAGCATTTCATGCGCGACAAAATATTAATTAGTGCTTCTAACTCAATTTATGCGAAGGTGTTCGACTGAACACGTACAAAATTTAAAAATAAAAGTAAGATTTTTGAAATTTATGATTTAAAATAAATTATAAATATTTATGTGGCTATAAATCATCTCATTAAGAATAAAATAGAATATTAAAGTGTCATATATATAAATAAGGACAGATTGAAGCATACATGTTCAGCCTAGAATATACTCCCTCTCTTCCAATTTAAATAACCAACTTTCCTTTTTAATCTGTCCCAAAAAGGACGTATTTCTATATGTAGTAATAATTTAATTTTAAGACATTTATTTTACTCTTAATAAAATGATTTATAGTCACACAAATATTTCTAACTTATTTTAGATCACAAATTTCAAAAGTCGTTCTTTCTTTCATAAACTCCATGCCAAGTCAAACTACGTCACATAAATTGAGAGAGAGAGAGAGAGAGAGCAGATTTTGAAGTAAATGGAAAGATTGGCTGACCTGAGGAGGTCCATGTTGAGAAGTTTGGAGACGATATTCATGCATGATCCAATCACTTTTCCTTCCATTAGGAGCTCTTCCTCTATAGAAAACAAGTGTCTTTCTCATCCCTATTATCTTCTCCTTTGATAACACTGCTTTATCCCTTCCTGTTGCCTTCCAGAATCCAGCGCCTGTCGCGCGATTCGTCCGAGTTCCTGTAGGATATTTCCTGTCCTTGTGGCTGAAAAAATACCATTCACTTTGTTCTTCATATCCCAGTTTACACCTATCTGTATATATTACAAACATCATCTCAATGTTCAAATAAGCTCATACAATATGTTACCGTCCCATAACAAAATGATTTACAGTCACATAAACATATATGACTTATTTTAGATCACAAATTTCAAGTCTTTTTTTTCTTTCTAAAACTCTATGTCAAGTCAAATTATATCACATAAATTGGAATGCAGGAAGTACTAATTAATGTTGATAGTCTAGTGATATCGATAGAAGTCATGTTTTATACTGTGATAGGTATGGATTTAATTCTCATTGTTTCTGGGGCCTTGCCTGATCTCTGCATAAATGATATTTTTTTAGTATCAATTTATTTGCCTGGTTTTGATTTGATGTGGAGTTTAAGAAAGTAAAAAAGATTTTTGAATTGTGTGATCTTAAACCAAAGATATGTTGAACATACCAAAATACCCTTGATCTTAAACATGTCAAGTAGAAAGTTAGAATTTAAAAGTCACCAAAAAAGGAACATGAGACACTTTTTTTTAAAATAAAGTGAAAAAGAAAGTAATACAAACAAATTGAATCAGAGGGAGTATAAATCTAAAGTGGAAATTACAAGAAAAAGAGAAGAAAGAATGAATGTACCTTGGATGTCCCATGGCTCCATTCTATAAAGATCAATATCAGTGATGACATCAAGATCAATCTTGAGTGAGTTAATCTTTCTCTTGAGGTAGTATCCAACAAGTTCTTCCTCTGTTGGATGAAATCTAAATCCTGGAGGAACACATGACTCCATTTCCATCTTGATCAATCTGACAAATTATATTTTTTGGGAACAAAAAAAAAAAGTTATATATATACTATTGGAAGATATTTTTTGCACCTTTTTGTTAAGTAAAATATGAAAAAGAAACTTTTTCATAGACAAAACATTCCTTCTCAATATATATAAGAGTGTAAATGTTACACTTCTCTTATCTTGCAAGATTTGTAATCATTCTACTCATTCACATCCATTCGTGAGCAAATTTAAAGTCATCATTACCTCATTCTTTTTGGTTTTTTCTTGTAGTGTGGGGTCAAGGTCCTCCAATTTAAAATATTTTTTTTCAAGATTTATTTTCCTCCTTTTAAATTTTTTGATTTTGGGAAATTTGGAAAATGGCAAACCATAGTTAGTTCGTTCCTACCAAACAAGAAAACAAGAAAAATCATGATGAATAAGCCTGCAATGGCCTTAATTAGTTGCATGCAATTCATGCTAGTAACATGTACAATTTCTATGAAAAGGAAAATAAAAGTAGACGAAAACATTGACTTTGTTTTTGTTTGTAAAAAAATAATACAAAAAGAAGTATATATTATAAGTTGTAATGATTTCTTTGAGTGCATTCCACTCAATAACACATGATCCCTTAAGAAAAACCCTTTTCACACATTACCATATAGATATTTTTCACTTCATGACCAGTGAATTATGACATTCAAGAAAATGATAGAATTGCCTTTTTCTCTTTATATTTTCTTAGCCAATCAAGTGCTAAGGGGGTCCATAATCTTACACTGTAATTAATACTCTACAAAAATGCTAAGAATTACACATAGAGGAAACAAAAGTAAGTAAACATGCAATCATTAACAATTGAAAGAATTTGCAATATGATCTTTTAGAATAACAACTTAAGAAAGTTTCATTTGATGAAAGAAAAAAAACAAAGAAAATAACCTTGGTATTCATTTAAATAGCTAGTAAGACCTTAAGTCTCAAAATGAACAAATTGTAAATGAATTCATCTGTATGGAAACACCATAATAACTTACTAAATTAAGTACCACAGAAAAAATAAGCAAAGATAGAGAGACCCTTTACCCCTTTTCAAGCTCGGAGCGAGCGAGAGCGAGAGAGAGCGAGAGAGAGATTGAAGGAAGAAGGAGTTGTTGATGAAGAGAGATCAAGAGAAGAGAGACTCAAGAATGAGAGAAACCAAAATGGATAAATGAGGTGTTAGTTGAAATGTTGTTGGTGAGGGAATAAATATTTACTTATATATAGAAAAAGACTTGTTTAGCTAGGTTAGTAAAAGAGTAGTTTGTGTGATAAGCAGGTATATACACAACAGAAAAAGAATTACTTAAATATTCTATGAATATGACACAATGCGTTTTCAAGTTTTTTTTTATAAAGTTATTTATAAAATTTAATGTTTGCATCTTTATATATATATTTTTTATATAGTATAGATAAAAGAAAAAAAATGCAATGTAAGGGTTAATTGATGATTACGCGTGGGGTTGGCAAATTTTTTGGACGGCGTGACAACGAATTTTCACGCCACCCTCCTCCTCTTCTCCGCCCGCCGTTATATTATGCTCTAAGATTTTCTCACTCCAACCCTTTATATTTCCCAACCAACTTGTTAATTGATCTTCTTCAATGAAGTAACTTTTGTACCCTGATACCATAAATGAGGGGTCATTTTTTGGGATATTTTAAAATTTTAATTTGAGATTAAATTTATATATTATTTTTTTAATTGATTTTTTTAGTGACAAATTTATATGTTTAACTGTAACGATCCGTCTCGATCGTTATGACAAGGCCAATGGTGAAAAAATCAGGCCAGAAAACCTTCCGAGTAGTGACTTAAAAATTTTAGGCTAGGCCAGTCTCAGACGGAATCTGGGCGAGGTGAGGTCTAGAGCCATCCGGGAATGGGTGAGGTGATATGTCTAGCCTTGTTTTATATTTTCTAGTAGCCAAGATATTAAATAACTTGTAGATCTTTACGGAATCGAATTCGGGTGAATAAAACTTCCGAAATCAAACTTGGCGTGAAGGGGATAGTTTGGGATGTCAAGGGAATAAGGTATGTTGTGAAAAAAGGCATTCAAGAATGGGTGAGGTGATATGTCTAGCCTTGTTTTATATTTTCTAGTAGCCAAGATATTAAATAACTTGTAGAGCTTTACGGAATCGAATTCGGGTGAATAAAACTTCTGAAATCAAACTTGGCGTGAAGGGGATAGTTTGGAATGTCAAGGGAAGAAGGTATGTTGTGAAAAAAGGCATTCAGGAATTTTCGAGTCCCTGAATTTCATGCAATCCGCTATAACGAGTTGTACGTCACTATAGCGGGGTGATAGCCGCAATAGCTGGGTCGCTATAGCGGGATAAGTCAAGATTTTATGCAAAAAAAGTTTCAAAACCTCTTACTTCATCATTGTCCTTGAGATTGAGAGGGTACCACGACTTTCAGATTCTAGGGGATTTTATTGTAATATTTTTGGTTAAATGGTTAAGTTTATGGGAACTCGGTCTTTTATCTATTGAAACTGCGATTTAGTTGCTTTTCTTCCATAAATTTATTTCCATAATAAGTCTTGATGGTTAAGTTTGGGTTGGTAGGATTAGTGTGGGTGCAAATCACGACGGTCTGGGTCGTGAAAAAGTTGGTATCAGAGCCCTAGGTTCGTTGATCTCGTCGTACTAAAATGAGTCTAGTAGAGTCCCGCAGAACGGTATGAAGACGTTTGTACTTCTCTAAAAGAGGCTATAGGGCTTTAGGAAAATTCTTTCTTCTTTCTTCCTTCATGCTATAACTTGATTCCAATTGATATCTGACTTCTTCCACTCTTTTGTCTGCAGATGGTTGATACTAGACGCAACGGTGCAAGGACAGTAGCTCCGACAGCAGAGCTAATAACAAGAGGGCGTGAAAGAGGTAGAGGTAGAGGCAGATGTAAGGGCAGGGGCAGGGTGTCACGACCCAGGGTAGCCCCTAGATGTAACACGGCGTACAAGACCCCGAGAGGTCTCATACAAGCCCTTAGCATACATAACATACAAGATAATAGAGAAATAAGAGTCCCAAAGAGCATTTTATATCAAAGCTTTACTCAAAACAACGGACGTCTACAACTCATGTCTCAAAGCCTTCTAATATCATAGAATACGAATAAAAGTGATAAGGACACAGCCCAATACAATATCCAATATAAGGAAAGACATAAAATGTAAAATCCAACAAGGCTATGTCCTCGGATGGATGAGGACTCACCAAGTCTTCTTCTCAACTCTAAGTCAATGCTCTAGCCACGAGTGGAAGGTGAATCGCCACGTCCTACACCAATGAAGTTAATGTAGGCAAAAGTATGCATTAGCACAATCAAGTACTAAGTATGATAGCAATGCACATAAACACATAAGTCATGCTAGAGAGAGAGACATAATCATGACATGCGATAGCCAAGCTAAAAACATGATAAACATGAGAAACATGAAACATAAAGCGTATATCAAGGCCAAAGCAAGCTAAATCATCTTTCCTTCTTTTCTTTACTTCATTATGAGAACACTTATTCATTAACTTGTGGGGAAAAGCCTTAACCGACATGTAAGACCATGTGAGCTATCAACACGAAATTCGGTGTCTACCCCACACTGAAAGGGGTGTCCTACTTGTCAAGGTAACACCATGAACTTCTTAGCTTAGGTGAATCCACTAGCTAATGTCTACTTAAAGACAACATCCTATGGTGGCAACATAGTTTATAGGATAGAGATTGCTTTAGGAGACTCGGCCTCAACTAACGGGAGAGCTCCATCTAGAAAACCTGGCCTCTACTAACGGGAGAGCTTTCACTAGAAGACCTAGCCTCTACTAGCGGGAGGGCTTCCATCTCAATATCCACTCGGTGCTAAGATAATTCCCACGGATTAGTCATTAACATATTTATATCATTAAACATGAAAAGGTACAACTAGGGTTACCAATTCAAGCTAAAATCATGCTTATAGACGTTTCATCTTCCATGGACCTTGTCCAAGCTTACATCATTAGAATAGCTCCTTAAGAACATGGGTAATCGCCTCTTTGTTCTTTTAAGTCATATTAGGAGTATTATGTGAGAAAACCTTTCACAACTCAACCGTAGGATCATCATATCATAACTTTGGTACTTTACTCTCAAGCACCCTTAATTCATCATGCTCATATTTAATAGTTCATAGAGTTCATATGGGTTCATGCAAGTTCAACTCATAACATGCAATTCAATGCAAGCTCATGCTTAGAAAGCCATAATTAGGACAATTTACCCATACTTGAAGGAACTCACATAATAGAGGAAAATCATGCTTTTGACTTGATCATGCTAAATTCATAAGATTATCCTCAATTCATTCATAATTCATGCTTGATTTCATAGAGAATTCATAAACTTCATTAAATCATAGCTCAACCCAACAATCAAAGCATAGATTATCAAATTGGGGAGAATTAGCTTAGGATCATGGGGGTTGAAACGACCCCAAAAATGCCCGAAAATGTGCTTCGGAAACACCTATAATTGTAATTTCCATATATCTCAAAATCCGTGCATGATTTCAGAAATTCGACTTCATATTCTTATTTGTGGGGTCAAATTGAGTGGGAAATGGGTCTAACCCGAATTTTAGAGCAACCGTATCAAAATTCAAAAATCGCAAAAATTGCGATTCGGAGGGTCAACTTTAAAGGGGCATATCTCTTAGCACACAAGGAACTGAAGGGCTGCAAACTATTAAATTAAAGCTCTTTGAGTTAGCTTTCCAACGCACTTGGTTTCACCTCATTCCGAGTTAGGATGAGGGATGTCCATTTTCGTAAAACCTGTCTGTGCAGATTTGCAATTTCCAGTGAGCTATTTTTTTTAGGCGGGTTGGAGACTTTTTTTATAAAAAGGGGATATGTCCCATACTTAGTCATTTTCTTAACTCCAAAAACACTCTCTAAGCCCTCTCCAAAAATTCCACCAAGATCTTCAACCAAATTCAAACATCTCAAGCTCTAATTCCGGATTCAAGACTCAATCTCAAGCTTCGATTCTCCATTCCAATCTTCATCAAGGATTTTCCAAAGTTGAGGTATGTGGGTTTGATTGTGGAAACCTTCCTTTCCACAAGTCCAACCATTTATCCTCTATTTCTACTTCAAGTTTATGGGTCCTTATGATTATTTATGAACTCTTGAATTATGGAATTACTACTACACACCCTATTATGGTCCATTTTGCATATTATCATGAAATGGAATTATTATGTGATGTTTATGGTTTACATGCTTCCATGATCAAATTATGAAGGTTGATATATATATGTATGTTGTTGGTGGGCTGATTTATATGGATTTTGGAATTGGTTGGACTTAGTATTCTTGAAATACATGATTTCATTTACATGAACAATTGCCCACCTTGTGTTTGATAAAATGCCCATTTATAGAATTCTTAGGAAAGGGAAGGTCCAAGGTACGTTCTATGAGTCGGATGGTTATGTAATTACTGAAATGATGATGAAATGGACACATGTATATGATTTTCTCTATATAAGTGTTGTGAGTCGACCAAGCCTAGTACGGGGGGTAGTAGGCCCGTATAACCGTATCGAGGGGTTGGTACCTTGGTTGCCTAGTACGGGGGGTAGTAGGCCCGTATAACCATATCGAGGGGTTTGTACCTTGGTCCCTAGCTCGGGGGGTGGTAGGCCCGTGTAACCATACTGAGGGGTTTGTAGCTCTTTCGCCTCTCCAAGGGGGTGGTAGGCCTTGGAAATACTATATTGATGGTCACTCGCCACACATGTACTACGTCCCACTAAATATGATTTTTATGTAAGCATCATTATATATATCATTTCATTAATATGCTATCTATTGGGTATGATTACGCATTTTTCCTATGATGTCCATCTAATGTAGCATTGCATTGCATACCATATACTTAGTACATTCAAATGTACTAACGCATACTCTATGCCTACATGATGTCACCATGTAGGGACCGGAGCACCGCTTGACCATCCTCCTCCGCGAGGCTAGTACGATTTTCTATAGTGGTTATTGGTGAGTCCTCCATTTCGGGGACGTTGCTCATGATCTTTTGCTATGTATAAAACTTTTCCTTTCTAGTTATGTTTTGATTATGAGGGTGAGCCCGGTAGTTTGTCTTGGCCCCCGCTAAGTACTCATGTTTAGAGGTGGTGTTGGACAAGTTGTGTATTATGCCTGAGCTTGACTCATCTATGGTATTTATGTATCATTTCTTTTTTTTTTCTTTCTTGCTCCCTTAGTCCCGATTTCTCCCTTGATTATGCTTATCGCTTTTGGTCATTTAATTGCTTCCGCGACCAAGGATGTGTAATGATACGCTATGAGGCTTGTTTGGGGTTCCTTCGGGTTCCCCATTCGCCGGTCACATCTAGGCCCTAGGCTTGGGTCGTGACAGGGGTTCATGCAATCTTTACAATTAGACATGCAATTCACGCTAGATCATGCACTAAATTACTTTATCACGCTAAATCGTGCACTAGGAATCATAAAATCAATAATTGGAATCATAATTGAAGAACCCACAATGATTGATCACAAACCCTAATTCACTTGGGTTAGAGTAAACCTTTGGAAATCATGAAGAAAAGGAAGGGCCCATTGGAGGAAAAGACTCTTAATGGTGAACACTATCATACCTCAAAGCAATCCATAAGAAATTGGAGAAGATTGAAGGTCTTCAATGGAGGATTCAAGCTTCTTCTTCTTCCTTGAGAGTTGAGAGAGTTTCTTTTTAGAGAGAGAAATATTTGAGAGAGGAGAGTTTTGGAATGAATTAGAATGAAAGGAATTATGCTTAGAAAGTATTTATAGGTCTTAGATTAAGGGTATAACCGACTTAGCTTAATAGGTAAACAATTAGGGAAAAGGCCAAAAAGCCCTTAATTAAAAACTGTCGAGGCCAATCGACGGACAGGATCTACGGTCCATACATCAATTGACGGACAGTCCTGTTCTTCCGTCAATTGATTCAGAAAGTTCATTTTGGGCTGAAAATTTGGCCAAGTCTGGAAGGCATCTACGGCCTGTCAACTGAACTACGAACCGTCCTGCTATTCCGTAGGTCAAAGTTCAGAAACTTGGAAATCCTGAAATTTCACAGTGCCAATGACGGTCCCCACCTACGGCCCGTAGGTCGCCTCCGTAGGCCACTGTCTTCAGGTGAGTTCTGCATTTTAAAATCCTTTGGAAGCTTGGGGTGTTACACAGGGACAGAGGAAGGACAGCACCCACCAGAGGCGGAGCTCAGGAAGAGAATGTACCACAGGAAGCAACCCCACCCCTACCTAGGATCCTGTGGAAGAAGAGGTTGAGATAGAGATTGAGGAGGATGTTGAGCCTGAGGTGAGAACACATGTTATGGTTGCAAGTCTTCCCCCTATGGACTCTAGGCGATTCAGCAAATGTTAACTTTTCTGAGTCGGTTGACAAGAATTGGAGCCACTTTCACTATGCAGGCTACTCAGGTTCCAGCTACTCGTCTTATTGTTACTACGGTCCTTAAGATAGATAGAGACTCGGGCACTAGCGTGTTCTTCCGTCCATTACTTGTTCCTGTGATGACTGGCACTGGACATGATATTTTGAACCAAGTTTTTGAAGTTAGAGCCTCCAGTGTTCCACGATTCCGAGAGTGATGATGCCTTTGAATTCATTTTGTGGAATGTCAATCATTAATCTTGCCTTCACTAACTTGGATACAGTTTCATGTTTTATTCTTGGAGAAATATGTGCCTCGTACTTTGAGAGATCGAAAGAGGATGAGTTTATGGCCCTTGAGCAGGCAACATAACGGTGGCTGCTTTTGCGACTAAGTTCTATGCCTCGTCCCGTTATGCTACGTAGTTGGTGAACACTAAGGAAGAGAGGATTCGATTGTTCGTCCAAGGTTTGAATAATGAATTGTAAGTTTTGTTTATGCATATGACCTCTGCAGGTAAGAGCATCAATAAAGTGACTTATTTTGTGACAAAGTAGAGGGAGTTCGACAAGTTGGACAGGCCAAGGCATTGGCTAGAGGTCCAGAAACTTGGGCAACTACATTGGTTCATATTTTATGGGTTTCGATTCGCAGGTATATTTAGCTTGTCTGATTTAGTCGGCTATGCCAACTTCTACGGGTCGTCATTCAGGGGTTCCGCAACAGTCTCTAACTCAGAGTGGTCAAGGAGCTTCTTATGCATCAGCCAATAGGCCCTTACTTGACTGTGGATATTTTATTTGTGCTGAGTCGGTATACTTCAAGAGGGAATACCCTCACAAGTAGACTATTGGCCAGGTTCAGCAGCATACTAGAGCAATGGTTTTAGTGGGTGGAGGTAATTATGATATAGAACTCCATAGGGTGAGTGAGGTGGTAATTAGAGAGGCCATGGAGGCTGAGGAAATAGTAATGCAGGGAGAGGAATTTCGCAGCCCGAAAGGGGTTTTTTATGTAATAATGACAGAGCTTAGTGTCACATATTTTCAAGCAGATCAGAGGTTGAGGAATCAGATGCCGTGATAACATATATTATTCTTGTCTATGACCGAATGGCTACAATGTTGTTTGATCCAAGTTCTACTTATTCTTATGAATTTGTTAATTTTGCTCTAGACTTGATTTGATTTGTAATACCCTTAATGCTCCTATATATGTTACTACCCCAGTTGGAGAGTCTATAGTAGTAATCCACGTGTATTGTAATTGTTCTGTGATGTTTATGGGTATGCAGACTTGGGTAGATTTAGTCATGTAGGATATGCTACACTTTGATGTGATCTTGGGTATGACTTGATTGTCTCCTTATTTTGTTGTGCTAAACTGTAATGCTAGGACAATGACTCTAGAGATCCCAGGTAGGGAAAGATTAGAGTGGGAAGGGTGAACAAGCCTAAGCCATTAAAGATCATATCATTATTTCGGTCTAGCAAACTAGTAGGGCTTGGTTGTTTGGCCTACTGGCCATCTTCGAAATGTTAATATAGAGTCACCTTTCATTGAGTCTATCTATGTGGTTTTGAAATTTTTGAAGGTATTCACTACAGATCTACCTGGTATGCCTCCGGATAGGGACATAGACTTTTGTATTGAATTGGAGTCGGGCATTCGCTCACTTTCTATTCCTCCCTATCACATGACTCCGATAGAATTAAGAGAACTCAAAACTCAGCTTCAGGAACTGCTTGATAAGGGATACATTTGTTCTAGTGCTTTTTCTTGGGGTGCTCCTGTTTTGTTTGTACAGAAGAAGGATGATAGCATGAGAATGTGCATATATTACCGTCAGATGAATAAGGTTAACATCAAGAATAAGTACCTCTTACCTCGAATAGATGATTTGTTTGATTGGTTGCAGGGTGCTTCTGTCTTCTCTAAGATTGACTTGAGGTTGGGGTACCATCAGTTAAAGATTAGGCATAAGGACATACCTAAGATAACTTTCAAGACCCGTTATGGGTATTATAAGTTTTTTGTGATGTCCTTTGGGTTAACTAATGCGCCTGCAACGTTTATAAGCTTGATGATTAGGGTGTTCAAACCTTCTTGGATTCCTTTGTGATTGTGTTTATAGATGATATCTTGATCTATTCCAAGGAAAGGAAGGGGCATGCAGATCATCTTCGTATTGTTCTGGATATTCTGGGGAAACAAAAATTGTATGCTAACATTTTTAAGTGTGAATTCTAGCTACTCTTGGTTACCTTTCTTGGGCATGTGGTTTTAAAATAAGAGATGATGGTAGACCCCCAAAAGATTGATGTAGTTAAGAATTTGGTCCGACCTAGTTTCATGATAGAAGTTAATTAGGAGTTTTATGGGTCACACTAGCTACTACTACAGGTTTATGAAAAACTTTACTTCTATTGCTATACATTTGACCAGTTTGACTCAAAAGGAGGTACCATTCGAGTGGTTAGAGAAGTGTGAAGAGAGTTTCCAGAAGCTCAAAAACCTTTTGAACAACGCCTATTCTGACATTGCCGGTGGAAGGCAATGACTTCATTGTTTTTGTGATGCTTCACATTCGGGTTTAGATGTTATGATGATGCAAGAAAGGAATGTTATATCTTATGCTTCCAGACAATTGAATATCCATAAGAGGAACTACCCCACCTATGATTTAGAGTTGGTAGTGATTGTGTTTACTCTCAAGATATGACGACATTATGTTTATGGAGTGAAGTGTCAAGTGTTCACTGATCATCATAGCTTGCAACATGTATTTACTTAGAAAGATATGAATCCCATACAGAGGAGATGGATTGAATTGATTTAGGATTACGATATGACTATTCAGTATCATCCGAGGAAGGCCAATATAGTGGCAGACGCATTGAGCCACAAAATGGTTAGCATGGGCAGTTTGGCTTGCTTGGGGGTGTCTAAGCGACCCTTGGCTAGTGACATTCAGGCTTTGGAGTCTAAGTTCATGCGGTTGGGCATCTCTGAAAAGGGTGAGGTAGGGTGTAGTGTTGGCTATATTGAGGTTAAGCCCACCTTTATAGAGGAAATCAAGGCTAAGCAGTTTGAGGATGGGGATTTGAATAAGCTCATAAATAAGATGGTGTCTAGGGAGACCCAAGATGCCAATCTCGATGTAGGGGGTGTACTCAGTTTTAGAGGAAGGATTTGTGTTCCTCGGATTGGTGACTTGATTCAGAATGTGTTGGTAGAGTTTCATGATTCGCAGTACTCTATTCATCCGGATGTGACTAAGATGTATCGAGATTTGAGACAACTTTATTGGTGGCCTGGAATGAAGAAAGACATTGTTGAGTGTGTTTTTAAATGTCAGAATTGTCATTAGATAAAGTATGGACATCAAAGGCCTGCAGGTTTACTTTAGAGAATGCCTATTCCTGAGTGGAAGTGGAAAAAGATATCCATGAATTTTACGGTGGGACTATCTAAGACCTTGGAAAGTTGGAAAAGTATAATTCAATTTGGATCATTGTGGACCGGTTGACTAAATCAGCACACTTTATTTCGATCAGAGTGGATTACAACTCTCAATAGTTAGCCATGATTTTTATCAAGGAAATAGTAAGGTTGCACGGCGTGCCCCTTTCTATCACTTCAGATGGTGACACTCAGTTTACATCTAAGTTTTGGGGTAAGTTGCATGAGGCGTTGGACACTCAACTCACTTTCAACACAACCTTCCATCCAAGACGACGATCAGTCGGAAAGGACAATTCAGATATTGAAAAACATGTTGAAAGTCTGTGTGAATAATTTTGGGGGCCATTGAGATCAATTCTCACATTTATGCGAGTTCTCTTACGATTAAGGTTTAAATCCTTGATTTTGGGGGCCATTGGGACACATGTTTCTACTTGCTAAACTTAATATAAGTTTAAGTCCTACTTGTTGTACACTCAAAGTTGGAGAACATAAATACTAGGTTGTCTCAAAAAGTTTGGGGGCCTAAAGCCAAACTTCATAGAGAGGCCTTATTTTTTAGTTGTCGTATATAAAATGAATAACTATAACATACTCAATGTACACTACACCAAAAATGATCTTTAGTGCCAATTAATTAACGACGATAGCTTAATTGCCTCTAAATAAGTTTTTTTAGATGCAAATAACACTCTTTGTAAATGTCCCTACAACCTATAGCGACACTGGATCCAATAACAATTATCTAATGCCGGTAAAAGAGTTTAGCACATTTTTTTAATGTGCATATTTATTGTCACTAAAAGTAATTTTTGTTGTAGTGGTAATCCTACTAGTAAAATCTCGAGAAGGTTGGATGTACGTAGACCTTATGAAGTAAGAATGTACACACTGAAAATTTTTAATGAAAAAATATAATATAAAGTTAGAATAATAAAACCTGGCTCAAAAATTTAAAAAGTTTATATAATGATATTGAAATAGTTGCATTGAATTTGATAAGTTGATACAATGATAATAATATTGATTTGTTGCAGTGCCTGAAATTTAAAGAATACACCAAAAAATAAATTTGATCTTTTTATAAACACACAACAATATATTTTGTATAATGCAAAAGGTTTGACCGTTTGGTAGACTTAGAGTATTCAATAATGAGAGAATATAAATAGAAAAGGGATTAAAAGAGGTAAATTATTTAAGAATAGTAATGTGAGTTCATGATAATCACCAAGATATAAATAAGTCACCAAAATAGGTAGTCACGAAAAAAAGGATGCTACAATTAACTAAACATTATTTCATTTTTCAATTATTGCAACGACCTCCACATTAAATAAAGTAAACAGCTACTATATATATATATATATATATCCTTTAGGAAAAATTTGGGGCCCCAAGCGATTGCTTTAGTGGCCTTAAGATCGAGATGACCCTTCATAACTATCAGCTGAGATTAACTTAAAAACACGTCTATATATTATATTTATACTAAAATAACAGGTAAAATGAGAATGTATTTTTAATATGAATTAAAAAAAAAAAAGTGAAATGAGGGAGAACATATATATTCAGGATCGTTATAAATCATTACTATGTTTAATTGATTTCTTTTTCACAGAACACAAGGTATAGATATCAGGCCACACAGTAAAAGAAGCAACCATTCTAATCTTTCTTTATTGTTGAGCTTATTTGCTGTTGGCACAGTGATTTCCCACAGTCCAGCTCTTACTTGTCTGTTTGGTGCGCGCCGCCCAATGCTGATGGACAATTGGCATTCATCTAACGTTGACACCTGTTTTTCCAATTCTGTCAATGTCATGTGCCTAATCATTTGTAAGTTGATCCATCACCCCTATTCACCAACTTATTACCCCTTAAT
Source organism: Solanum appendiculatum (assembly GCA_018342035.1). Classification (NCBI taxonomy): domain Eukaryota; kingdom Viridiplantae; phylum Streptophyta; class Magnoliopsida; order Solanales; family Solanaceae; genus Solanum; species Solanum appendiculatum. The sequence continues at coordinate 375,229 of JAGDQO010001428.1, forward strand.
TCCCTTATTTTAAATACTCTATGGAGAGGCGGACCCACCCTATGTGTACGTGCATCCGTTAATTATGGAAAAAATTATGTGTATATATATATTATATATCTTGAGAAACTGAAAAAAATTAAGATATAATTAATAGTACATCCATGAGAAGCATAAGAGTGATGTTGTCCTTTTGGTATAAGCCAAAGAAACCACCCTTGAGACTTAGGTTTGAATCTACTAGATCCCTATTTTTATTTTAAGTTTATCTTAGAGCTCATATATGAGCTAAGGTAATATTGGTACACCCGAAGTTTTCAAATCCTCGGTTCGTCTTTGACTCTATGCTTCATCTTTTAGTTAAGGGATTAAACTATATTAGACCTTTTTCCTATTCTAAAATTAATTTGTACATAACTAGGTTAAAATTCTGAAAATTAAGCTGGTTAGGAGTATGATTTGGTGTTTGATGGCTTGATGTATGAAAATTTGAAGTGATTAATTTTGAACTTTGATTTGAAAAGATAGTATTCTCCGGTTCAATTTGTTTGTCCTGCTTTCTTGTTTTAGTTTGTTTTTTTTTAAAAAAAATTCTTTTTACTTATTGATAACTTTTTAATTTCAATTTTTTATATGACATATTTAAGAAAGAAGATTAAAATATTTTGATATATTCAATCTATCTTTAATTTAAAATTATAAGATTTAAAAGTCTTTTATAAGGTGGCATATTCCCAAATAACTTCTTTCTTTTTGTTCTTACTCGAAAAAAAAGAAGTTTGATTTTAGTGAGAAAACCTTCTCTAATTATTGATCTGAACCACTGGCTTTTAAACATACGTATATGAGATGGAAAACAATTAATTAACGATAGAAAAATTATTTGTTGCATGACATTAACTTGGCCAGGGTTCATTTACAAGGGATTATTAAAGAGAAATTAACTTAAATACAACAATATATCTAGTGGAAAATTAGCTCAATTAATCATCTATAAAACAAAAAAAATCATAATACATAAATGTGTCATTCAACTTGGTTTCAGCTTGTATTTATGCCCTTCAACTTTGTGTGTACACAAATAGATACTTAAATTTGTATAAAATTTAACAAATAGATACCTTATCTTATATGACATCCTAGATGAAAATTTTGTGTCCTATATGACATCCTATGTGTATTGTGTCACGTAGAATATATATATATCTACTTATTCAATCTTATACAATTTTAAGTATTACTCAGGTATATATCGTAGTTAAATAAATAATACAGATGGCAGTTGATTAACATTTTTATTGGTGATCCCGCGACAATATGACAAGAAGAGGACAAAAAGAAGAAAAAAGTAGTCCTTTGGTCAGCATGTCTGTCTGATCTAAACAGCGCACAAGTTTATCTGTTTTCAGCTTTTACATACTCTACTATTAATTTCCTTCTTTCCATCCACAACAAAACTTGTGGTTGACTCATTCTTTCCATTAACAAGTTAGTAACTTTTATATCCTATTTTACCAGCCACAGGACTATTTAAGAAATAAGAAATCACATTTGGTGAATTTTTGACCACACAAATAGAAAATGCAACAACAACTAGGGGGTGTTTGGTACGAAGGAAAATATTTTCCTAAAAAATGTTTTTTTAGAAAATAAGTAGATTTTTGACTTATTTTTTCATTTTTGGTTGGTTAGTAGAAAATGTTTTTCGGAAGATATTTTTTAGTGTTTGATTGGTGAATGAAAAATATTTTTCAGAAAATATCTTTTATTTTTAGCTAGAGAGTAGAAATTACTTTTTAGAAAATATTTTTGACCCGGAAACTAACCCCATATAATCGATCTAGAACCAGGGGCGGCTCAAACCCGTTGGTGGCCTAAGGCCAAAATTAAACAAGAGGCCTTAAATTTTTTTTAAAAAAACATTATATGTGTTTTTATTTGAAATCTATTTTTCTAGCTTTTTGTGATGCAAAGTTGTTAAGTGTAGTCAATTTCTTCTAATAATTCTTTTTCAATCGATAATATAGCCAATCCACTTAATCTTTCTTGAGACATTGTTGATCTTAAATAAGATTTTATTATTTTTAATTTTGAAAAACTTCTTTCTGCTGAGGCGACTGTTACAGGAATTGTTAACATTATTCTATAGGCAATATAAGCATTGGGAAAAGAATCAAGTCTTTTTATTTGATTGAGTATCTCGATTAGAGTATTATCTTCTACTTGTATGATTTTCCTTAAAACTTTTAATTCAGAGAATAAGTTTAAACCGTCAATATCGGAATGAGTATTATATTTTAAGGAACTTTCAAGATTAAGGCAATATTTTTTTAAATTCTCGTCATCTAATGATCTCAATTTTTTCCCACTAAATAGAAAACCAAAAATATTTTCATATACTTCAAATTGTTCAAATCTATTTTGAAGTGAAAAGATGGCTTGGTCTACTATGTATAAGAAGTAATCAACTCTAAAAGATTCTTCAAGAGATCTTGTGATTTCATCATCAACATTCTCATCAAATTGTTTTTTTCTATAAATTACACGTTTCTTACGAAATTCAGGTTCTATATTCATCTCTAATGCAATTTCCTTAGCCGAAATCATAGCATTTGTAAATCCTTCTTCTCTATATGTTTTAAAAAAAGAAACTAAACCTCTTAATTGATCTATAGCAACATCAATATGCATATCTTTTGATTGTAAACTTTTGCTAATTGAATTAACAGCAAATAATACATCATACCAAATAGTCATATCCAATAAAAATTCAAAATTTTCAAGGTCAAAAATTGCTAAACAATTAGCTTCACTTTTAATTTTTGGATCATCACTAACTTCTTCTAATTTAAATAAAGCATCCCCTATTTGTGGAGTTTGAAATATTATTGCTTTAACACTTTCTATACGACTTTCCCACCGTGTTTGTGACAATGATTTAAGAGTTAAACTAGGTACACTATCTTTTAAAATTTTCCACCGCTCAGTAGACGAAGAAAATAGTGAATATATACGTTGTACCTCTCCAAAGAATGATATAGCTTTCGTACAAGAATTAATCATATCGCAAAGTACCAAATTTAGATTATGGCAACCACATGGTGTATAAAATGATCTGGGATTTATATCAAGAAGTCTTTTTTGCACTCCTTGGTGTTTTCCCTTCATATTAGATCCGTTATCATATCCTTGTCCTCTTAAATTATCTATATCAAGTCCAATACATTTTATTTCATCTAAAATAACTTCAAAAAGGCCCTTTCCCCTTGTATCATCCACTTTTAAGAACTCTAAAAAATATTCGGTTATATTTATTGGAGTTACCGAAATATCTACACTCTGTACTATACAAGTCATTTGATCTTGATGACTTGTACCCAGCGTGCAATCAAGTATGATAGAGAAATACTTTGTTTTTATAACTTTTTCAATAATCTTATTCTTAATTTCACTAGTCAATAAATTTATTAATTCATTTTGTATATTATGTCCAAGATAATGATTATGAATTTCATCATGTTTGATTCGTCGAATATGTTCTTGCATAATTGGATCAAATTCGGCAATCATTTCAATAAGACTTAAGAAGTTTCCGTTATTTTCTTGATAGATTTTTTCATTTTCCCCCCTAAACGCCAAATTATTTTTTCCAAGAGTTTTTATGACAAAAATAATTCGTGACAATACATTTTTCCAATGTTCTCTATCTCTATTAATTTGGTCTTGAATGTTTTTATCAATTGTTTTATTATTACGTAATCTAAATTCTAAATCAATCCATGAACTCATATTAATAATATGTTGGTTGGTTGTTTCATGAGTTCTAAGCTTAGTAGTGAGATTTTTCCAATCTCTACTACCTTCATTAGCTAATTTATTATTCTTTGCATTAAAGGTCGTATTAAATAACTTACAACAAAAATAAAATACCTTATTCAAATCTTTGGAATAAACTAACCATCTTCTTTCATGTCTTTCTCCATTTGCCAACTTTTGAAAATAATATGTAGTAGAAAAGTGCCTTAAAAATTAATCCTTTGGAAAACATGTGTCGGTAATTTTAATTGGTCCCTTTTCTACTAATGAGTCTCTTAACTTTGTATCAACAATATTTCATTGACTAGGATCATAGATATTTTTAGGAGTATGATTATTTAATTCATTTATAAGTTCTTGATTTTCTTGGGAATCCACATCCGATTTTTCACTAATTTCCTCTCCTTCTTCTTTTTGGATTATATCATTATCTAACTCAACTTCAACTAAGTTAGTGACTTGTTCTTCTAAAGAGCATTCCCCTATATTTTTTAATTTAATTTTGACATTATTTTTCAAAAATTTATCAAGAGTACCTTTTGAGATTTTATCAAGTTATCGACTTTTCTTTTTCTTTTAAGTTTGAATGACCGGATTCATAGTTTCTAGTTGACATATTAAAATAACAAATATTTTAAACACTATCTATAATATCAAATAAAAAATATAATAAACATGACACAAAAAAAATTATAGAAATTAGAATGATATTACCGAATTCAAGAACTATGAAGACTTGATTTCCAAAAATGAATTGGGCTGCTGCGATTTTTTTTTAAAAATTTTTTTAAACATAAATTATATTCTTTTCAAGTTGAAATTATCAATAGGACAAATAAATTCTTAATCTTTGAATAAGAGAGAGAATGGAAGATTAGAAAAGAGAAAGAGAGAAGAAATATAAGAGAGAAAGAGAGAAGGATATAATATATAAAAATAAAATCAGATAAAGAATAAGGTAAAAAAAAATGATAACTTGTAAAATTAAAAGAAGTACACATTACTTTTTATTGGAAAGGTAAAAAGGGAATAGTCATGTCAAATTCACATCATAAATCCGTTTGGAAATTGGACTCCTAGTTCTAATTTTTTTTTTTTTTAGTCTAATCCTACCTAATAAACTAAAAAATGGGGCCCCCTATAATTGGGGGCCTACGGCCAGAGACTTTTCTTCAACACATGCCAGCCGCCCCTGTCTAGAACATGAGCCTAACATCCAAACTAGGACACAACCCCGACGATTGATCCAAAATCCGACCTTGAGACTCGATATTCTAACTAAGATCTGATATCCGACCTAAGACCCTGATCCCGACACCCGAATTCGGACACGATCGACCAATCCGGAATTCGAACCCGACACTTAGCTTGAATCAAGATCCGACTTTCTAATCAGGACACGATCCCGACAATGAACAACGGATGCAAGACCCAACTTTTGAATCAGAACCCGACTTGACTTGACTTTTCAACAAAGATTCAACTTTCAAATCGAAATTCGACCCCGACGCGACCACATTTTACTCAAAACCTAACTTTCAAACTGGAATTTGATTTATTTTTTTTTGGAGGGGCTGGGCGGTGGTAGGGTGGTCAGGTAGGGTAGGGTAAAACAATATTTTTTTTAAAATTTGAAAGTATTTTTTAAAAACAAACTTTTAAATTTTATTTTTTGGGGGGTGGAAGGTGGGCTGGTAGGGGAGGGGAGGGGAGGGGAGGGGTGGGGTGGGGGGGGTCGGGTGGGGGGGGGGTCGGGATAGGGATGAGGTAAAAAATAAAAAAATTTAAAATCTAAAATATTTTTTAAAATCAAACTTTTAAATTATATCTTTTTAAGGGGAGGGGGGAGGGTGTTGGTAGGGGGTTGGAGTAGTAGTAGGGTAAAAGAAATGAAAAAATTTAAAATTTGATTATTTTTTTTCAAAATCAAACTTTTTTGTGGGGGTAGGGGGGAGGGGAGGGTATAGGGGTGGTTAGGGGTTGAATGGGGTAAAAAAAATTGAAAATTTTAAAATTTGAACTTTAAAAAAAAATAATTAATTTTTTATTTTTTTTGGTTTAGGGGAGGGGCTGGGGCTGGGGTTGGTTTGGGGGTAGGGGTAAAAGAAATTGATTTTTTTAAAAATATTTTATCTTAGTCCTTCTAAATATGTACTAGGCTTACTTCCACGTCAGCTTCATGTGTTACGTCACTAAACATGCACTACAAATATTTTGTCTTGGTCCTTATCAATATGCACCTTTTAGACTCAAGGGTCTATCTCCAAACCTCCGATTTTGTGTCAACTCCATCGTAAGATCATCAAATCAAAATTATATCATTCGCAAATGACATACACCATAACACCTCACCTTGAACTTGTCGCTTCAGCACATAGTTTTACAATTTGAATTTGAAAAGAATTAACGTAAATATAAACAAAATAAGTTTTTGAAATAGGGTAGGCTCGAATATGTAATCAAATTTGGACAAGAAAGTTTTAGACGCATCATGGCTGCAAAATCGGTAGCCACATTTGGATTACGCATCTAATTGCCTCGCATACAATGTCACCTATTTTCGCAAGTCATAAATGATATTTTGAAGCTATAAAAAGTTTCTTTTTGGGGGTGAAGAGACTATCATGTGGTTAGTTATAACTTGATTCTTTTCGTGCATGCATAGTATTTCTACAACCGTTGCTAGTATAACCAATTTCTCTAAGAGACATGCCGAGGACCAGACTTTTGTGTAATATATGTTGCAAAACTCGTATTTAGCTCATCTCAATATTTCATCTAAATAAAATAGATTTCTAACAACTTAATGTCTAGTTAATTATAAGATATGTCATTCATACACTGGTTTCGAGATATCTTTCATTTATGCTATGTTACTTTATAATTGTGTCTGATTTTATCTTACATATTCAGTACATTCCACGTACTGACTGCATACTTTTCTCTGAGCTGCATCCTTTTATGATGTAGATTCAGACATTCGCTCTAAAACTCGTGGCTAGACAGGTTGCAGCATTCCAGTCAACAGTTAGTGAGTCCTCCTCATTCGGAGACTTTATGGAGTATCTATTAGTTAGACATTTCATTAGGGATAGTATTTATTTTAAGATAGTTGGGGCCCATGTCCCGACAAACTCTTTTCTACATTCCAGTTAGTAGAAGCTTATATTCAAACATAAATTGTTCAGTCTCATGGATCTTTTGACTATTCTGCTCAGACTTGTATTAAGTTTATGTTTTAGTTAAATGAGTTTCATCTTTCGCTCGCATTTCATAAAATGTCATATCAGTTCATTAGTAGAATGCTAGTATCAAGGGTCTGCTTGGGGTCATTCGTGATCTTAAGTGCCGGTCACACCTAGGGTGTAGACTCTGATCGTGACATATTTCCACACAACCATCACAACATGGTCTTTATCTTTGCCATATACATCTTCTGAAAGTGAGAGTTCTTGACTATCCAATATTCTGCCTCATACGAGATAGTTGGTCTTATAACCACCATTCTGTGAACTTCCCTTTAAATTTTGGTGGCACCTTTTTATCACACAAGACTCCATTTCATCTATCTTGCACTAGTACGTGAGTGACATCATTGTGCACTTCCCCATTTTCTTGGATAATAGACCTAAGATACTTTAAACTACCTCTCTTTTGAATGACCTTTGTACCAAGCTTACTTTCACGTCAGCCTCATATGTTACGTCACTAAACATGCACTGCAAATATTGTCTTGATCCTGCTCAACTAGCACCTTTTAGACTCACAAAGAGTGATATGTCTCCAAACATCTAGTTTTGCATCAAATCCGTCGTAAGTCTTGTCAATCAAAATTATATAATCCGCAAATAACCAGGGGTGGCTCAAGGGTAAGGCAAGTAATGGTTTAAATAGTGAATTTTATGATTTTTAATTACACTTGAAATAATATTGAACATTAAGAAAATAAAAAGAAAGAAAGAAAGAAAGAAGAACTATCTACTTTTTATCAAGAATATTTTAGAATTTTGAATTAAGCAACTCAAATTTTCATATTAATAAATAAAGTTTTTGTATCAGTATCCAACATGATTTATTGCAAACAAATGTATTACCTCTTATAACTAGAACTAATACTTAATTTGATAAATAATAATATTAGTAAGTAAAGTTAAACACTTAATATCTTTTAAGAATATACAATAAAAACAAGTAGTATGCATGAACTAAAAAAAGACATTCCTAAATTAATAATATTTTTGTAAATATGTGCATGTATTTAAGACCTCTTATTAAAGTTTGGTTTTAGACCACTAATTTTATTGAGACGCTCATGCAAATAACATACACTATAATACCTCCTCTTGAACTTGTCGCTTCACACATTCATTTACCATTTGAATTTGAATAGTATCAATATAGATATAACTAAAAAAAAAGTTCTTGAAATAGGATAGGCTCGGATATGTAATCAAATTTGGACAAGGAATTTTAGACGCATCATGCGTATCGGTAGCCAAATTTGAATTACGCATCTCATTGCCTCGAGTATTTATCTATAACCGTTGCTAGCATAACCAGTTTCTCTAAGATAAATGTTGAGGACCAAATTTTTGTATAGTATTTGTTTCAAAACTTGTATTTTGTTAAATAAAATAGATTTCTAACAAATTAATGACTAGTTTATGTTGGATTTGTTTTGCAATATTATTATAATAAGAAGTAAAGGATATATTTGATTAATGTAGCACCATTTGAGAAGATGACAAGTTGATACTTTTTCCTACCCGTCCTAATCACAAACGGATAATAGTCGGCTACATCACTTATCTATTTGGACCCCAACTATTAATTTTCAAATTAGTTAACTCTAAATCTCAAGGAAGTAAAAGTTGTAAGTGCATACTAAACTTACATAAAAAAAACGACTTAAAAAAAAAAAAAACTCTTGTAAGTCAAGAAATCCACTTTAAAACCAAAATTGAGAAGTTAGTGGTAGATAACTTATACATACGCAAGTAAAAGCATATGTGAAATAAGAAATTCAATGTTTCTTTAAGATATCAAAATCAAATCTTGTTCTAAATTAAATTATTCTATTTTGACACTTTCTCAAACAAAGATTATCAAATGATTTTCTATGTTAGTGAAGTAATTAATTAGGTGCGTACGAATTTTGTCACAATACCACCGATATAAAAAAAGGGAAAAAAGTTCAATATGTCATCGAACTTTGAAAAAATGCGCGTCTATGTCATTCATTGAAAGTTTGATTTATCTATATTGTCATTTTCGTTTGAGAAAAGAATCATTCATGCCATTATTTGTTAACTAAAATGACATAAATACATCAAACTTTTAATGGATAACATATTTGAACCTTTTTCCTTCTTAAAAAATAATTTAATTAATGACGTGACCGAATAATAATTAACCACATGTAAAAATGATTTTACAAAATCGGAACTGTTTTTAGTTAACAATGGCATGAATGAGTCTTTTCTCAAACGGAAATTACATAGATGAACCAATTTTTTAACGAATAACATAAATGAGTCTTTTATCAAAGCTCGATGACATATTTGAGCCTCAGTTATATGCTAAAAAAGTGATTAAATTCGACATTATAATTAATTAGCTCAAAGAAAATGAAGGTTCCATTACTAAAGTAAAAGATCAAAATAATAAAAAGGTGGAGCCAGCCATCCAACCAATCGTTGCTAAGTACCATCCAACTCAATCTTAGAAAATCATTAACATTATATATGATCTACCGACTTTTCTTCTGCTTGTTTTAAAAATAATTTATTCTTTTTCAACAAACTACTACAGTAATAGATTATTCCATTCTTAAAGGAAAGTCCCTTTTTATCTTTACTTAGACTTTGATTAAATGAAGTAAGAAAGATTAGATATATTTAACTATTAATTGTTTCTCATTTAAAAAGTACACATACTTTAGTGGTAGAAGATATAAGGTTACCATCATTGTGGAAAAAATAAAATAAAATAACCTAAATATCTACCTAGATATTTTGAATTGTATATGCTTCTAAATTCTCGTACAAACTAATTTCAAGGAGTTCTCACACTCTTGAATGAAGTTTTTTTTTTTTCTAATAAATGAGACAAAAATTTTGAAAGGTTACTAGGCTGCCGTTAGGCCCAAAGTTGTATACTAACAGATGACAAGATCGATTTTTTGTTTAAGGTTCAAGGAAAACCATCGCCCAATTGTGCTTTTACGAAAGTATGGTCACCTCCATTAAGAATCGAAAGTTGTTGTTTGTTAGACCTTCAATGTCGTAGTCTTAATTTAGAAATGAGCTAATAAATTGTAGCGAAATCATTGAACATGAGAGAAATATGAGTGTCAATTCGATACATGATATTATGATATGATTTACATGAATTTGATTTATGATGAATAATGACTTATGAAATATATAATTTTTGTAACATAATGCACATGAAACGAATAATGACTTATGAGCTTTCAAACTAATTATGATTCCTGAGCTAACATTTTCATTCAAAATTGGGAGTAATATTGTTAATCGAGAAGGCATAAGTATACACAACAAAAGATGCCTCAATATGGATTGTTCCTCCAGTTCGGGCGAATCTTCTATGATGCCCCAATGTGGGCACTTACTATAGATCTTTTGCTAGCAAAAGATGTTATGCGTGTTTCAAACCTCAATAAGATTAAAGATGACTTAGCTGATCAGACTGAGATCAAAAGCTATGTGTTCATATGGTGAATTTATGTCGATTAAACTAAAAGCCACCACAATAAATATGCAAGTCTATAAAATCCATCACAATTAATGTGTTAGTTAGGGTAATGGTATTAGGTAACTCTATCGAGAAAAGTAAAACATACATCCTTTTTCCGTTCAAAGCTTGGGAGGCTTGTTTAACTGCCTGTTGCTTCCAGTTGCACACGCAAGTGTACGTGGTCGCAGAAGTAATAAGTGGCTCTTTAAGAACCGGAATATCGAACCCACAGAGACTTGTCAATTAACTATTTACTAAATTATACTAGTCTAATTATTTATTTAAGAGTGTCAAAAGAAATAAAAGAATGCAAGAATTAAATACTAAGATTAACTTACAGTGATTGAGACAATTCCAGGGCTGCAACATGCATAGAGTTTCATGTATCGCATCTCATGTAATGAATTAACTAAGGTTATCAAATTACTGATTTACAGGGTTGATTTTATGATCATGATCTCTCGACCTCTAATCGCCTACTCCAACTAGCTGTCTAACTACATCGTTGAGCGGGGATAGGCAGTCCTAATTGGCGAGCATTTATATTTCATCCTTGTTTCGTAACCAAGCGAGGTGTTCGTCCGCGCGTCACTCCTGAACACGAATCTAAACAAAGTTAGAACAAGCTCTTTGCATTCTTTGGTCTATCTACCTCTTTATCTCTCGAGTCCAAGAATAGACAATATATTTATTTCTATGGTGATCAAGCATGAAATACTAAAACAAGAATACAAAAAGTAATTTAAACGATAACCAACATTAATTCAAAACAATCGATGTTCAACAATTACCCATGGCCGCAGCCCCAGAACAAGGATCTTCAGCTACTAATACCTAAGAAAAAGAAGAGGAAAAGAACCTTAAAAAGTATTGACAATTTTTCCTTACAAAGTGTCTTCCTTAAAAAGTGTTCCCCCTCCGAAATAATTATTTCTATGGACTATTTATAGATGTAGAAAACCCTGAATAAAATAACTGAGTCCAAAACAAATTATGAACCCAAAACCAAAACGAAATTGGATTCCTACGTGAAGTGCACCGCCTCAAACTCTTGTTGCCTTCCCTTCTGCCACGTGGCACTTCTGCCAATTTCGCCATTCCAATTTGCAATATGCAATATGCACGTCTTATATATATTATATTATTATATTGAATTTAATCCATTAAGCTGCCTGCTTGATTTTCCTTCTTCAATCTTTCATAATTAATTCATTTTAGCTCCAAACCTCTTCAACTTTGTACCAATTTAATCCTACAAATAAAATACACTATTTAGCATAATCCATAAAATTCCTGCTCAAAAAAAGACAAATATAAATAATAAATATGAGGCAATTAATGATAAGAAAATATATTTTTTGCCTCAGATCAACACCCCACACTTAAATTTTTGTTCGTCCTCGAGCAAACATTAAAGCTCATCTCAAAAATCATACTAGGAAGCCATCACTTTGGTTGATACAAACAATTAGGCCATATTGAAATTTGAAAACATCAAGTACAATCCCCGCTCATTATGCAAGACATCCAAATAAACAACAAACCTCTAACCTCCTAACCTCAAGGAAAGACTCTGAACTCATCAAATTTAAGCTTGCTCACCTACTCTCATCAAAGAAAGTTAATAACATCACCTATCTATCATGAAACAAGTGCCCTCACAAGAAGAAATAGTCCACATACTCAATTCAAAAGATTGAATATAAATTAAGAACTTAGCGTCAAAGAACAACTCTCACACTCACAAATAAAATTCACATGTATGCACAAAGAACCATAGGCTTGCCCATTATGTACATCTCCGCTAATTAAGCATGCTTGAATAGAATCAAATAGAACTTTAACGGGTTGTAATGTAGGCTAAGGGACAGGTAGGAAAATTATATAATAGTGACTCACACTTCTCTAAGCACTTTGTATTTTTAGACTTCATCACCCATTATTTTCTTCTCTTTATTTTCAGCCCTTTCTTCAACAATTATTTCACAAGTAATTCTCATCATCTCAAGAATGCTTCAATCATTTTTTTTTTCACAATAATATATTTTTTTTCTCAAAGAATTTTTTTTTCTTTTTCATGTCACATTCTTTCGAAGAGGGCTTTTTTCATCACTTTGTAACCATCATTGATTTCTTTTTCATTCAACCACCCCTTTTCTTTTTCCAGATATAACAATTATAATCAGTCTATGCTACAGTGCTCAAGAAAGCAAGGTGCAAAAACTAGGGATTCAACAAAATAGTTAAGGGCAAAATACGGCTACCAACAAAAGGCTACAGGCTCAAAAGGGCGAACTAGTGATATAATATCTGAAAAGGCTAAAATTTACAAGACAAATCAAAGAAAGCCTATTATCATCTCCTAAACTGAGCAACACTTTTTTATTTCGCTTCAATAACATGCAGGGCAAGTTCTAGACTAAGATGCAAAACATGGAATAAACAAATTCTCACCACACATGGCACATGTATCAATCAAGATGGATCAATTCCACTTCTAAGAGAGACAGGGTCATAACAAACTACAAAATAAAATAAGCTATATACAAAGTCACGACCATGAACCTAAGTGTCAAAGAGTCTGCAATTTCATTAGCAATCAAGCATTCACAAGAACGTACTACTTAAAATTAGGCCTAAATAGCAAGTATCACACAACTCAAAAGGGTCTTTTCTTTTCTCTAAAAAATAAAAAAATAAATAAAAATTTACTCCCTATCGGTTCAAAGGGACTATCCTCAGGAAAAGTACCGAAAACAAAAGCCGAGGAACCCACCTAAAAATACAAAAAGACTCGATAAAGCAGTAAAAACTAGGAATTCATTCCTCCACCCCACACTTAAAAAGAAGCTATGTCCCCAAAGCATCAAATAAAATTTAAAACAAGGGTTAGGAAAACTCCCTGAGGCCTCTAGGCCTAGCTAGTAGCATGTTCTCTTAATTTTCATCAAGGGTCGTCACCCACCCTTAAGCTCAAACGTGCTCCTTAGCTCCAAATTCTTGGGTACTCAGACTTCCCCTAATCTGCAAAAACAAGACCAAAAGAAAAGAAGAAGAAAAATGACACTATAAAAAAAATAAAATAAGAAGCTACACTACCAATTGAGTTGCCTCCCAATAAGCGCCTAATTTAATGTCGCGGCACGACACGAGTAAATTCACTACTTTTCTTTCCACTTTGAACTTATGAATTGTACCCCTAACTTCGCATCAATTTTTCTGCTCCTCTCTAGGGGCGGTGGTATAAAGATAACAGAACCAAGTAATAAATGTCGCATCTTGCACTTCTTGGCCCTTAAGTGAGGAATGTCGTTTTGTCTATGTGGATTAGAAAACTTTAGGATGTCGGGGCCTTGTTCCTCATCTATAGTCAAGTGTTTTGAATGAGATCCAAGGTGCCTCAACTCCAAAGCAACATTATTTACAACATTCTCACTTTTGTACTCTTTCTCAACATTGACATTAAGGAATAAGGTATAGTTGAATGGTTGGAATTCCTCTTTTTGCTCCACTATCTCCTTCACATACTTGGCGTACTTGGGAATTCCCTGCAAAATATCAACAAAAGGGAGATTAATGTGAACTTGTTTAAGGAGAGACAAAAACTTACCGAAGCATGCGTCCTCGTTCTGCTTTTTGGACTTTTGAGGAAACGAAGGGGGTGGTTTTAATTGAGGAACAATCCTCTCAACATTCGCATCTTGAACCACTTCTTCGGGTTTCTTTTCTTCTCTCACCGCCTCAGAACTTCTCTTCTTTGGAGCTGATTCTTCCAGTTGTAATCCACTCCTTGTGCTCACCGCATTCGGTTGCCTTGGGTTAGGATCCGTGTCACCCGAAAGATCTCCAGGAGGACGCACATTGACTGCATTAGCCAATTGTGCGAACTGCCTTTCCAGATTTTTCAGCGCTAATTGGGTGTTTCTCAACTCTTCTCCTAACTTGTTGTTGATTTCTGTACTTAGCTTTTGGAACAACTCCTCCTTAGTCATGCCCCCTTGCTTCACACCTTGATTATTTGGCTGTTGAAATTGTTGTACATTAATTTGTGGTCTGTATTGGTTCAGCCCTTGAGCCTGATTTTGGTGTTGATTCTGATTTCCACCCCATGAGAAGTTGGGGTGGTTCCACCAACTTGAGTTATAAGTGTTCCCATAATTCTGCGTACCTCCACCTCTTTGGGCATTCCCCACTTCATCACCCCTGTCAACATCACAGATAATAGAAGAATCATAATAGGGGGGAGGGGGGGGGAATAAGAGTTAGCGACAACCATTCCAATGAACCAAAGCTTGACCACTACCATATATGACAATAGGACACTCGATATCAAGTGGGTCCCATACAATAAATTACAAGGATACTTCTCACCCAACTCACGATGATCCAATCAGTCATATCAATAAGAGTACCATAATTAATTCAAACAAGAAAAGTTTTTTTTAAATTGTGAGAAAAAAAAAAATGAACTAAAAAAATTAAAAATAAATAAATAAAAAAAAAAGAAAAAAGTATAGACTAAAAGAATAGTTAATTTCTAAGGCCCCGGCAGCGCGGGCCAACAAACTTGTTGCTCCAGTTGCACACGCAAGTGTACGTTGTCGCAGAAGTAATAAGTGGCTCTTTAAGAACCGGAATATCGAACCCACAGAGACTTGTCAATTAACTATTTACTAAATTATACTAGTCTAATTATTTATTTAAGAGTGTCAAAAGAACTAAAATAATGCAAGAATTAAATACTAAGATTAACTTACAGTGATTGAGACAATTCCAGGGCTGCAGCATGCATAGAGTTTCATGTATCGCATCTCATGTAATGAATTAACTAAGGTTATCAAATTACTGATTTACAGGGTTGATTTTATGATCATGATCTCTCGAACTCTAATCGCCTACTCCAACTAGCTGTCTAACTACATCGTTGAGCGGGGATAGGCAGTCCTAATTGGCGAGCATTTATATTTCGTCCTGTTTCGTAACCAAGCGAGGTGTTCGTCCGGGCGTCACTCCTGAACACGAATCTAAACAAAAGTAGAACAAGCTCTTTGCATTCTCTGGTCTATTCACCTCTCATCTCTGAGTCCGAAGAATAGACAATAGATTATTTCTATGGTGGCCTAGCATGAAATACTAAAACAAGAACACAAAAGTAATTTAAGCGATAACCAACATTAATTCAAAACAATCGATGTTCAACAATTACCCATGGCCGCAGCCCCAGAACAAGGGTTTTTAGCTACTAATACCTAAGAAAAAGAAGAAGAAAAGAACCCTAAAAAGTATTGACAATTTTTCCTTACAAAGTGTCTTCCTTAAAAAGTATTTTCTTTCCCCCCTTTTTTCTCCAATAATTATTTCTATAGACTATTTATAGATGTAGAAAACCCTAAATAAAATAACTGAGTCCAAAACAAATTAGGAACCCAAAACCAAAACGGAATTGGATTCCTACGTGAAGTGCACCGCCTCAAACTCTTGTTGCCTTCCCTTCTGCCAATTTCGCCATCCCAATTTGCAATATGCAATATGCACGTCTTATATATATTATATTATTATATTGAATTTAATCCATTAAGCTGCCTGCTTGATTTTCCTTCTTCAATCTTTCATAATTAATTCATTTTAGCTCCAAACCTCTTCAACTTTGTACCAATTTAATCCTACAAATAAAATACACTATTTAGCATAATCCATAAAATTCCTGCTCAAAAAAGACAAATATAAATAATAAATATGAGGCAATTAATGATAAGAAAATATATTTTTTGCCTCAGATCACTGCCTATCAGACAACTCAAATAATAAGGTCAACAAATTAAACTATTTAGTATTATAGTTCACAAATTTAAGGCAGTTCATGTGATCTTTTTCATAATTAAACAAAAAATTAACGGGTCAAGAATAGATTTGAACCTTTTAATTTCTACAATTTATCATGCGTGTCAGAAGAGCCTATACACATAGGATCATGTGCTATATAATATATAATATCATCAACTAACTGTTAACTTTATATTGAAGAGTGAAATTTCTAGACCCTCTATACAAAAAGTGCCAATAGTTTATTCAACTCTATATATTTAATATTATAAGTAGAGTAGTATATAACAAGATTGTTTTAGTGTCATTATCACCACTGCAGAATGCCAAACTTTTCCATGTAATCATGTTACACTAATTCTCTTTTTTCTATTGACACCGTAACAATGTTCTATTTTTTAGATTGATTTTCGATTTTTGATGTTGCCATATTCTTTCACAGGTATAAATAAGTTTGATACTTTTAACATTTTAATATCCTAAGGAACACATCAATTTACAATTAATTATCTAAAAAAAAGTATTCTTTCTGTCTCAATTTATATGACACTTTTTATTTTTTTATTTTTTATGTTTCGTAATAATTATATTTATACTTCTCATTTTAGTGGTAAGTGCAAAATGGGACACCAACCCAACAAATTGTGCAACGT